>CAUYUJ010022273.1:104478-111978 GCA_963575745.1 Prorocentrum cordatum | reverse complement strand
ATGAGCAAGAATCATGTTGCCGGGGGTCTGGGGACGAACTCGGGAGGGAGTATGAGTATCAGTGGCACGCTACCGCTGGCAGCCCAACAGCGTGTGACGCCCTCGTTCTTGCTCGAGGCGCTCTCCTCCAGGTTGGCACGAGACAAGGCTCGAGAGGGAGACATCGTATTCATGACACGCTGCCGTGGGTAGCCCGTCAGCTCGTTACAGTCTTCGGCCTGACCTAAAAAACGATACAGTAGGAACGAAGCCCCTTTTCCTCCAAATAAGTCTAGGACGTCCGAAGGAACACCATGTGGGCTCGCCGCCAAAAAGGTAGCGGAGACCCATGCAAACTAAGGGAACGACCGAGCCCCTTTTGAAAAGTAAGTGTTCCTTATTCAAGCCTGACCCTGTACTCCTTCAGTAAACCTAGAGGCCTGGTGTCTCTTCAGCAGCAACACGCTGGCGGGTCCCCCACGGCGACGCGTCATTGACATCGCTTTTGCCCTCACTCTTGAGGGAAGCAGGCCGCTGCAACCTGGGGCGTTTCCACAGAGGAGGAGGAGGAGGAGGAGGAGGAGGAGGAGGAGGAAGAGGAGGGGAGTCGGTTTAACTTCTGGTAATTTCTGGGGAGGAGGAACAGGAGGAGGAGGGAGGAGGAGGAGGAGGAGGAGGAGGAGGAGGAGGAGAAGGCGGAGGAGGACAAATACTCCATCCTGGATGGAGGCCCCGAAACCTCGCCCCGCTCACTGCACGGTAGTGGGATCCTCGGGGCCCGAGCCGCTGGAGACATCCTCGGAGAACGACCCGAATCCGTTGGGAATGAAGAGGACAAGGGGGGAGGAGGAGGAGGGAGGAGGAGGAGGAGGAGGAGGAGGAGGAGGAGGAGGAGGAGATGGAGGAGGAGGAGGGGGAGATGAAGGAGGAGGAGGAGGAGGAGGATACGCACCCGCTGACTCACCACGCGGTCTGTGTTCAGCCTGTCATTTGGCGGCCCCCGACTGGGCCGTGGCCACGGGGCCCCCGGTGGGGTGGTGCAGGGCGATGGGGCCATGCGGCGGCGGAAAACCTCGGGGCCAGGCCCCTGACCGCGACTTTCCAGTGCACGGCCCCCACCCATCCGGACAACATCGTCAAGGAAGAACCCTCACACAGGCCGAACCGATTCTTCAATCGGGCGGGTGGTAACGGGGGGTGACCTACATGGAGGGTGAAGAAAATGGTGCGCAGTGCGCCAGGGGCCGCGTCAGAGGCGCCGCAAGGGGGCCCCGCGCGGACCCAAGAGATCCGCGCGGAGTGTCGAGATATGATGGTTCTGCCGTTGTTTCTCCTTTGATAGAGGCCAACATCTAAGGACAACGCCGAGATCCCCAACTGTCTAATCTTCGGAGGCCTGGGTTGGTCAGGGAAGAATGATTGACCGAATACAGTCGGGCCGCTGAAAGAAGGAACGCTAAATAAGGAACGAAGCCCCTTCTCGGCCCTGTAAGCGCCTCCGTGCCCCAGGAGGGCAAGAGGAACAGCACTGGAGGAACCTAAGGAACATCGAGCCCCTTCCGAACCCAAATTGTTACTTATTTCAGCGTCTTGACTGTAAGGACTCCTAATCCGCTGGGCGGGGACCTAAGATAGGAGGGCCAGGAACACAAGTGGCAGGGGCTATTTCCTGCAGACGCATGGAACCAAGCGCCCCAGAAACATGGTCCCTAGTGTTATGTTGCTCCCATCTTATCTAATGACCACATCCCAGAAATAGTTTCGAGCACCCAAAAAAGTGACAAAAGGGTGTCGACACAGTGTCGAAACCGTGTCGGGCGAGTGTCTCCCCAGGGCTCGACACGTGAACACCCTTGAGTTGTTTCTAGTGATCAAGGCTGAAGTAGGTTGGAGCATCATAACCCTAGTGCAAGGACGGGGACCTTTGTGAGGCCTCGCCTTCACTGTGTTATCAGGCTTCGGTTTAGGTCGGGCATGTCTCCCTACAGGCAGATCTTGGGCGAACCACAAAAACAAAAGCAAAAACATAACAGAAGTAATAAAAAAATCGTCCCCAGACTGTGTTTTGACTATTTCTGAATATTGCTCCTGTCGAGGGACACGCCCGACTCCAGGGTCCTTTTGCCCTCAAGGGTCACAGGGGCCGAAAGCACTCTTCCGTCCGCAGCCCAAGACGTCCTGGTCCCTTCCCCTGGGGCCAGGTGTTCTCCCCGGGTCCATTTACTTGATGACCCATTTTCGGGGAGACGCAAGCCTCGGGTACGGGTACTGACGAGGCCATCATAACAATGATGAGGCCCAATATGGCACGACCTCCCGCTGCAAACATTCCACGACAACTGGACCGTCAAAATCCAGGGCGCGCTCGTCAAAAAACGTCGGCAGACCCGAGTTCCAGCTTACTCGAGTCTTACGTTTCCCCGACACTTGCTTGATGATTTGTTGATTTGATGGTCCATTCGGGGCACCTGTTGGCTCCACAAGGGGCCCTGAAAGGCCCCTGTAGTCCAGGCCCATTTCTTCAACCCCCAGTTAGGTCAACCCACACTCTGGCCATCGCTCGGACGTCCATTCCCTGTGTTCCTGTCCGGTTCCGTGCGTGGCTTTTTCGCCAAATGATCAAGGATGCTCCTCGATGGTCCTCGCCGAAGGGAAAATGCACACGTCCGAGAGATGCCAAGCACTACCACACGCCCGACTCAATCCGCGGCCCAGGGGCCTGGTCCCTTTCCTGGGGCAAGGTGTTCTCCAGGGTCTATTTGTTTGATGGTCCCATGGCCTGATGACCGGCGATGGAGGCAAAAATCTGAGGACAGCGCCGAGATCCCCAGATTCGGTGGCACCATCCATCTTGTCCGCTCTTACAAATCGGCGCTACGTCGACGCGAAGTCGACGCTAATCGACGCTAGCCGACGCTAAATCGGCACTACCTCATCCACTCCCAGACCCTAGCCGACGCTAAAGATAGAATTCAGAGGGTTTGGCAATTTTCAAATAAAAACGATGTTAACTGAATTTGTAGTTGTCAATCGTCCACTGATTTAGATGTGCTGTCAATACTTCAATGTATACGTTCTGCGTTCTATAGTTTACCAGTGCACAAGTAAATAATGTTCTTCAAATGAAACACATCACGCTGATGAATACTGTCTTAAAAACAACCGATGCAACACACATACATGAAGAACACCCCATGATTTGCTACGGAGCCCCAATCCGGAAGACCGTGGGTTGGTCAGGAAAGAAAGCTTGGCGGTGCGCACGAGGGGGTGGAGAGGGGGGGAGGGCTTCTTAGAAGGAGGCTGCTCCTTAGAAGGCGCTAGCCTTACATCTATAGATAAGGCCCGCGCCTTCTAAGAAGCAGGGGTCCTACTGACCTCAGAGGGTCTGAAGAGGGTCTGAAGACCGAAAAGGGTCTGGCCTCTAAGCAGCCCTACTCACCTCAGGGGGTCTGAAGACAGAAATACACTCCCTGGGAGGACGAGGGGGAGGATAGGGAAGGGCGCGGAGGAGAAGGACGACTTCTGTTGCCAGTCGAGAGCTTGGGGGGAGGGGGCACTGGTAGAATTACATCGGGCATGTCCTCTCACCAAGGGACTCTGGCAGCAAAAATGAAGAATATCAACAACAAATCAAAAATAGCCAGAAACTGCTCCAGACATCGCACCCAGACTTTTCCTTGACTATTTTCGAACATTCCTCCTGTAGAGGGACCAGGCCCGACTCAATGGTACCACCTGAGACCCTCTGAAGCTGCCCCCCCCCGTTATGCTGCTCCCGTCGTACTTCAAAGACCACATCCCAGAAATAGTTTCGAGCACCCGGAAAAGTGTCGAAACAGCGTCGAAACGGTGTCGGGCGAGTGTCTCCCAGGGCCCGGCACGTGAAAACCCTCGAGTTTCCGTACGTGTTCGGTGCTCGGAGCTCTGCCCCCTCCTGCGCGCGGCCGAGAAGCACACCGCCAGAGTTAGGTCGGTCCTGTCCCCCCACAGGGTGATTTACAACAATAAACAAAAAAGAATCTAAAAATAGTCTGGGGACAATTTTTGGATTTTGTTTGGCCTTTTGGGATATTTTTCGTGTATTTTACGTGGTTTTCTAATAGGGTCAAAAGAAAGCATCATGACTCCCCACGGGGGTCTGGGCAGATGCTGAGCGGGTGCCACGGGAATCCGGGGACTCCTGTTTTAGCCAACAATAACACACTTCGTGGTCTTCGAGTTCCCAGAACTCCATTCCCGGGCATGATTTTGAATGCCCCGAGCCAACTGTAGGCCATTTCGTGGTCTTCGAGTTCCCAGAACTCCATTCCTGGGCATGATTTTGAATGCCCGCAGCCAACTATAGGCCACTTCGTGGCCTTCGAGTTCCCAGAACTCCATTCCTGGGCATGATTTTGAATGCCCGGAGCCAACTGTAGGCCACTTCGTGTTCTTCGAGTTCCCAGAACTCCATTCCCGGGCATGATTTTGAATGCCCGGAGCCAACTGTAGGCCACTTCGTGGTCTTCGAGTTCCCAGAACTCAATTCCTGGGCATGATTTTGAATGCCCGGAGCCAACTGTAGGCCACTTCGTGGTCTTCGAGTTCCCAGAACTCCATTCCTGGGCATGATTTTGAATGCCCGCAGCCAACTGTAGGCCACTTCGTGTTCTTCGAGTTCCCAGAACTCCACTCCTGGGCATGATTTGAATGCCCGGAGCCAACTGTAGGCCACTTCGTGTTCTTCGAGTTCCCAGAACTCCATTCCCGGGCATGATTTTGAATGCCCGAGCCAACTGTAGGCCACTTCGTGGTCTTCGAGTTCCCAGAACTCCATTCCTGGGCATGATTTTGAATGCCCGGAGCCAACTGTAGGCCACTTCGTGTTCTTCGAGTTCCCAGAACTCCATTCCTGGGCAGGATTTTGAATGCCCGGAGCCAACTGTAGGCCACTTCGTGTTCTTCGAGTTCCCAGAACTCCATTCCCGGGCCACATTTTGAATGCTGAGGCAGGCTGATGCTGAGGCTGAGGCAGGCTGAGGCTGAGGCAGGCTGAGGCTGAGGCCGAGGCTGAAGGCAGACTGAAGCTGAGGCTGAAGCAGGCTGAGGCTGAGGCTGAGGCAGGCTGAGGCTGAGGCTGAGGCAGGCTGATGCTGAGGCAGGCTGAGGCTGAGGCTGAGGCTGATGCAGGCTGAGGCTGAGGCAGGCTGAGGCTGTGGCCGAGGCTGAAGGCAGACTGAGGCTGAAGCAGGCTGAGGCTGAGGCTGAGGCTGAGGCTGAGGCAGGCTGAGGCTGAGGCTGAGGCAGGCTGATGCTGAGGCAGGCTGAGGCTGATGCTGAGGATGAGGCAGGCTCAGGCTGAGGCAGGCTGAGGCTGAGGCCGAGGCTGCAGGCAGACTGAGGCTGAGGCACAAGCAGGCTGAGGCTGAGGCTGAGGCAGGCTGAGGCTGAAGCTGAGGCTGAGGCAGGCTGCCGAGGCAGGCTGATGCTGAGGCTGAGGCTGATGCAGGCTGAGGCTGAGGCAGGCTGAGGCTGAGGCCCAGGCCGACGGCAGGCTGAGGCTGAGGCTGAAGCAGGCTGAGGCTGAGGCTGAGGCAGGCTGAGGCTGAGGCTGAGGCAGGCTGATGCTGAGGCAGGCTGAGGCTGAGGCTGAGGCTGATGCAGGGTGAGGCTGAGGCAGGCTGAGGCTGAGGCCGAGGCTGAAGGCAGACTGAGGCTGAGGTTGAAGCAGGCTGAGGCTGAGGCTGAGGCAGGCTGAGGCTGAGGCAGGCTGATGCTGAGGCTGAGGCAGGCTGAGGCTGAGGCTGTGACTGCGACTGCCGTTGCCACTGCGACTGACATCGCGAATGCGACTACGACTGCGAGAACAGCAGAATTCTACAACAGCATTATCATCTGAATCTTAAGGGGAATGCTTCCAGATATGCTCCTACACATCGCTGTTAGGTTGCTTTGCCATGATAATTTTATTTTTCGCCGAAAATCCCCCTGTAGGGGGACACGCCCGACATAACGCCAGAGGCCCGGGCTGGCCCTCTCCCTCGGCGCTCCGCCGGGCCGGCGACCGAGCTCTCGGCCACGGGCGGCGCCTGCTCGTCCCCGTCGCTCCAGAGGGCGCGGGGCGACATGCGCCCGAGGGCGAGGCCCAGGAGGCGCGGGCTCCTGGGGGGGGGGCTTCGACTCGGGCGTGGCTGAACGGGGGGGGGGTCGTCAATGTTACCAGCCTCGAAAGTATCCCTACCCCTAAGATTGACACGCCAAAAGGCGATGACAACCTTAAGGATCCGCCCTCAAAAAACAAGGGAATCCCTGAGACTGGCATCGTGATGAGGCGATGCCGAACATAGGGATAGAGATATGTTCCAGGCTGGTAACAATGGGGGGGTCAGAAACGGCCCCCTTACGTGCCCCTTTCGGGCCCCTCCGGAGCCCCAGGGGGCTCGTTGCGGTACCTCGTCGGGCCACCCTCGCCGCCCCCCCGTGTAGGGCCCCTCCTCTCCCCCGACCCCCGATCGACGCACTGACAAAATCAAGACGGAGGCTTGAGAACAATGTTCGGCCTCTATGAGGCCCTCGCTGGGCCCAGGGACCGTCCAAAAACGGCTCGGGATGAAAGACCGGTCCCGGGGAACGCGTCGAGACTTCCGGCCAACCCGCGTGGAAAAAATCACGCCATCGCATCTCCGGGGGGGGCCCATGGGGCCCCGGCTTTACGGGGGTCCTGGCTATACCCGACCCTGCTTCTGGAGCATGCTCCTCGCGCCAGGTCGATCTGAGGTGGCCCTCGGGTTCAGTCGGGCGTGTCCGTCTACAGGGGGAGCATCCCCAAAGAACAATCCCAAAACAGTTTGGGGACGATGTTTCTACTCCTCTTGACTACGTTGGGGCATTTCTCGGCCAGACTCCATTTTTCGCCCAAAGCCCGCCTGTAGGGGGACATGCCCGACCTAAACCTGGAAACGGCGATACTCGAAGAAGAAAAAACGGCACAAACATTCGGGGATCTTCTGTTCCGGGTCAATCCAGACCCTGGTCAGCAAGAAACCAAAAAACTGCAATGCAGGAAACAAAAAAAACTGCAACGCAGGTCTTCGCAAAACCAGGTCAGCCAATGTGCGCGGCCGCCTCGCGGCCACTAGCGGCTCGCTGACCCGGGTCAGCCGGAGGGGATCTTCGCAGGATCCTGCAGGATCTGGAGCCCTGGCTGACCCCCGTTTGCATTGACCCCCGTCTCGAGGCTCTCGAGACATTAACTGCTGGCGCGCCGCGCGGATTTCTTTGGATCTGCGCCGGGCCCCTTCCTGGCGCGAAAGCTCGCCGCCAATGGGGCCCCAGCGCAGTGCCAAGCAATCCGCGCGGGGCACCGACGAATTATGTTCATGCACCTTGTCCTCCTTCGATGGAGGCCAAATTCTAAGGACAACGCCGGGAGCCCCAACTGTCTATTCAGCTTGTCGTCTTCGAGATACATCTCGGGTGTTGCCAGAGGTGCCCCTGGCCCGAGGTGCCCCCAGCTTTTCGTTTCATTTTGGAGCCCCG
>CAUYUJ010022273.1:51978-99478 GCA_963575745.1 Prorocentrum cordatum | reverse complement strand
TTTTTTTTTTGCAATTCCGACGCTCCAAGACTGCGCAGGAGACCCCCAAGACGGCCCCAAAACGACCGAAGAGGCCCCCAAGTGGGCCCCAAGACGGCTCAAGAGAGCGTCAGGACGGCCCAAGAGGGCCTCAAGACAGCCCAAGAGGGCCCCAAGAGGGGCCCAAGACAGGCTCCAGACGCAGACCACGAACCTAAATTTCTAACTCTCCGGCCCAAAAGGCAACCAGGAGGCCCCAAGAGGCCCCCAAGAGGCCCCAAGAGGCCCCCATGGGGCCCCCAAGAAGCCCAAAAGAGACCCCAAGAGGCCCCAAAACAACTCCCCAGAATCCTCCAAACTGCCTCTCGTAGGCCTGCGAGAGGATTTTCACGATGGCGCCCTTCCGTCGCCGCCCTCGTCTTTAGCGTCGTGTTTGCCTGCTGTTTTTCACCCTCGTCTGTCGCCCCGTCTTCCCCCGCCCCTCAGTTTTCTGTGTCATCTTCCCTCCACCACCTCACCTTCCACCCTCGCCGCGTTTTGCTCCTCCCCCCGTCCTCGCTCCTCCACGTCCCCCTGTCCATCCCGTCCCCGGTAGTCAGATGCCTCGCAATTTCCGTGCCTTGTCGCAGTGCCCGTCACTTAGGTCCGCCGGGCGTTTCGGAGGGTCTCTTCGCGGCGCTCGTCCCGCTTTGAAGCACTTCGCGCACACCACTGGGGTGTTTCGCTTGACATAATTATTCTTCTGGTCTTTCGACAAATGGCCCCCGTCTGAAAACGCTGGCTGCTTCCCGTCTCCTTTCTGGGGGCACGCAGAGCATTCAAACTTTGTCGCCCCCGTGCGCGCATCGTGGCACGCACGGCACACGACAGGGCGATGCCCTTGGCCCGAGGCACAAAATATGCTTCATAACGGGCTCCCAAAGGCACCGACTCCGACACCATGAGCGAAGGCGACGCGCCGCGAGCCCACCCAAGGGGTCGGCGGTGTGGCGCAAGCCCAAGAATCAGCTCACGTAGCTGATTTTCCCGGCGCCTCCCCGCGCCAGAAGGCGGCCACGTGTCGAGGAATGGGCCCCTCGGTGGGGCTGAAACCAGCTGCATGCAGCAGATTTCGTACCCCCCCTTTCCCTATCCCCCCCTTTCGTCCGGCCCGAGATTAGAAGAAGAAGAGAATCCATAAACATAAACATAAACATTTGGCGCTTCGCGCGGATTTCTTGGATCTGCGCTGGACCCCCCTCCCTGGCGCACGGAGCGCGCCAGGGGCGGCGCCAGAGGCGCCGCTGGGGGGGGGGGGCCAGCGAGGATCCAATACATTCGCGCGGAGCGCCAAATGCTCATGTTTATGGTGTTGTTTCATCTTCTACGCCTCCCCGGCCACCCCCATGGCATTCTTCGCTCCCCGATCGCGATGGCAGGACTGGGTGTAGTGGACCCTGGTTTAGTGATCTGTACTGGGGACGCCCCCCCCGTCCCAATCCACCAACTGGAACTGCCGTCACCCGAAAAGCACCAGCTACGGCAGACCTGGCTTAGTGATTCCAATCCATATTTTGGGCTACGGGGCCTAATCACCAACAGGCTCCCCTTAACCGGGGTCCTGGCTATACCCGACCCTGTTTCTGGAGCATTCTCCTCGAGCCGGGTCGATATGAGATGGCCCTCGGGTTAAGTCGCGCCTGTCCCTCTTCCCCCCAAAAGTAGTCTGGGAACGACACTTCGACTATGTTTGACTGGTTATGTGCATTTTTGGAGTACGCTAAATAAAGTTTTCGCCCAGCATCCGCCTGTAGGGGGACATGCCCGACCTAACCCTCGGGGCCCGAGACGGGGCGAGGACGCACACCCTGTGGCAAACCTGCCGCGCCCGGCTCTCCCCGGGGGGTCCCGCGCCGATCTCCTCGAGAGCCCGCCCGGAGCACCGAAGCTCATGCGCTTCTGCTGATGGGCCGTCTTTCCACCGCCGCTACCACAGGTAGACGAGGGAGGAGGAGGAGTCACGAGTCAGGAGTGCCAGGACGAAGTCCATGAGAGGGAGGAGGAGGAGGAGGAGGAGGAGGAGGAACAGGAGGAGGAACAGGAGCAGGAGCAGGAGCAGGAGGAGGAGGCGGCTACCAGTTCTGATGTTTCTGTCATTCTTCGCTCCCCTATCGTCGGGTGTTGCTAGAAGTGCTCCTGGCCCAGGGTGCCCCCAGGATTTCCAAGGAGGCCGCCCCCAAGGACTTCAGAGTGCCCCTCAAGAGGCCCAGAGGACCCCAGGGGGCTCCAAGATTGAGCGGAAAGCTGGGGGCACCTTGAGCCAGGGGCACCTTTAGCAACCCCCGGGCGATGGCAAGCCTCGCCGCCGGCCATCATGCTAGACCATCGCCGGCGGCCTCCCGCGCTCGGCGCCCGGTCCTCCGGGCCGTCGGCGTCCGACCGCGAGGCCAGCGCATCGGCCTCGATCCTGCCGGCCCAGACCGTGTCCTCGCGCCGTGGACGCCATGACAGTGGACACTCTGACCGTTCTCTCATTGAGTCGGGACTGTCCCTCTACACGAGGACTACTCAAAAAAAGTCATAACATAATTTGGGGGCGATGGTTGTGAATGTTTTCGCTTATTTCGGAATATGTTTGGCTATTTCTTATTTTTCGTCCAAAATCCCTCTGTAGGGGGACATGCCCGACCGAGTTCTATCATTGAACTATAAAAGCATCGGCCTGACCTAAGGAACGATAAATAAGGAACGAAGCCCCTTCTTTCCAAGGAATAACGCGTCAGGCACGATACATAATACATAGCGCATAAAGAACGATTAAGAACGCATGCAAGCCTAAGGAACGACCGAGCCCCTTTTTTGAAAGCAAGTGTTCCTTATTCAAGCCGCTCACTGTCAATGCATTGTGGGCGTTTTCTTACTCGGCGTTTCGACATTGGGCGGAAAGGGGGGGAGTGGGGGGTCTGGCTCCGGACTTCTGCTTAATGCGCCTGTCTGCAGCAGCGCGTCCTCTGGGGGAGAGGCTCCACCAGCCTGAAACTGGCCCCTAAAACTCCAAGATCCACTCCAGAGGGGGGGGGGGCGAAGGCCCGCGCCGATCGGCAAACAATGAATACGAAACAGTCACGGTCCAAATGCCTTCTACATGCTTTAAACGTGTTCGAACCATGTTTTAAACATGCCTTAGAGCATTCTAGGATCCTACTTTGATCATGTTTTAAACATTATTTAGCAATGTGGCTCCTCTCCATTAGTTCGGGGATGGACAGAGCCCCCCTTAGTAAAACGTGGTTTGATGAAAACGACCTCGGGTCCAAGCCTGGTGGGAACAAGCCTGGAAAATGATGGCCGCGGCGCCCTCTCGAGAACCGAAAACTGACAATCCACTAATCGACGTGTCAAGGTGGGGGTTCTCTGTCCACCCCCGAAACATGTTTTGGACATCTGAGAATAATTCAGACATGTGCCTCCTCTCCCTTGATCGTCTTCCGCAATCCTCGTGGGTCCGGCTGTTCTTCGTGTAGAGGCTCAGGGAGATCCCGTCGAAGCCGTCGCCCCTCCTCACGGGAGATGGGAAAGGGTGGCACAACCGTGTTACCGGCGGCGAGCGAGGGGGGGAAGTGAGAAGGAAAACGCCTTCTCAGAAGGCAGCGTTACATCTCAGAAGCCCTCGCGCCTTCTGAGAAGTTCTCTCTGTCTTCGGGCAAGGCTCAGACAACTTCTCAGAAGGCGGTGGGACTTCCGAACCTTCTGGGAAGGCCCGCCCCTTCTCACTTCCCCCTGGCTCGCCGCCGAGAAGATGTGTTATGCCTCCTCTGGGTACTGAAATCTCATATCGCAGAAGTCGCTATGCATCAATTAAACAACTCAGAACACTTCTCAGAAGGCTGGTGGCATTCCGAGCCTTCTGAGAGGGCCTTCTCCTCCTCAGCTCCCCCCCTCGCTTTATGTTGCTCCCGTCGAACTGAAAGACCACATTCCGTACATAATTTCGAGCACCCCGAACAGCCACGAAACAGTGTCGAACGAGCATCGCCTCCCGAGGCCCGACGCGTGAAAAACGTTGAAGTTCGGCATTATCTTGGTGCTGATTTTTTTCTTGCGATCGAGGCTTATGTAGGTTTAGGTCGGGCGTGTCCACCTATAGGCGGATTTTGGGCGAACAATGTTGAGAACAAATACCCACATAAGATTCAAACATACCTCAAAATAGACAGACACATCGTCCCCAGAATATGTTTTTTATGATGTTTGCATGCTCCTCCTGTATAAGGACGGGCCCGACACAATGCTAAAAGTAGGCTGGAACACCATAGCCCTCGCTCGCCGCCGAGCGTAACCTCGCGGAGGCCCGCTCGCGCAGCTCTCGGAGGCCCGCGCGCATCGTTCCGGATCGGCGTTGGGTCGGGCACTTCCCCCTACCGGCGGACTTTGGACAACAAATGTTGAGAACATACTACACAATTCCCCCCAAAATGCCCCGAACAAACATCAAAAGATCGTCCCCAGACTAATTTCTTGCTTATTTTTTGAATAAGCCTCCTGCAGGGACAGTCCCGACTTAATATTGGCGCTGGACTGAGGTCGGGCATGTCCCTCCTACAGGCGGAGTTTGGACGATATTCTTCAGAATTCAGAAAATAAACCAAACATGCTCGCAATATTCTCCAACATTGTCTTTTGATATAATAATAATATAAAAAAAACGTCCGCAGACTGTTTCTTCTTGACTGCTTTTGGATAGTCCTCCTGTAGAGTTATGATGTGTTCCAACAACCTACTTCGGCCTTGATCACCAGAAATAGTTCCGAGCACCAGGAACGTACTGAGACTCGAGGGTTTTCGCGTGTCGGGCCCTGGCATGCGATACCCGTCCGACACTGCTTCGACACTTCTCTGTGTGCTCGAAACCATCTCTTGGGCAGGAGGAGGAGGAGGAGGAGGGGGAGGGGGATTGTGGGATGTGGCCCTCCTGCAATGGGGGAGGAGGAGGAGGAGGAGGAGGAGGAGGAGGAGGAGGAGGAGGAGGAGGAGGAGGAGGAGGAGGAGGAGGAGGAGGAGGAGGAGGAGGAGGAGGAGGAGGAGGAGGAGGAGGAGGGGGAGGAGGAGGAGGAGGATGGGAGCCACGCCACCGCAGAGGGACAGGCCCGCCCTGAGCTCGGCGCTGGCCCTCCGCCCCCTGGCGCGGCGGGGCGCGCCAGGCGCGGCGCCGGAGGGCCGCGGGCGGGGCCCGCCGCCGACTCAGGCGAGCGTTTTGCCTTCAAAGGGGCCCCAGGACACACAACTAAATACACACAAAATAAAACAAATCCTCATATGTTCCTACATTTTCTGGGTTTTTGTCCTCCCCCCCACGATCCCAGGACACACAACTAAACACACACAGCTTAAGAAGATTCCTCATCTTTTCCCGTGTTTTCTGGGCTTTTGTCTTCCCCTGCACTTCCCACAATTTCCCCCTATGTTCCTGTGGATCGTCGACTCATCGTGTCGGTGTGGTTTTTTCCCCTCCTGATTCTTGTTCGGCGTCTCGACAGTGGGCGGAAGGAGGGGGGGTCTGGCTCCAGACCTCTGCTTCGTTAGAGGCCTCCTAGATGGGGTCGGAGCATCTGGGGTCGGGGGATCGCGCCGCATTGCCGATGCGTCGGCGATGCATCGGCGATGTATCGGCGATGCATCGGCGATGTATCGGCGATGTATCGACGATGCATCGGCGATGCACCGGCGATGCATCGTCGACGTGGGCGATGAGTGGATGCATCGGCGGCGCCGACGTGAAGCACATCGGGCCCCACATCGAACCGCATCGGCTGGCGATGCATCGGCGATGCGGCGCGACCCTCCGACCCCATCTACTCCGACCCCATCCATGAGCCCTAGATTAGTGCCACTGTTTGCAGGAGTGCGGTCTCTGGGGGAGACTCCACCCGCTCGAATCAGGCGCCAAAAAACAGCCAATATCTACTCCAGAGGTGGGGGGGGGCTTTCTGCCCGCCCCTGAATAAGAGGGAACAGAAGGAGCACCTCTCGAAGCTCGAAGTAGGAAGACGCCTTGGGGGATCTCCTGACCCAGGTCAATCCAGACCCGGGTCAGTCAGGCCTTGCATGAAGTCGGGCATGTCCCCCTACAGGGGGATCCTGGGCGAAAAATTGAAAATATCGAAAACACATGTAAGAATATTCAGAAACAGTGACAAACAAAAACGTCCCCTGACTATTTTTGGACTATTTTTGAATATCCCCCCTGTAGAGGAACAGGCCCGACTAAAGCCTTGCAGATTCCTGCAGGATCCTGCAGGATCCTGCACCCAGGCCCGGGTCACTGCGACCCTGGCCCTGCACACCCTGCGAGAGCTGGCGATCTGGCTGACCCACGTTTGCATTTGCCCCCGCCTCCCTTGAGACTGGGCTTTCCTAGGTGGACAAGCGCGCTCCACTACTCGCAGAGTAAGTGCTCGCAAACGGCCTGAATCCGCCATGGGGGATGTACGATACATCACATCGATGCAGACACGCTGTTTGCGAGAAGGCGCTTTGCGAGCAGGGGAACGAAGAATGACGTAAACATACAAACTCGGAGCTCCGCGCGGATTTCTCGGATCGTCGCTGGGCCCCCCTGGCGGCGCCGGAGGCGCGCTCCGCGCGCCAGGGAGGGTGTCCAGCGACGATCCGAGAAATCCGCGCGGAACTCCGAGTCTTTATGTTTACGTCATCTTTCGTTACCCGATCGGGCGATTGCAGGACTGGGTGTAGTGGACCCTGATTTAGTGATCTGTACTAGGGACGCCCTCCCGTCCCAATCCACCAACTGGAACTGCCGTCACCCGAAAAGCACCAACTACGGCAGACCTGGCTTACTGATTCCAATCCATATTTTGGGCTCCGGGGCCTAATCACCAACCGGCTCCCCTTCACCGGGGTCCTGGCTATACCCGACCCTGTTTCTGGAGCATTCTCCTCGAGCCGAATCGATGTGAGATGGCCCTCGGGTCTTTGTGGGCCCCGGAAACGGCAGGTCCGTTTTTTCACCGTTTCCCTAAAAATCTGCCTTGTAAATGCAAAAGGCATAAAAACGGCGACCGGAAACGGCAAAAGAACGGCTGCAGAATTGGAACCAGAGCTGGAAACAATCAAAAAACGGCAGCGGAACCGGTAAAAAAACGGCAAAACGGAACCGGTAAAAAAACAACAAAACGGAACCGGTAAAAAAAACTGCCCTGTCGTGTCCAGGGCCCACAAACCTCGGGTTAAGTCGCGTTTGTCCCTCTACAAAGGAAGATTCAAAAATAGTCCAAAAGTAGTCTGGGGACGATTTGTCAGCTATGTTTGACAATTTAACGTGTATTTCGTGAGTGCGCTTAAAGTTTTCGCCCAGCATCCGCCTGTGTCGGCGGTGGACAAACCTCCCTTAGTAAACCTCCCCTCAGTGAAGGCGGCCTGGGAAAAACCGACGGACCTGGGCCCGCAAAAAAGACGGCCGCGACGGCCTCTCGCGAACCGAAAACGGTAATTCCTTCATCGACGTGTCAGGGTAGGAGGTCCTGTCCCGTGGCCTCCTGCTCCGCGCGCTGCCCACCTGGCGTGCCCTCCGCCGCCCTGTGGCCCCCCGTCCCGCCTCCCCCCCGCCTCTGCGCTCTGCCTCCTCCTCCTCCTCCTCCCTCGCCTCCCTCGCCTCCCTCCTCGGCTGGCTCCTTCCCCTCTCCGTGCCTTGCCTCGCCCTTGTGGTGTGCTCTGCCTCCCTTCTTCCCCGCGGCTCCCCCTCCTCCCTCGGTCGGCCCGACTGTCGGGGGGACATGCCCGACCGGACCCTCGGGGCCCGAGACGGGGCGAGGACGCACACCGTGCGGCAGACCTGCCACGCTCGGCCTTTCCCCTTGGGGGGCCCGCGCCGATCTCCTCGAGAGTCCGCCCGGAGCACCGAAGATCTGCGCTTCCACCGCCGCTACCACAGGTAGGACAGGGAGGGGGAGGGGGAGGGGGAGGAGGAGGAGGAGGAGGAGGAGGAGGAGGAGGAGGAGGAGGAGGAGGAGGAGGAGGAGGAGGAGGAGACGGAGACAGAGGAGACGGAGGAGGAGGAGGAGGAGGCGGAGGAGGAGGCGGAGACGGAGGAGACGGAGTAGAAGGAGGATGAGGAGGAGGAGGAGAAAGAGGAGGAGGAAACGGAGGAGGAGGAGGAGGAGGAGGGCCTCCTCATCCCCTCGTCTCTCCCCCGTCTCACACATGATAGCGGTGGGGGGAAATCTGCCCATCATCTGCAGGCTCTTTTCCCCCTTGCCGGCTCCTGCCGAAGAGGTGGCACTCCAGCATGTGGTCTCCGAGCGGCCCTACCTCCGTGGCGGGCGCCGCGGCGCCGAGCAGACTCGCGGAGCAGAAGAGCTCCGTGCCCTCCTCGAGCCCCAGGTTGCCCTCGACGCGGCCGAGGCCGAGAGAGTAGACCTCCCCATGGGGGCTACCGACCCAGATATGATCGCGGTACAACAATCAGGACGGGAGGTGTTGCTAATTTTCGGCCTCGGGGGGCCCTCGCCAGGCCTCAGGGCCGTCAAACAGCGACTCAGGACGAAAAACCGGTGCCAGGGAAAGAATCGGGACTTCCAGGGACGCCGCCCTGAAAAAATCGAGACGTCACATGTCTGGGGAAACACGGCTTTCGATTTTTGTACCGGCGTCGTTCTGAAGCGTTTCGAATTGAAAACGGCCTGACTGGCTGCGAACAACAAAAGTTCAACACACATCCAAAGCCGTGAATTGCCCAGCGGTGGACCCAGACAGAGCGAAAACGAAGTGAAAGTGAAAACGATCCCCTGACTTGCCAAAACAGCGTGTTTTGGAAGCTGGGCGAGGGCTGGCAAATCCGTGGCTGCTAAACGGTCTTTCCCGAAGGAAAAAGCAAATTCCCGGAATCAACCTCATCGCGCTGAATAATAAACAGGCTGCTTTCTGAAAGAAACAAAAAACGATTTCACGGAAATCCGTTTCAGCAGCCACGGGTTTGCCAGCCTTCGCCCGGCTTCTGAGTGTTGGTCGACCCCTGGACTTCCATCTCCAGGGTCCTGAAGACCTGCGTGTCGCCCAGCATGCGCGCACAGATCGTCTTTATCTGCATATTGATCTGGCTCTCGCCCTCCTGTGGAGGGCAGAAAATCCACCCCGATAATAACCAGCCCGACACGCGAAGCCGTTTAGTCAACGCACCCAAAGAAGGAATCAAACAGGGCAGGGCTGTTTAGTAACCCCCCTCGCCAAATGTCCTGTCTGGGTGGTTTTCCTCCCTTGATCCTGAGGGATCAAGTTCACGCCGATAACGCTGAAGATGAACTTGATGCAATCGACATAGAAGGCGTAGCCAAAATGTCCGAACATGGAGACTCCAGACAGCACCTCCTTCTCCTTCGCGCGCATGTCGTCAAACAGGGCCTGCGTCGGAAACTGGAAGCCGCTCTCGCCGATGATGGGCAGTATGCCGAGCCCAAGCTCTGCAGATTGCATGATGGCCTTGGCGACCATCGGATTCCGGAGACAGTCCGTGGTACAGACGATCATGAGAACTTTGCCGACAGCGGGCACCTGAGAGGAGCGTGGGAGCAGCTGCGGAATGCGCTCGGAGAAGCCTTCGCACTCCTTCGTCAGCAGCTCCTTGACGATCAAACCTGTGCATATTGCGTCGTTTCTCTTGTAATCAACCAATATGAGATAAGCTGCGTGTTGAACATCAGTCAGGCTCGCGCCTGACATCCTCCCGGCCGCCACACCCACAACCTCGCCTGCTGAATCGTCTCCGTCACGCTGTTTTTTGATGGACATTTTCCGTCTGCGCTTTCGCTGGAACAGTAGGTCTGCCGTGGTTGAGAGTACGGTCGTGTCAAACACATCGGGCAACTCGATGGAATTATTAGTGTGAAACAGGCGCAGCGTTTTCTGCACCATGTCCACACTGATGCCGAATCCAGTCAAGCCATTGACACCAGGCACAAACTCTTGATAATTTGATATGAAGTCCTCTGTCGGCCACTCAAAACACGGAAATACTATAAGTACAACATCGATGCTGGTCAAGCGTGCTGTCGTTAGCTCGCCTGCGCACCAGGGCCTCGTGAGTAACTCCTTCGTGCAAAGTGCCGCCAATGTCTCTGTCTCAGAGCTCACATAACTGAAGAGCTTGTTCAGGTCTTCGAGGTAGTCCGCATCAAGGAAGACAAATCCTCGGGTGCGGCGATCTTTGAGCAAGTGGACCTTGAGCAACCTGCAAAAGGCGCCGGCGCTCACCTTATGGTGGCACAGAAAAAATTGGAAGGTCTTCCGCTGGCGCAACTGGTGCCGCCTAATCAGTACGTAAGTCAAGATCAAAAGGAAGAACACGACAATGCCGGCGCACATGATTGTGGCGAGCCATGCCACGACAATCCTGTCGACGAGGTCTGCCAGTAAAGCCCCCATGTACACAACGAAGAGCAATACGATGGCAACAAAGACGTCCAACATGCTTGCCATGGAAATGCGCCACGGCATCGCGACCGCCGAGACCATGGCGGAAGAGCACATGATCACGAACATGACGAACAGCTGGCCCGTCACGTTTGGGACAAGGGGCACCAACGCCACCGCCAAGTTGCGCGATAGCAGGAAAAAAACATACCAATAGCTTGCAGGCCTAAAACGAAAAAACAAAAAAGAAAACATCTGCAAAAACTCCGCGTTCCCCTTCGCCATCCGGTACGGGAGCTGCCACACGGCCCACGCAACCATCACCAGGAAACCCACTGGGATGGACGAAGCGAGGAAACCAACCATGATCATCTCGCCATGCTCATCGGAATCGTAACACACGACTTCTGGCACGCTCTGCACCGTCATGACCCCGTTGGGATGCACCATGCAACGGAATGGGGAGAATATCGTCATTGATATAATGATGAAGCATGCCATAACGATTGTGCCCAGGGTGCCCACGAACACCGTGTTGGCTGAATAATCTTTGCGCTTATAGCAAAGAGCGCTGTAAACCAAATGAACTACGAACATCGCAGCGACCACAAAGAAAAACAAAACTATCTTCATACTGTAATCCCAGACAGGAGACGGGTCAACGATGCAAGCGAAACGGAGGATTTCCACCTCGAACGCAAAGGCTTTAGCAATGGCCAAGACAAAACTGAAGGGCGATGGCCACGAAACGGCAAGCGTCGCGCACACGGCCAAGATCTGCATGACCGCGAGAAGCTGACCCGCGACGCTCACGGCGAGCACCCGCAGATTGTTCTGCTCGGCGCGCTTCTCGGTCGCTATGAAATGGTAGGCGGCGATCAATACGAAAACGGCCGTCACCGCAGCGCCGACCGGAATGAGGAGCGACGTCTCGCGGCACACGGTGCACTGGCCGTTGCCATCTGGCGCCATGCCGGGCTCGCACTTTAGGCAGGCCAAACTCGTGTTCAGCCTGTGACTCCCGCAGTCGCCTGGGTTGCCCCCCGGGCACCTCATGAAGGAACGGTCGTCGAAGCACTCGAAAATGGACCCCGGATCGTCTGCGGTCGAGAAGTCCGCCACCATGCCGCTAGGCATGAAGTGGAGTGTCCTCAGTTCCAAGAGGGTTCTGGGGGGAGAACAGGTGCACCCAAGAGGCGCCCAGGAGGAGCACAAGCTGCACCAAAGAAGCGCCCAAGAGACCCCCGAGAGACGTCCAAAAGGCCTCCAAAAGGACCTCAAGATGTCTATTGTCCACGGGCCAAGCACGGTGGCGGGATTGGCCAGAGGGCACAAGATCCGCCGCCCCCTGTCGATTCATCGCAGGGGTGCCTGGCATGCCGAACTATATGGGTTTTGATTTTGGTTCTTTTTCCAAAAGAACTCCCCCTGGGGCTTCGGCCCGTCCCGCTGGCCACCCGGAAGGATGCAGAAAACTTGCCCGGACCTGGTTGCAAAGGGTTTTGTCCGTTCCAGACGGTCCCCAAGATCGTCCAAGATGGCCTCCAAGACGCCTCCAAAAGAGCCAAGATGGCCTCCAAGACGGCTAAGATGGCCCCAGGATGCTTCCAAGACGGCCTAAGGTGCACCCAAGACGCCCTAAGATGGCCTCAAGATGGCCCAAAACGGCCAAAGAGGCTCCCAAGAGGCCTGCAAGACGGCCCAAGAGGCCAGGAAGGCCCGAAGAGGCCAAATCATTGATGTTCCTTAGGTTTTTGAAGGATTCTGGCATTTGCGGATTTTCAGCTTTCCGACGGCCCAAAACGGCCCAAGAGGCCCCCAAGGTCGCCCCCAAATCGCCCAAGAGGCCTCCAAGATGGCCCCATGACGGCCCAAGAGGCCCCCAAGACGGCCCCAAGAGGGCCCCAAGACGGGCCAAGAGGCATCCAAGACGCCCAAGATGGCCTCTAAGACGGCCCCGAAGCGCCCCAAGAGGGCCCGTCGGCCCAGAGAGGCCCCCAAGACGGCTCCCGACGGCGTCAGACGTGCCAGGAGCCCACCAAGACGGCCGAAGATGGCCTTAAGATGGCCCAAGACGGCCAGAAGGCCCGAATAGGGTAAAATCATCGATTTCCCTAAGAGTTTTTGACGGATTGTGCCATTTGCTTTTTCTGCCTTCCGACGGCCCGAGACGGCTCAAGTGCCCCCAAAGATCGCCCAAGACAGCCCCAAGAGGCCCCCAAGACGGCCCTGGAGGCCTTCAAAACGCTCAAGATGTCCTCCAAGACGGCCCAAGAGCCCTCCAAGACGTCCTCCAAGAAGGCCCGAAAGGGTCAAAATGGCCTCCAGACGGCCAAGATGACCTTCAAGATGCCCACATGTTCCCCGAAGACTTTCCAAACCGATTCGGGGAACACATGGTCCGATAGCTTGGCAGGTCTGGCCTCAACGTTCGACCACATAGGCGCTTGCAAAAAGGCAGGGGGCGGCGGTGACTCGCCGTAGGCGTCTTCGATCCGCTTGGCGCGCCGAACTAAATTACACCAAATAACAACCCCAATCAATGGATTGTTTGATAAGATCGATCATGAGATCGATAAAGATAACGATAAGGAAATCGAACGGGATTCCGGGAACCCGGAGCCCGCCGAAATCGGCCCGGAACCAATCACCAAGAATCCGGGAACCCGGGAACCCAGCCGGCCACCCAAATCGGCGGGACACTTTCGCCAAATCTTTCAAATTCCGCTAGGATCCCTCGGCGGTGGACAAACCTCCCTTTCGTAGACCACCCGAATGAAAACGGCCTAGGACCTAGGACCGAAACCGACGGACCTGGACCCGCAAAAATGACGACCGCGACGCCCTCTCGCGAACCGAAAACGGCCAATTCACTAATCGCGGTGTCAGGGTGGGGGGTCTGTCCATCCCCGAACCCCTGCAGTGCAGGCTTGGAGCATAGGTCGGGCCCCCGCAAACGCTTCCACGTGGCGCTCGGTCCGCCCCGCCGCCGAGACGGTCAACGTTGCCGCCCAGGCGGCTCAAGACGGTCACAGAGGCACTCCAAGACGCCTGCCAGAGGGCCAGGACTGCCCCAGGAGCTCGGGGTCGGTCCAGAAGGCCAACATGCTTGACACAGCTACGGTTGGTCAATGCTCTTCGCGTTCACGCCTTTTCGGGCTCCTGACGGCCCGCGCAGGCCCGAATAGCTCCCAAGAGTGGCCCTGAAAGATCCCAAGAGGGCCTCAAGCCAGCCCAAGATAGCCGCCCCAAGACGGCCCTGCAAGATCCCAAGAGGGCACCCAGTCGGTCTCGGGAAGCGCCAGACGTCCCGGCGCCAGGAGGCCCCCATGAAGGTCCGAACGACCCGAGAAGCTCCCAAGACAGCCACAAGCCGTTCGGCCAATCGCGCCGGCCTTTTCTCGGCATGAAGAAACCCTTTCTTAAGAGGGCCAAGGCGGCCCCAGACAGCTTCCGAGACGGCCCAGGATGGATGGCTCTGAGACCCCCAAGAAGGCCCAAGACGGAAGAGGCCTTTAAAATCGCTCACGCGAGGGCCTGAAGAGCCAACTATCACTGATGTCCTCAATGTGTTTGAACGATTGTTGCGTTCTCGCCTCTTCAGGCTTCCGTCAGCCCAACTGTACTCACAGGCCCCCAAGACGGCCCAGAAGAGCCCCGAGAGGATCCTTGGACGAACCAAGTTAGCCTCCAAGAGGGCCCAGATGGAAACCAAACTATGATGTTCCAACCCATTTTAGCCTTGACCACCAGCAAGAATTTCGAACATCAAGAAAATACCGAAACTTGAGGATGTTCACGTGTCGGGCCCTGTGAGGCGATACTCGTTCGACACTGTTTCGGTACTTCTCTGTGAACTCGAAACTATCTCTGGGGCAGGAGGAAGAGGAGGAGGAGGAGGGGGAGGAGGGGGAGGAGAAGGAGGAGCAGGAAGAGCAGGAGGAAGAGCAGCAGGAGGAGGAGGAGGAGGAGGAGGAGCATGGACCCGACCTCGGCGATACACCGCTGACAGGACTGGGACGTGACCAGCGCGCCGAGCGATGGGACAAAACGTGACCCAGAGAGAATCCGGAGGTGACACGGGATGGCCTCCGATCGGGGATCTTCTGACCCGGGTCAATCCAGACCCGGGTCAGCAGGAAACCAAAAACTGCAATGCAGGAAAAAAAAACTGCAACGCAGGTCTGCGCAAACCCGGGTCAGCCAATACGCGCGGCCGCCTCGCGGCCACGAGCGGCTCCCTAACCCGGGTCAGCCAGAGAGGGTCTTCGCAGGATCCTGCAGGATCTGGCGCTCTGGCTGACCCCCGTTTGCACTGACCCCCGTCTCTTAGGCCCCGATCCGAGAAGGGGCCAGACGCCCCGGGACGGCCCTTACGAGAGCCCGCAGCTTGGCCCGAGAGTCTGGACGCCCGAAATGGGCACGGAAAGAATGGGCACAATGCCATGGGGAGCGTGACGCCCTGGGGTCTCAGGGTTGGGCTCTTGTGGAATGCTCCTCGTGGACTGGCCTCCAGTGTGCGCGGGGAAAGGAAAGCGTGCACCTTTTGGGCCCGCGGTGGCGATTCAGAGGCCAGTGATGGCCCCCTTTGGAGAGCCTCTGCCTGAAAGCCTCGATCCCCCCGCGCACTTCCCTTTTTGCCGACGTGAGGAGCCCTGTTGTGGACGCCCGAAATTGGTACGGAAAGAATGGGCACAATGCCCAACAACAAATGTTGTCCCAAACCAACAGCGGCCGCTGTTGGGCAGGCGGCCTCCTGTCTCGAACGGACACAGGCCGCGGCGGCGCGGACAGCGAGTCCTGTTCACAGTGAATAGGAACTGCTGTTGGGCATTGTGCAAATTCTTTCCGTACCGATTTCGAGCGTCCAGAGAGAGGGGCCAAGCGAGGCCCCAGAGGAGGCCCGGCAGGTCCGGAAGATGCCGGAAGACGGCTCCAGAGTTAGGTCGGGCATGTTCTACTACAGGCGGGTTTTCGCGAGGAAAATTCAATCATCATCAAACATAGATTCAAACATAGCCCCAACACAATGGAAAAAATCGTCCCCAGACGACTTCTTGGCTGTTTTTGTATACTCCTCCCGTACAGGACGCGCCCGGCTGAACTCCAGAGGGCCCTCTCCCGTATTCCGCGTGTGGTTTCCCACACATGGGGGGGGGCTGCGCAGTGCACTGGCGTGGCCGCACTATGTCACGACCGGGGCAGAAGGCGGCGGTGGCACGCCGCAGGCGCCTGAGATAACCGGGGACGTTCCGGACGATGCCCATGCCCGGGCACGCCATGCCCCTCGTGCAGACCTCACAGCCGCCTGGGGCGTCGGGCGCGCCCGTCTCCTGCCCTCCGCTTTGGGAGTCCCGAAGCGGTGCGGTGGCAGACCGTGCGGTGACCTCGAAAAAATCCCCCAAGACCTCACCGCGCGGTGCCGCACGGTATTCGGACCCCGGATGCCCCAGTCGCCCGAGACGTCCTCGGAGAACGACCCGAGCCCCAAAACCGTGCGGTGACCCCGAATCCCCACCGACTCGCAACACGGTGTGGTCACCACCCCCGTTTGGGGGCCCCCGATCCTCCCCCTCCCCTGCTTCGCAACGAAGGATCATCCGGGAGCTGGGGTCCGTTTCTGCAGACCACGCATGTGCCCGCCACAGGCCCGCAGCCATGTGGCTCTAGTTTTAGGTCGGGCGTGTCCCCCTACAGGCGGACTTTGGACGAGAACATAAAACATGGTCAAGACATACTCCAAACATACCCAAGAATAAGCAAAACATCGTCCCGAGACTATCTTTTGGACTATCTTCGAACACTCCTGCTGTAGAGGGACAGGCCCGACTTCGCACAAGACCGCCCAGGAAGACCGCGCGTGGGCCCGCCACAGGCCCGCACAGCTCGAAAGCCGGGCGAGGGCTGCTAAAACCGTGGCTGCTATAAAACGGCCCTCCTGGAAGGAAAAAACAACTTCCCGGAATGAGGCGCGGCACGCGAAACAATCAACGGGCGTCTTCCCAGAAGGACGAAGGCAACTTCCCGGAAGTCGATTTTAGCAGCCACGGATTTAGCAGCCCTTGCCCGGCTTCCGAACAGCCACGTGGCTCTCTAGTTGCAGCTGCGGGGCCCGCCCGTCCCCCCGCCGCAACCGGTGCTCGCAGCGCCGGCCGCGGTGGCCGAAGGTGCGCGCTTGCGCGGGGGGCGCGCGCTTTTGCAAGAGTGTCGCGAAAGAGATCCGCACCCTCGGCTCCGAGTCCACTCCCGACTTTAGAGGGCAAAACATCCACCCCCATAGTAGCCACCCCGACACGCGCAGCCGTTTAGTAAACGCCCCCACTAAAGGAATCGAACAGGGCAGGGCTGTTCATGAAACGTCCAAAGCCTTTTAGTGAACGCAAATTGTCCGGTCCGGGTGGTTTCTCCTCCCTTGAGACTTCGCCGCCCACTACCTTTTCCCGACCTGAGCAGCCTCGTCGTCCGCGCACCGCGTTTCAGAGGCGGAGACGGGGTACCCGAGTAGCGTTGGGTCGGGCATGCCCTCCTACAGGCGGACCTTGGGCGAACAATCCAGAGCACTCAAAGACACATTCAAACAATAATGGAGCATAGTCAGACAAATTGGAGAAAACAATAGGTACCGATACTGCTATTCCCCGGGCCTCGCCATGGGTGCGCTCTGACGAGAACTTCGAGGCGAATCCAGCGGTGGCGACGAGATCCTCCGAGGAGGCCCCAAAAGGGGAAAACGGCCGAAAGGTAGGGCATGGGCATCTTTTATCCCCCTCTGACGAACAGCCCCCGCGCTGCTTCTTGAACAGATGTGTTTGAATCCTCCTCCTGCAGCGGGACCGAGGGCGTGCCGCCGACCTCGGCCCCGCTGCAGGAGGAGGCAGGGAGGTCAGGAGGTGAGCAGGAAGGGCGAGGAGGAGAAGGAGGAGGAGGAGGAGGGGGGGCTTGGGGGAGGAGGGGGCTGGCGCAGGGAGGGAGCAGGAGGAGGAGGAGGAGGAGGAGGAGGGGAGGAGGAGGAGGAGGAGGAGGAGGAGGAGGAGGAGGAGGAGGAGGGAGGAGGAGGAAAGAGGAGGAGGAGGCGCGGCGAGCGGCGGCAGGAGGAGGAGGAGTGGAGGAGGAGGAGGAGGAGGAGTAGGAGGAGGGAGGAGGAGGAGGAGGAGGAGGAGGAGGAGGAGGAGGAGGGGGCGGAGGAGGAAGGAGGGGGAGGAGGAGGAGGAGGACGAGGAGGAGGTGCCTCGGCCCCGCTGCAGGAGGAGCAGGAGGGGGCCTCCGACTGGCGAGCCGTGCCCCGCGGCCCCCGAGGGCGGCCCCGCCCAGCGCGGCCGGCGTCCTCCCCGGGGCCAGGCGCTCTCCTGGCAGTGTCGCTCGACGGAGACGCTGGAGACCGAGCTGCACAGTCAACCTCCTCCTCCTCCTCCTCCTCCTCACTTCTCCCTCCTCCTCCCTCCCTCCCTCCTCCCCCTCCTCCTCCCTCCCTCCCTCCCTCCTCCCTCCTCCCCTCCCTCTCCCTCCTCCCTCCTCCTCCTCCTCCCTCCCCTCCTCCCTCCTCCCTCCTCCCTCCTCCCTCCTCCCTCCTCCTCCTCCCTTTCCCTCCTCCCTCCTCCTTTCCCCTCCTCCTCCTCCTCCTCCTCCCTCCTCCCTCCTCCCTCTCCTCCTCCCTCCTCCCTCCTCCCTTCTCCCTCCTCCCTCCTCTTGGGGCTGGAAGCGCTTCAAGAGGGCTCCAGCTATGCCCGAGAGCGCCCCGCGAGGCCCATGGCGCCCTGCCCAAAACCAGACCGTGGATCCACGTGGCAGGTACAGTCAACCCGTGTAGTTAGTAAGGATGCGCGGGAAGGATGCAAGGGCCCTGGACGCCCATTTCGAAGCCCTTCGAACGGGGCGCGGCCGACGAGAGTGGCGAAGGATGGACCGAGGAGGCAAGGATGCAAGGGTACCCTTGGGAAGGTTGCCCATCCTTACCGTGCTGGTTGACTGTAGGACATCGCGAACCACGCGTTCCTACGTTTCCGATCCGTGGATGCGTCATCGAACGAAAACGACACGGCGAGTTGTAGGAAAGCCCTGAGGCCCCAGGACGTCCACTGATTTTTGGTGTGGGAACGTCACGCTTTCCACAGAGAAGCCGTCGAAACCTAAGAAACCCAGGGCACTCTGAAGGCAGGCAGGGGCGTTTCTTGGCATGGGCCCCCAGCATAGGTCGGGCATGTCCCCAGCAGGCGGATTTTGGATGAAAAATATTAAAATAGTCCAGCAATGCCCCCCTAACATAGTCAAATATAGTTTAAAAAGGTCGTCCCCATTTGTTGGGCTTTATACATGTTTTTGAATTGTTTCTCCTGCAGATGGACGCGCCCGACTTGAGGATGCGGCCCTGAGGCGTGGGGCCAAGAGGAGAGGAGGCCCCGATCACCACAGATTTTGACCCAGAAGCCCTCTCCTGTACTTGGGGGCCGATGCCTCAAATAGAGGGCAGAAAATCCACCCCGATAATAACCAACCCCACACGCGAGGCCTTTAGTAAACGCGCCCAAAGAAATCGAATAGGGCAAGGCTGTTGAATTAACGCCCGGGGCCGTCTGGTCCGGGTGGTCTTCCTTACTTGATCAGTGCCTCATCTGCACCCGGGAGAGCCCAGGATCGAATCGCCAAACCGGAACGGCGATCGAAATGGATCGGATCGGCGCGCATCGGCGGCCGAGTCGGGAGAAGTCGCATCGGCGGAAATCGGCAGTCTAGCCGCCAGTGAGGAATCGATGCCCAAATCGAAATCCGTAGAAGAATCGAGGAGGAGGAGGAGAAGGAGGAGGATGAGGAGGAGGAGGGGGAGGAGGGGGAGGAAGAGGAGGGGGAGGAGGAGGAGGAGGAGGACGAGGGCGAGGAGGAGGAGGAGGACGAGGGCGAGGAAGGGGGGTGAGAATCGGAAACCATCGAGATCGAATCGAATCGGAGGAATCGAAACGAGCCCTGTGCACCCGCCCGATCCCAGTCCTCTCTTCTCATCATCCCATCTCACTGCACCGACCCTGCAGACGTGCTGCTGCGGACCTTTGCGTGGATTTCTGCGTGGATTGTTAGCCGAAGCGGCGAGTGAAAAACGAAACGCATCTCGCGTGGACATTTTTTGTCTCCTGGCAAAATAACAAAAATCCGCGCGAAATTCACCTCGGAATCCGGAACGAAACTCTCCAGGACACTCTGGGCCCATCCACAGTCAACCCGTTTAGTAAGGACGCGCAGTAAGGATGTAAGGGCCTTGGAAGGCCACGTCGACATTTTGCGGGCGGGAAGCGGCCAGCGAAAGCGGCCAAGGCTGGGCCGAAGGGTCAAGGATGCAAGGGTAACCTTGGAAAGTTGCTCATACTTACCACTTAGGGATGAAAAAAAAAAAAAGACCCTACCATGGGTTACAAGTGCGTGGTCTGTAAACCTCCTGGGACCCCCCAAAGCCCAGAGCCGCCAGGACGCGGCACATCACGCAGGGCTTACCCTGTCAGCCAACAGGAATTTCAGCGCACAGCGCCTCGTGAACCAGGGTAGGGGCGTTTTTTATGCTCTTGATACCATCCGGGTTGACTGTATCATTTTCCGAACGAAATCCGCTCTGCGATGTTGGCGCCATGACCCCTCCTCTCCTCCATGTCCGCCAGTCGCCTGCGGGGTTCAGCCACGAGCCGAGGTCACAGCCGCACTGGCCGCGGCCCGTGGCGCCGTCCACGTGCACCCACTCGTACTGGCCCCGCACCTCGACCCAGTCCAGAGTTACCCACAGCCCCTGGTTCGGTGTGCCTCTGGAGGATGCGAAAGTGGAGGGCTCACAAGTCGGGGGTGGACAAAACCCCCACCATGACACGTCGATTAGTGAACTGTCCGTTTTCGGTTGTCGAGGGGGCGCCGCGGCCGTCATTTTCCAGGCTTGCACCCGCCAGGTGTGGGCCCGAGGTTGTTTTCACTAAACCAAGTTTTGCTAAACGGGGTTCTGTCCACCCCCGAACAAATAAGGCCAACACAATTTGGGCAAGAAGATCGCGCCGCATTGTCGGTGCACCCGAGACGCCATGACTGAGAGTATCGGACACGGGATCGCGCCGCATGGGTGATGCGGCGCGATCCTCCGACCCCATCTTGTGTGGCTCAATGTAGGATGCCTTGAGAAAGAGGATGTGAAGGAGAACGACGACAACGAGGGTAAATGGGTAAGGATGGGGTGAACGTCCAGCGCGGCGCCCTGATTATATGAGTGAGACTCGTTCTTCTGGCGCTGAATGTTCAGTCCACAGAGAATGCTCGGCAGTTCATCATTACGCCTGCACTCCGGGGCTGCAATCACGTGGGTCAGAACTGCCGACTAAAGCTGAGACTGGAACATGGAGGGCGACGAGGAGATGGAGGAAGATGATATTAAGGAGAAAATGGTGAGTTTTTTTCGTTCGGCGTTTCGACATTGGGCGGAAGGGGGGGGAGGGGGGGGGTCTGGCTCCGGACCTCTGCTTAGTGCGGCCGTTTTCAGCAGTGCGTCCATTATGAGGGAGGCTGCACCTGCTCGAAGCAGGCGCCAAAAACAGCCAAGATCTACTCCACGGGGAGGGGGATGCAAAGGCCCGCGCCGATCGGCAGAACAATGCATAAAACAAACAGATCATATGGAGGAATGGGAGGGGGGTGAGGAGGCTCGGGGCGCCTTTGCCGAACACCTCGTAACACGAGGCGCACTCCGACTGGCCCAAGCTCTCCTGAGAGGCGGAGGGGGGGGGAGGAGGGGCTCGAGGTAGGGAGTCAGAGGCAGGGGCCGGAAGGAGGAGACGGAGAGGATCGGAGAGGGCTGAGGCGAGGACGGACATGAGAAGGAATGGGGGCGGAACGGGAGGAGAAGGAGGAGGAGGAGGAGGAACAGGAGAGAAAGGAGGAGGAGGAGGAGGAGAAGAAAAAGGAGGAGGAGGAGGAGGAGGAGGAGGAAAACATGGAGAAGGAGGAGGAGGAGGAGGAGGAGGAGAAGGAAGAGAAGGAGCAGGAGAAAAATGAGGAAGATAAATCCGCCGACCCTGTCGGCGTGTGTGAGGGGCTTGTCCGTTCAGGTCGTCATCTCCGTCATTCGTTGGTCGGCGTCTCTGTCGTCACCTTTCACTGCCTCCCCCCTTTCCCTGGGCTCGTCGAAGCTCCCCCCTTTCCCAGGGACCTCCTCAGCGCGCCAGCCAAAGCGAAAATAAGCAACGTCGAAATTGAGCCAAAGTGAAGCCCCTTCCCTTCGATCCCTCCCCCGCCGGGGGGGGGGGGGGCGGAAGGGTCCCTGGGGGGGGGACAGACGCCCCTTTTGGAGGAAGGTCAGATACGATGCCCCCCCTGCGAGTCCCGGAGCCCAAAAAAGCCCCAAGACGGGCCAAGAGTGCCCCAAGAGGCCCCAAAGACAGAAAGACAGTCCAAAAGAACCCCGAATCGCCGAACGATCTGTCCAAGACGCCTTGACGGCCTCCAGACGGCCCAAGAGGCCTGCAAAACGCCCATAAGAGGCCTCCAGGAGCTTTCTCACGAGAACCCCAAGAGGCAAAATTCACGGATTTCCGATACGTCTTTGAAAAATTGTGGCGTTCTTGCCTCTTCCGCTTCCCGACGCGCCAAGACGGCCCAAGAGGCCCCCAAGATCGCCCCGAAACGGCCCAAGAGGCCCCCAAGCGGATCCCCTAACGGCCGAAGAGGGCCCCAAGACGGCCCAAGACGCCTCCAAGACGGCCCAAGAGGCCCCCAAGACGGCTCCAGGAGAGTCCCCAGACGGGGACCCGAATTGACATTTCGAGCTCTCAGGCCCAGAGGCCCCCAAGAGGCCCCGAGAAGCCCCAAGAGGCCCCAAGAGGCTCCCAAGGGGACCCCAAACTGCCCCAAGACAGCCCAGAAGAGCCCCAAATTGCCCAGCCCCAAGAGGCCTCCAAGAGAGCTCCCAAGGGGACCCCAAACTGCCCCAAGACAGCCCAGGAGAGCCCCAAATTGCCCAGGAGGCCTCCAAGAGTGCCTCGAACGGCGCAAGAGGAGCCCTGGACGGCCCAAGACGGCCTCAAGAGAGCCACAGGCTGTCCCAAGAAAGCCTCTGGTCCTCCTCCTCCTCTCCTCCTTCCTCCTCCTCCTCCTCCTCCTCCTCCTCCTCCTCCTCCTCCTCCTCCTCCTCCTCCTCCCCCTCTGCTCCCCCTCCTCCTGCTCTCCTCTGCCTCCTTCTCCTCCTGTTGCTTCTCCTCCACATCCTTCTCCCCCCTCACCCCCTCTCTCATCCATCTCCTCCACCCTGGCCTCCCCTCGTTTTCACCTTCGTCGCTCTCAGGGTCGGCGGCAACGGCCGTAAGGCCTTCCTTCGCAATAATGCACAAGGACGACTGGCACGAGGGAAAGAAAAGGGGCATTGGCGGAAACGGGCCCTGGGACCAAGGGCATGCCCCGGGCCCCGAAGATCTCTGCTTCATCCGGGTGTTTGCTTTTTACTGCTCTGCGGCCGTGGGCGGGCTGCGGGAATCCGCAAGAGAAAAGGGGCCCTGGGACACAAAAGTAAATAGACACAAATCCCAGGATCCCCATATGTTTCTACATGTTCTTGGTTTTCGTCTTCCCCCCCACTCCCCATAGTTTCCATACTTTCCTGGGATCCGACGATTAATTGTGCCTGTTTGTTTCCCCAGCCATCCTGTGGTGTTGGGTCCTCGTTTTGAAGAGACAGCGCCCCGCGTCTCCTCCTCCCTTTTTCCCTCCTACCCCTCCTCCCTCCTCCCTGCGTTTCATCATCATCACCCGTTTCAGCACACCCCTCACACGTTTCGTGGCTCCATAAGGAGCTCCACTGGAGGGCCCCAAAGGGACCGCCCGCGTGCGTCACGCACCACCCAGTACAGCGTTTCGCGGCCCCATAGGGAGCCCCACCGAAGATCCCAGTGGAACCGCCCGCACGCGTCACGCACCACCCAGTACAGCGTTTCGTGGCCCCATAGGGGGCCCCACCGACGGCCCCAATGGGATCGCCCGCATGCGTCACGCACCACCCAATACAGCGCTTCGTGGCCCCAAACGGAGCTCCACCGAAGGCCCCAATGGGACCGTCCGCATGCGTTTCGCACCACAAAGTACAGCGCTTCGTGGCCCCATAAGGAGCTTCACCGAAGGTCCCAGTGGGACCGCCCGCATGCGTCACGCACCACCCAATACAGCGTTTCGTGGCCCCACAGGGAGCTCCACCGGAAGCCCCAGTGGGACCACTCGCTAACGTCACGCACCACCCAGTACAGCGCTTCGTGGCCCCATAGGGAGCCCCACCGAAAGTCCCAGTCGGACCGCCCGCACGCGTCACGCACCACCCAGTACAGCTTTTCGTGGCTCCATGAGGAGCTCAACCGACGGCCCCAGTGCCACCGCCCGCATGCGTCACGCACCACCCAGTACAGCGCTTCGTGGCCCCAAACGGAGCTCCACCGAAGGCCCCAGTGCCACAGCCCGCATGCGCCACGCACCACCCAGTACAGCGCTTCGTGGCCCCATAGGGAGCCCCACCGAAAGTCATAGTGGGAGACATAGTGGGACCGCCCGCATGCGTCACGGACCACCCAGTTCCGCGTTTCGTGGCCCATAGGGAGCTCCACAGATGGCCCCAGCAGCACCACCCGCATGCGTCACGCACCGCCCAGCACAGCGCTTCGTGGCGCCATAGGAAGCCCCGCCGACGGCCTCAATGGGACCGCCCGCATGCGTCACGCACATCCGTGGCCCCATATGGAGCCCCACCGAACGTCCCAGTCGGACCGTCCGCATGCGTCGCCCCCACCCACTACAGCGCTTCGTGGCGCCAAACGGAGCTCCACCGACGGCCCCAGTGTGCCACCGCCCGCATGAGTCACGCACCACCCAGTACAGCGCTTCGTGGCCCCATAGGGAACCCCACCGGAAGTCCCAGTGGGACCGCCCGCGTGCGTCCCGCAAACCCATTACAGCGTTTCGTGGCCCCGTGGGGGTCCCCACCGAAGGTCCCAGTGGCACCGCCCGCATGCGTCCCGCACACACAGTACAGCGTGTCGTGGCCCCATAATTAGGAAGACCCACCGATTCGTGGCCCCATGGAGAGGTCCAGAGAAGGCCCCAGTGGCAAAGTCCACATGCGTTTCCCCCACCCAGCACAACGTGTCGTGGCCCATAGGGAGCTCCACCGGAGGCCCCAGTGGCAAAGTCAGCATGGTTCCCCCCCACCCAGAACAACGTGTTGTGTCCCATGGGACGCTCCACCGAAGGCCCTAGTGGCAAAGTCGCATGCGTCCCCCCCACCAAGAACAACGTTTCGAGGCCCATGGGGAGCTCCACCGACGGCCCCAGTGGCAAAGTCCGCATGCGTCTCCCCCAACCGGCACAACGTTTCGTGGCCCATAGGGTGCCATAGGGAGCTCCACCGAAGGCCCCAGTGGCAAAGTCCGCATGCGTCTCCCCCACCCAGTGTAGGTCGTGACCTTTGGGATTCGAGGGGTGTATCCCCAACTGGGGTGGTAATTTGGTGGGGGTCTCGAAGGGGATGGCGATGGAGATGGGGATTGGTTAAACGATACCGAGGGCAGCCACGCCAGCCCGATGCCCCTGAAAGCAACCCACTCGGGGAGATGTATGTAGGACTCGGGCACGGGGGACTCGGGCTAGCTCGACGGGGCCATCATAAAAATGATGCGACCAAATCTGAAACCTGACGCGAACTCTCGCTGCCGACGTCCCACGAACACCGGACCGTCAAAATCCAGGACGCGCTCGTCAAAAACTTTCGGCAAACCCGAGTTCCAGCTTACTCGAGTCGTACGCTTCCCCGACCCAAGTGGGGAGCACGACCCACCTGGACCAGTCTGGGACAACGCTGCCCTTGCGGGGAAACAGCGCATTCCCGTCCCACGGCCCCGTGGAGCGACCCTCAAGGGCAGGTCGAGACTCACGGCCCAGCCGTGCATCAGGCAAGCCACGAGGGCCCTCCGACGCTTCGCGGATGCGGCACGTGGAGAGGGGAAACTTGTGGCACTCGATGGTACATGGGCGTGGCAAGGTCCACGATGAAGCATTTAGGGAGAAGCGATGTTGGCGGAGACGCGACCCCACGCGGGCCCCCGTGGCAAAGCGACCGATCAAAAGTCGCCCCGCACCTACCAAGCAGGGGAGCCTCCTGGGGCTCACGGCTCAAGGAGGGCTGCGCAGGGATCGCCGGAGCGACTGCGCGGAAGATGGCGGGACGGGGCCGTGGACAGCGGAGTTGACGCTAGTCGTAAGTCGGGCCTGTCCCTAAAATAAGATATACTCAAAAAAAACAGAAGAAGATCACACATGGTCCACACATCGTCCCCAGACCATCGTTTTACCATCTTTGAACCTTCCCCCTCTGTAGACGGGCAGGCCCGACTCAACGCTGGTACCGCTGGTGCCAGCGATGCCTGCGGCCCCGCAGGCACACCTCCTGCTGCGGAGGCCCAGGAGGATGGGATCATGAGGGCGAGGATGAGCAGTCATGAGGAGGACGAGGAGGACGAGGAGGACGAGGACGAGGAGGACGAGGAGGACGAGGAGGACGAGGACGAGGAGGACGAGGACGAGGAGGACGAGGACGAGGATGGGGACGAGGAGTCGGTCACCAAAGGCCAAGGGCCCCAAGAGGCAGTCTGCAGAGAGTGCACAGAGGCGTCAGGTCACCCCAGTCGCAGAAGGAGGCCTCGAGGACCCTGCTGGCGGAGGGGGATCTCCTTCGAGGCGGGTGCCCCGATGTTTCGGACGGTCCCAAGGCCTGGACCCCCCCCCCGAAGAAGGACGAACAACTGCACATGATATCCGTCTTCATTTGTTCAAGACGAGTCCTCCTCAGCCTCCCACCTCCTCCACTCCCTCCTCCCTCCTCCCTCCTTCTTCTCCCCCTCCTCCTGCTCCTCCTCCTCCTGCTCCTCGTGCTCATCCTCCTCCTGCTCCTCCTCCTCCTCCTCCTCGTCCTCCTCTCCGGCCTCCCCATCCTCCCCCCCTTCCCCCTCCCTCCCTCTGCCTCCACATCCACCTCTTCCTCCTCCTCTCCCCCTCCCCCTCCCTCACACCCCTTCCCCGCCTCCCATCTCTCTCTCCTCCTCCTCCTCCTACTCTCCTCCTTCTCCTCCTCCTCCTCCTCCCACTCATCCTACTCCTACTCCTCCTCCTCCTCCTCCTCCTCCTCCTCCTCCTCCTCCTCCTCCTCCTCCTCTTGCCCAGGGACGGCCTGGTGGTAGGTAATGCCACCTCATCGCGGCTGTGGATTGTTCCTCGACTCCCCGGAGGTTCGCCCGCTAGATCCCGCTAGATCCTTCTCCCCCCCCTCCGACGGCCACGGCGTCGACGCCGACGCAGACGACGAGAACGCCCACGACCACGGCGACAACGACGGCGGCGGGCTGCGGCGGTCCGCAAACTTCCCCACGTCGCAGTCCTCGCACGCCGTGGCCGCGGCGTGAGACCAGCGCCCCGCATCGCAGTCGAAGCAGGCCACCGACGCCTCCGGGGCGGGAGAGGGGGGCGAGGGGGGAACGATGCAGCGGAGGCCAGTCCACAAGAAGCCTCCAACAAGTAGACCCAACTCGAAAGCTGGGCGAGGGCTGCTAAAACCGTGGGCTACTAAAACGGCCCTCCCGGAAGGAAAAAACAACTTCCCGGAATGAGGCGCGGTACGCGAAACAGTCTACGGGCTTCTTCCCGGAAGGACGAAGACAACTTCGGGGAGGTCGATTTTAGCAGCTTCGGATTTAGCAGCCCTTGCCCTGCTTCTGACCAACCCTGAGACCCCGGGACGTCCGTTGATTTCTGATGCGGGAGCATCGCGCCTTCCACAGCAAAACCATCGAAACCCAAGCAACCCAAGGCACCCTGGAGGCAAGCAGGGTGTTTCTTGGCATGGGTCTCCACTGCAGGGGCAGGCACAATCAGCGTCGGATCTGGAAGTAGGATCAACTCGAAATGTGCGTCGGCTCGGGCCGCTTCGGCACGTAGTCGAAATCGAATAGCATCGGCGGCGGCAAGGTGCTCAACAGCGGCGTACAAGCATCGGGCCGGATCGGATCGGATCGTCAAACAGTTATAGGAATCGAGACTGATCGGGCCGGCTGGGGTCGACACCGAATTGGATCGATCGGATCGGAATGGACCCTGCTCAAGGGGGCGAATCATTAGGAGCCTGATAGATGGGGTCTGAGCAAATGTGGTCGAAGGCTCGCACAGCATCGTCAATGCATCGCCGATGTATCGGCGATGCATCGGCGACGTCGGCGACACGTCGGCGACACATCGGCGACGTCGGCGTGGGGATAATCGGGCTCCACATCGAGCCGCATCGCCGACGCATCGGCGATACGGCGCGATCCTCCGACCCCATCAAAATCGGACCCCATCCAGGAAGCCTCGAAACGTAGAGCTTGATCGAGTCGGTGATGCGTCGCCGATAGATCGGCGATAGACCCACGGTGGCGAGACCGCACGGCCCTGGGCGGGCAGGAGGATGCCAGGCTTAGGTTTTGGCATGTCCTCCTACAAGTGGATGTTGGAGAACACCATTCTGCGAACGGCGTTCCAAATTTTCCATATCTGCAATGATGGGGGCGCGGATGTACAGGGGGGGGGCGCAGAAGGTGTAGGAAGAGCGAGGGATGGATAGATAGATAGAAGGTGTAGGAACAGCGCGGATGTACGGGGCGGATGGATAGAGGGACACAGCGAGAGCGACGCTGTCGAATGGCATACAAGACTCTTGCGAAACTGCCCCGTTATCCTAGCGGCCGTCGTTTCGGTGGGGGGGGCACAACATAAAAACAAAGGATAATGTTCGAATACCCTCCTCGCTCAGGCGGGGCCTCCCTGGAGGAGTGGGAGGGGCACGAAACCTGATAAACAACATGACTGTCGAATACCCTCCTCGCTCAGGGGCACGAAGCCTGATGAGTGAAACTGTTTTCGAATATCATCCTCGCTCAGGCGGGGCCTCCCTGGAGGAGTGGGAGGGGCACGAACCACGATAAATAACATGTGTTTCGAATACCCTCCTCGCTCAGGCGGGGCCTCCCTGGAGGAGTGGGAGGGGCACGAAACCTGACACATAACAAGGTTTTCGAATACCCTCCTCGCTCAGGCGGTGCCTACCTGGAGGAGTGTCGGGGGCACAAAACATGGATACATACCATGTGTGTTCGAATCCCCTCCTCGCTCAGGCGGGGCCTCCCTGAAGTTTTGGACGACACCTAATACATAATATGTTGTTCGAATACCCTCGTCGCTCAGGCGGGGCCCCCCTGGAGGAATGGGAGGAGCACGAAACCTGACAAATAGCATGGTTCTCGAATACCCTCCTCGCTCAGGCTGGGCTTCCGTGGAGGATCGGGAGGGACACTATACCACCCGATAAATAACATAGTTTTCGAATACCCTCCTCGCTCAGGCGGGGCCTCCTTGGAGAAGTGGGAGCGGTACGAAACCCGATCAATAACATAGTTTTCGATTTTCGAATGCCCTCCTCGTTCTGGCGTGGCCTCCTTGGAGGAGGGGACGGGGCACGAAACCTTATACATAACATTGTTTTCGAATGCCCTCCTCGCTAAGGCGGGGTCTCCCTGGAGGAGTGGGAGGGGCACGACATCTCATAAATAACATGGTTTTCGAGTGCCCTCCTTCGCTCATGCGGGACCTCCCTGGAGGAATTGGAGGGGCATGGTCTTCGAACACCCTCCTCGCTGAGGCGGGGCCTCCCTGAAGGAGTGGGAGGGGCACGAAACCTAATATAACGAGGTTTTCGAATACCCTCCTCGCTCAGGCGGGGCCTCCCTGAAGGAGTGGGAGGGGCACGACACCTAATCCATAACATGATACTCGAATACCATCCTCGCTCAGGCGGGGCCTCCCTGAAGGGATGGGGGGGCACGAAACCTTGTACATGGTATGGTATCCCGATACTGTCCTCACTCCGGCGTGGCTTCTCTGAAGTGGTAGGTATGGTATGGTAGCTTTGTCATTGTAGGTGTGGTCTAGTATGGTCGGTGGCGTGGTATGGTTGGCATGGTGTGGTAGGCATGGTGTTGGTATGGTATGGTATGATAGGTACGGCATGTGGTAGGTATGGAATTGGTATGGTATTGGTAGAAATGGTTTGGTAGGTATGGTGTAGTATGGTACGTATGCTATGGCATGGCAGGGAGGCGGGAGAAGCAGATGGAGAAGGAGAAGGGACACGCCCGACGCAACTGTAGACCCACGACGGAGACACCGCACGGTCCCGGGCGGGCAGGCGGATGCACGGCCGCTCCTCGGCAGAGCGGGGCTCGACTGGCAGGCCCAAGCGGCGCTGGTCGTGCAAATTATGCCGAGGAGAGAACTGGGGACGCGCAAACATGGATTAGCGAGGTCCTCCTCCTCCTCCTCCTCCTCCTCCTCCTCATGCAGCCATATCTGAACACTACCCATGCAGGTCAGACTTATGAGAATCTGGCCTTTGACTAGAGGCCTCCTAGATGTTGTTGGAGTGGATGGGGTCGGGGGATCGCGCCACATCGTTGACACATCGGCGATGCATCGGCGCTGAGAAAATCGGGCTCGCATCGAGCCGCATCGTCGATGCATCGGCGATGCGGCGCGATCCTCCGACCCCATGTGGTCCGACCCCATCTAGGAGGCCTAGAGACACGAGCAGCCTTTGACACTCCCCTCATCCTCCTACTCCCCAGCGATGGGAGGTCGCCTGCGACGGCCGCGGTCTCGGCCAAGAGACCAACGTTGGATCGGCCGTTGCGTGTCAGAATTTGATGTAATGTCGGGCATGTCCTCCTACAGGCAGAAAAATAAAGAAAGCAAACCATAGTCACACGATGTTCAAACATAACAAAAAATAGTCGGACAACCGTCCCCAGAGTTTTCTTCGACTACTCTTGAATAGTCCTCCTGTACAGCTGTACAGGGACGTACCCGACTGAACACGATCAGCCTTTCACACTCTCCTCATCCTCCTACTCCCCCAGCGACGGGACGTCGTCCGCGGCGGCCACGCTCTCGGCCAAGAGACCAACGTTGAATCGGTCACTGCTTGGCAGAAGCTGGTGGTCTCAGAGGGTAAGCCCCGCATCCTCACCCTCCTCCTCCCATCTTCCTCGTCCTCCTCCTCACGGGCTACTCGCGAGACCACGCGCAACAGATCCAAGCGCCCAGGAATGCAAAGAGGACTCGGGAGAAACGGGCTGCTTCGGCACATCCGACGCCAAGATCTGGCGCACCAGGCGTGCCTGGCACGCTCGGGCCCAAGGGGTGTCTGGCGCGCGTGGCGCCTGGCACGCGTGGCGCATCTCGCCCAAGCGTCGCGCACCTCGGGTCGGCTTTGGTTCCCAGTAGCTGTCCATCCAAAGACGACCGCTGAACATGCTCAGGCTCGGGGTGTTACTTATGTGTTGGGAGAGCGGGTGGAAATGAGCTAGACAGCTTGCGGGCGGGTGGGTAGCTGAACCCCTCCCTTGGACCTGGAGGGCAGGTTTCGTGAGGCGTTGGAGCGTCCAAGCTGGCCCAAGATGGCTCCAAACGGGCCTGAGAGAGCCCCAGATGACTTCCAAGATGGCTCAAGATAGCCTGAGATGGCTCCAGATGGCTCCCAAGATGCTCCTCGAGGCCCCAAGACCGCTCCAAGACGGCCCCAGAAGGCCGCCATGCCAGAATCCTTCAAGAACCGGAGGGAAACGAATGAATTTGGCCTTCTCGCCTGTTTGCTTTCGATGGCCTTCTGAGGTCTCAAGATGGCTCCAAGAGGGCCCATGAGGGCTCTAAGAGAGGCCTAGGAGAGCCACAAGATGGCCCAAAGATCGCCCAAGAGCACTCCAAGAGGGGTCCAAGGGACGAATTTAGGCACTCTACAAGGGCAGGGCTAATTCAGTACCCCCGCTTGCTTGATCGATCTCCTCCAAGACGGCTCCAAAGGCGCGGAAGGCTTCCAAGAGCGCCCCAGGAGGGCCCGAAGAGGCGCCAAGGAGGCCCCAAGATGCCCCCAAGAGACTCCCAAGACACCCCCAACAGGCCCTAAGAGGCTCCCCGAGGCACCCAAAACGCTCGAAGAGGCGCCCGGGACCGTCAGCGCTCCAAAGCGCTCCAGGAGGAACCCTTCCTCTGTGTGCTGCCCACTTCCCTGATCGAGGCGACTCCTCTAGGCATCGTCTCTGGATGGGCTGGCAGGGTTACGCGCAGCATCAAGCATTGAGGATATCTTGACGCACGGCCCTCCGGTCGTTACCGCAGCAGTACATTCGCCAACAGAACTGGTAGGAAAAAACACATGTTCTTGCCGAGATATCCCGCGACTCTGGGGAGAACGTGCGTTTGTCCTTGCAGAATGCGCCATCCATCTGTCGCAATGCCTCCCAGGCGTATCCCCCTACAGGCGGATTTCGGACGAAGAATGTACAGCACTCAAAGGGAACTCACAAATCGCAACACATACCAACAAATCGTCCCCAGACTATTGTTTGACTATTCCCCCTGTAGAGACACACGCCCGACTTACTCCCAGTGTGTCTGAGCCCAGAACTGCGAGGATGTCTTGGGCAAAACGGGCCCGACCACCTCGGGTCGCTGCACCTCCTGCGCCAGAGACTGCGAGAATGCCCGCGTGCGCTTCCGAGGCCCTGCAGGGGCGGGTGTGCACGAATCCCGTTCTAATGCACGTGTGTTTCACGTAGCCAGTCCTCTTTCGGGGGGAACGAAAGGGGGGGATAGCACAAGGAAGGGTAGAGAATCAGCTCACGTGGCTGATTTTCCCAGCGCCTCCCGGCGCCGGGAGGCGCCCATGTGTAGAGGAATGGGCCCGGCGGCGGGGCCGAAACCAGCTAGGTGCAGCAGATTTCGTAAACCCCCTTTCCCTATCCTCCCCTTTCGTTCGGCCCGATTCTTGCCGATGCGCTGTCCGGGCGCGGATCTGTGCTGTTGTTGTTGATATTGTTATTGTTGTTGTTGTTGTTGTTGCTGTTGTTCAGACAACCTGGGCCAGACCACCTCTCGCGCCGCAGCTGGGTGCTCCGAGCCGCGTGGGCCAAGCGAGCCGGCCGGACCAACGCAGACCCGATCGTCTCGGAGCACAGCCTTGCGAAAAGGTCCAAAGCGAAACGGGCCAGACAGCCGCCGAATGTCGAGAACGTCTCGGCGCGCGGCTCACCGACAGTCCTGCCCTCCAGCACAAGCGGGGCAACGAGGGGACGCTCCAGGTCAGAACTTTCGGGGCCCGCCAAAAGGCGGGGGACCCTGAGGGTGGGGGGGGATGTCGATCCGCTGGTGCATCGAATTTCCGAAAAACGATGCCCCCGGCTCGCCCCGAATGTCGACGCATCTCGGGTTCCGGCGGCCGGAGACTTCGTTTTGCATCGTCTTTCTGCGGTTCGATGCGCCAACGGACCGAACTCCCCCCCCCCCTGTGCCCCCCTCGTTTGCGAGGTCCCGAAACATGTATGACGGACCATTTGAAGATGAACGTTTGTTTTTTTCGGCGCTTGGACACTGGGCCGACAGGGGGGGGAGAGGAGATGGCTGCCTCCGGACCTCTGCCTGACGCGACTGTGTGCAGCAGTGCGTCCTGTGGGGGAGCCTCCACCGGCTCGAAACATGCGCCAAACAAAAGCCAATATCTACTCCGAGGCGGGGGGAGGGGGGGCGCGACGGCCCGCGCCGATTGGCAAGACAATGAGTAAGACGACGATCACAATGTTTAACTATGTTTTGTTTATCGTGGGATCGCGTACGCAGACCCCAGAGCTCAAAAACCAGCTCCCGCATACCGAAACTCAGACAATCGCCGCGACATAAGAAACAAACAAACAGTCCGCTGGAGGACTGGGACAGTTGAGCGGGGACCGACCGTCCCGGTATTCCTATAGGTCTACCACGATATGTTCGTAGAACCCAGAAGTGTTCTTACTACAAGAACAGTGATCTTAGAGCATAAACCCGATGTGCGAAGGCAAGACAACATCAGCCAGAAAGGTTCTAAGAACATGTCCTGCAGACCATAGAGAATCTTAGAACATTATTTGGTGGGCCTTATAGGCGAGCCGCCACTGCTCGAGTCAGCGACCAGGGCGCCCCAGCCGAGAAGGCCACAACAGTGGCGGCGGAGCCCGAGAACGCCCCGGGCCGCCCAACCAAAACCGGGACCCTCGAACCTCCTCCTCCTCCTCCGCCTCCTCCACCTCCTCCGCCTCCGCCTCCTCCTCCTCCTCCTCCCTCCTCCTCCTCCCTCCTCCGCCTCCTCCCTCCTCCGCCTCCTCCCTCCTCCTCCTCCTCCCTCCTCCTCCTCCTCCTCCTCCCTCCTCCGCCTCCTCCTCCTCCTCCTCCTCCTCCTCTTTGTCCTCCTCCTCCCTTCTCCCTCCACGACGGCGGCGGCGACCCTGGGGGGAGGAGGGGGGGCGGCGCCTCCTGCCCCGAGAACGTTCCGCTGGGGCACGCCAGGCAAGACGACTGTCCAAGGTGCGCACTGTAGGACCCCGCCTGCACGGGCGGCGGCGGCCAGTCGCTCGAAGGGAGGGGGGGGGGAAGAGAGGAGGGCGGGAGGAGGGGGAAGAGGGAGCGAGGGAGGGAGGAGGATGAGGAGGGTGAGGAGGAGGGAGGAGGGGGAGGAGAGAAGAGAGGAAGGAGGGAGGGAGGGAGGGAGGGAGGGGGGGCACAAGCGGGAGGGAGAGAGAGAGAGAGAGAGGGAGGCCACAGGAGGAGGGGGGGGAGGAAAGGAGAGGCGAAGGGAGGAAGGAGAGAGGGGGGGCGAGGCAAAAGGGAGGACGAGGCAGGAGGAGTAGGACGAGGCAGGAGGAGTGAGACGAGGCATGGAGTGGGACGAGACGTGGGAAGAGGCGGGAGGAGTGGGACGGGAGGACGGGAGGGTTAGGCGGGGCGAACAGGGCCATCCAGAAGGTGGGCCGTCGAAAGGGTGCATGGAACGGCTTTCGGGGAGGCGTTCCAAGATTTCTGGAACGCCTTTCCGCCCAGCGTTCGGAGCAGTTCGGTCGCCTCGGCCCACGGCCCGCTACCGCGTCGACATGGAGACACCTCGAAGCGGGATCAGGCCGCACGAGTGAAGCCAAATTGTCTGCGAGGGGCAGCCTTGGAATTGCTGTTCTGCCACCCTCTCTCCTTCTCGTCCTAGGTGTGCCCGTCGACCGCCGCGCCCTTTCTGTGGCGCCGAAGTGGCCACTTCGCCTGGTCTGCCCCGTGCACGCTCCCGTGCTGGCCCTCCCCCTGCCTCCGCCCACCGCGCAGCCCCTTGCCCCCTCCGCCGCCACCTCCCCTTTTCTCCCTTCACTCCCCTTTTCGCCCCGCGTCGTCGTCGTCGTCGTCGTCGTCGTCGTCGTCGCCCCGCGTCCCACACCAGTGTCGTTCAGCGCCTCACTGATGCTAGCCCGCTACTTACATCTGCCAACCGCGCCCATTTTCTCTCGCACTCTGCCTCCCTCATCCCTCCCCCCCCCCTCCCCCTCCCTTCCCCCAGCTCCCCTGTCCTATTTCGCCTTCCCCCGTCCCCTTCCCCTTCCCTCCCTCCATTTGCCCCTTTCTTCCAACCTCGTGCTCTCCCGCTCCCACCCCTCCCCATTCCCTCCGCCGCCAGCCCTTCCCGAACGCTGTTCCGGGAAGGCGCGCAGCCCTTCCCGAACGCTGTTCCGCGGAGGCCGAATGCAGGCCCCAAGTGGGCCATCCGTCCGGCTGATGCTCCGAGGCCCCAAGTGGGCCATCCACCCGGCTCCTGGAGGCCGCCCCCCCCGAGGCCCCAAGTGGGCCATCCATCCGGCTCATGCACGCCCCCGACCCTCGCACGCCCTGCGCGCAACCCCCTCGCCGCCCCCAGGCCCCAAGTGGGCCATCCACCCGGCTCATGGAACATCACACCGGGGCACCCAGTACCCCTGCACTGGTCCAGGGCCCCAAGTGGGCCATCCGTCCGGCTGATGCTCCGAGGCCCCAAGTGGGCCATCCACCCGGCTCATGGAACCCCTTCCCAGAGCTCCCTCGGAAAGGCGTTCCGCGCCTCGGGGGAAGGGTACTCGCGCGCCTGGCCGCCTTGGCTCCCGCGACCCAGGGCGCCCTTGCACCGATCCCAAACCACCCCGCCTCTCCCTCCCCTTCTCCTGCTCCCATGCCTCCCTCCATCCCTCCCTCCCGCCAGCATTCCTGCCCTCTCGCCCCGCACCTCGTCGTCCCTTTTCTCCCTTTTCGCCCCGCGTCGTCGTCGTCCTCCTCCTCCTCCTCCTCCTCCTCACATGTCCTCATCCTTCCGCCCCCCCTCCTTCCTCCTCCATCATCCTCCGCAATCCTGCTCCCGCCCTCCTCCCTCATCGTCCTCCATGCTCATCCTTATGAACCTCCTTTTCCTCCTCCTCCCTCATTCATCCCATTATCACCTCTCCCTCCTCCTCCTTCTCCTCCTTCTCCTCCTCCTCCCCTCCTCCTCCCCCTTTTTTTGACAACCCAACGTCGAGGCGAGTGCACCGCGTCTAGAAGGGCAGCAGTACAGGTGTGGAGGACACTGAGAAAACATGAAGGGAGAAGAGATCGAAAGCCAGTGGGACCATTAAATACGCAAGAGAAGTGGAGACAGTCGAGAGGGCCCAGGGCTGTCTAGCTGGCAGGAGCTGATTCCAGCAAAGATGGTTGAGGGACGAGGTGAAAGTGGACGGCCGAGCCATCCGCAATCCCAGCTGTGATTTCTCGCACCACCGCGCTTCCATCCACCCGATGAACGGCCCACTTGTTCATCCACCCCCTGGATGGCCCAGTTCGCCCCCTCCAAGAGGGAGGGAGGGGGAGGGGAGGGAAAGGGGAACAGGAGGAGAGGTGGATCAGCCGAAGCAACGGCGATCCGTTGAGATCCCCCGCGAAGCTCGAAGACAAAATGTTTCATCATCATCATCATCAGCAGCAGCAGCAGCAGCATCAGCATCAACATCAGCATCAACATCATCATCATCATCCTTCTTCTCCCGGCTCGGTGGGGGAAGTATGGAGCTGGAGTCGGTGATACATCGCCGATCGACCGACCGATCGGCGATAGGCCCTCGATACCGAAACCACAGGTTCCTGTGCGTGGTGGGTCATCGGGCACCTATGTGAGAGGGGATCCATACGTTCCAACTGGAGCCTAATCCCATTGGTTTTGTCCCTGACTTCAGTTGAGCAGGGACCGACCGTCCCGGCATTCCTATATGCCTACCACGACATGGTCTTAGATCCTAAGAATATTCTAATAACGAAAGCAAGGTTCTTAGAGCGTAAGCCCGAAGTGTTAAAACAAGACAGACACAGCCAGAAATGTTCTAAGAACATGTCGTGCAAACAACAGAAGGATCTTAGACTATTAGTTGGTAGGCCTCTAGGCGAGCCTGGACACTTCGTCATTGGTTGATTCAGGGGCACCCAAGCCTCACAGATCTCGCACGACACGGCGCCCACCTCGCCCGCGGAGCGCCCGAGCTGGCACAGCGTGCACTCCGTCGCCAGCATCTTGTCGGAGAACGAGCCGCTCGGGCACTTGGAGCAGGAAGACCAACCCTCGTCTGGGGGGCAACAACCGTCCCTCCCACTCCTCCTCCTCCTCCGAGCCTCCCCCTGTTCGGAGGCATATTCTGGGAGGTCTTCGCGAGAACGATTAAGGCGACTACGCTGTATTGCAAAGCCATTACACTAGATTACAAGCCCACCAGGAAACGGATTGCATGTGATTGAGCCCGGATTGGCCGGATTCTACTGGATCGGGCCGGCTGCCGACCACGGATGTCACGGGGCGGATGCCGAACTGAACCTCCCGGGAGTGGCACCCGAACTGCCCTGGAGGGGAAACAGCCACACAAGCATAGGACTTCGGAGGTCCGACGCCGTGACCCCCTCCCTGGCGCGAGAATCCTCCTCTGTCCTCCTCGTCCTCCTCGTCCTCCTCTGTCCTCCTCGTCCTCCTCGTCCTCCTCTGGGCCTCATTCGATCCTCCTCCGTCCTCCTCGCCCTCCTCCGGGCCTCCGGCGGCCTCCCGCGCGCCGGGGGCTCCGCGTGTGGAGACCCCTGCCTCTGGAGGCCTCTGGGGACGCCCGACCTTCGTGCGTCGACTACGGCTGGGCCAGTGCCGATGTGCGTGTTGATAGTGAAGGGGCCCTGGGACACACACACATACACACACACACATAAATACACACACACAAATAACAGGATCCCCATATATTTTCTAACATGCTCTGGGTTTTTGTCTTCCCCCCCACTTCCCATGTTTTCCCATATTTTTCGGGGAATCGACGATTCATTGTGTCTGTGTGTTTTTTCTCCTCCTGACAAACAAAAATCATGATGTGATTGGCTCAGGATGCGTTCCAGGAGTTCGAGCTTCTGGCGCGGCCATTCGTGTTCGGCCATTCGTGTCTGTTTGCGCGGGACAGGTGGGGGAACTTGGAAACCTTGAAGCGCATCATGAATCATCATGACTCGCTCCTACTCTGATTTGAATGGACAATTCCATACATCTAACGTTATTGTCTTGGCTCTTGTAAACGGAATCCATGGGTGTCTGGAATAATTGATAGGCACCATAATCTCGCCTTGGAGCATTTTCTAACCGACCTGGGGCCTGAAATGGCCCGGCAGGTAGAATAAGACGAAAAGTCTTACTTGGACTACTTCGCTACGTTGTTTCAGGGGACAAAAACAGGTACCAGCACCGCTGCTCCCCGGACCTCTCCTGGGAGACAGTCTGCCCAGGGCTCCGACGACGAAGCCAACGATGGCGTGGTGGCGACGAGGGCATCCCAGGGAACCCCAAACAAGCGGAAGTGAGGCAAGGGAGGCGGTATCCGTACCTTTAAGTCGGCGGGCCTGTCCCCCTACAGGGGGATTTTCGACGAGAAATAAAAAATACTCCCAAAAATAATCCGAAAATAGTCCAAACATTGTATGGGGACTATATTTGTTTTAGTATTGTTTTGACCTGTTTGGGGTATTTTGGGGGCATTTACCATTTTTCATTGAAAATCCCTCTGTAGGGGGACAAGCCCGACATAACCGTACCTCTCCCTAAGGGGAGCCGCCTGGGGTTTCTCACGGTCCCGTTCGCGGCCGTTTTGTGGGGATGTCTCGAGCGGTTTGCCTGTTTTTTCCCAACATCCTTCGCTTCCGGAGCAGATTTGGAGGATGTCTCGAGCGAGGCGCTCATTTTCACCCCCCTAAGGGGTTAGGGGGAGCCGCCAGAGGTTATCTCACGGTATCCGTACCTCTCCCTCCTCGGAGGATTGGCACCGCCCCGACCTCCGCCCCGCCGAAGCTGCCGGGAAGGCACGCCTCGCACGCCGTCGAGCCGACGCCCTCGGCATACCTTCGGGCCGGGCGACAGGGGGGGATAGCAAAGGGGGGGTTTGAAAATCAGCTCACGTAGCTGATTTTCCCGGCGCCTCCCGGCGCCAGAGGCGGCTGTGTATCGAGGAATGGGCCCCTCGGTGGGGCCGAAACCAGCTGCATGCAGCAGCAAATTTCGTACCCCCCCCCTTTCCCAATCCCCCCTTTCGTCTGGCCCGAATACCTCCCCGCCGTGCAGTTCTCGCACGATGCCGAGCCCGCGAACTCCGCGTAAGTGCCCGGCGAACACTGCTCGTCGCACGCCGTGGCGCCAAAGACCCCGACGAACTGCCCCTGGCACGGGGCCGGAAAACCGCAGTCCAGAATTCCCTCGCGTCGCGAAAAGCACGACGGGAGGTCATTGGCTGTTTTCGGCCTTGGGGGGCCTTCTCTGGGCCCCAAGACTGTCAACAAAACGATTCTGGCTGAAAAGCCGGTGCCGCGGAACGGGTCGAAACCACCAGGGGTCCACGTCGCGAAAGAGAGCGTGATGACGTCGGGGGTTTGGACTCAAACCGCAGGCAGAACGACGCGATATCTCTTCACCCAGACATCCAACGCCTGGAACAAACAACAAAAACATTGTTACCATTTCGGGCCACCGCTTGGCCCTTTGTGGGCTCGAGCAACGATCCGAGATGAGAAACTGTCCCCAACAAAGAAGGGTTCGGGAACTCCAGGAACCGTAGCTGGAGAAAGGCACAACCTTTGATGTCCAGGGATGCAGCTCGGCCGCACACCTCCCAGAGCGCCAGCGCAGCGTGCTCGTTTTCCACTGTGCGTCACGATGACGAGTCGCTGGAGGTCCCGACTCCAGCGACTCCCTCCAAGAGAGTGGCACAGCTGCCCACTGCGCGTCACGACGACGACCCGCTGGAGGTCCCGACTCCAGCGACTCCCTCCAACAGAGTGGCACAGCTGTACTTCACACACATATGTGCATATATATATATACACACAAATACATATATATATACACAATGAATAGTTGCGCGCATATGCATTGCAGACGCAGGTGAATGCACGAGGACGTGTGCACGCCTGTGCACACAGCCAGCGCAGCAACGCAGCCGCACTGCCTCCCTGCAGCAGCGCAGCGCAGCCGCGACGACCAAAGCTTATGTCGGGCGTGTTTCCCTACAGGGGGATTGTCGACGAAAATCACAAAAATACCCCAAACATACCCCCAAAAGGTCAAAAAAATACTCCAAAAATAGTACCCAGACTATTTTTGGATTATTTGTTGTCTATGTTTGGGTTTTGTTATTTCTCGTCGAAAATACCCCTGTAGGGGACACGCCCGACATTCGGGTCGGGCGAAAGGGCGGGATAGCAAAAGGGGGGTTTGAGAATCAGCTCACGTAGCTGATTTCCCCGGCGCCTCCCGGCGCCGGAGGCGGCTACGTATCGAGGAGTGGGCCCCTCGGCGAGGCCGAAACCAACTGCATGCAGCAGATTTCGTACCCCCCCCTTTCCCAATCCCCCCCTTTTCGTCCGGCCCGAGACACAAACCAAAAGCCCACCGCGGGCCCTCGGGCACGACGCGCGGGCACCCCCCGGCTCGGGCGTCGTGCCCAGCGCCCGCCGCCCGGCCGGGGGAGGGCGGGCCCCTCGCGCACGGGCGGCGCGGCGGGCGCTCGATCGCGCGGCCCCGCGGGCGAGCTGCCTGTGCCGGGCCTGCTTTCCACCACCTCCTCCTCCTCCTCCTCCTCCCTCCTCCCTCCTCCTCCTCCTCCTCCTCCTCCTCCTCCTCCTCCTCCTCCTCCTCATCCTCCTCCTCCGCCTCCTTCTCCTCCTCGTCCTCCCTCCTCCCTCCTCCCCCCTCCTCCTCCTCCTCCTCCTCCTCGTCGTCCTCCTCCTCCTCCTCCTCTTCTTCTTCCTCCTCCTCGTCCTCCTCCTCGTCCTCTTCCCCCCCTCCGGCTTGTGGTGGTGGTGGTGGAAGACAGGCCCGTCAACCTGCGCCTGCGCACCCGCTGGGTGCTCATGCGGAAGCGAGACCAGCTGCGGAACGCCCGGGGACGAGGCAACGTGGACGAATTGCTGTATCCCTGCTGCCGCAAATGCTTAAATGTGCGCCCGCGCGTACCTAGCTCCACGCCATAAGCAGGGGCGAATGCATCTATACATATATAGAGAGAGAGGGAGAGGGAAAGAGAGAGAGAGAGAGAAGAGAGAGAGAGAGAGAGAGAGAGAGACAGACCGACAGACAGACAGAGAGAGAGAGAGACAGAGTGCGAGAGAGACAGAGAGAGAGAGTGCGAGAGAGAGAAAGAGAGTGATAGAGAGAAAGGGCGAGCAGCGGTTCAGAATCGCCAGACCGATCCCCATCCCCAGGCAGCCAGGGCTCTTCAACGCCACCAGCCTTTTCTGTCGAGGGGGGATGGATGCCGCGAAGCACCATAGGGTAAGGAAAAAGTCGAACGGCACTGAGCGTAGGAGACGTAATGTAAGACATCCCTGGGGTACGTCCCTGAGTTTCGCTTTCCCCACGTTTCTGGGAGGGAAGGGATTCGGGAATCGGGGGCACGAAGTCGCCTGCGCAGAGAAAGCGACAGAGAGAGAGAGAGAGACAGAGAAAACTCGGGGATGACGGAAAGATCCTCTGCTTCGAGGGTGGGCACAGCCCGCTTCAGCAACCCCCACCTGAACGAACAGACTGCCTGGGACCAACCCCAGCGGGCGTAGGCCCGCACAGACTGCGGCCGAAACGCCCTCCCGAGGACCGAACGAAGGCAATTCGCCAACCGACTTGGCAAGGCGGGGTCTGTGAACCTCCGACTGCTGCCAGGGTGAACGATGGTGGGGGGGGGACCGGCTCTGGGGGGAAGCATCGCCGACAGATTGGCGCAATGGTCTCTCGATAGCGAAACCGCACGGGGGCCGCGATAATCGGGGACGTCCAATGAGGGAGGCGTCCAAGAGAGGGGTTCCATAGTTTACTTTTTTTTGGGGGGGGGGTTCGTCTTCCCACCCCACTTCCCAATCTTCCCATATTTTCGGGGGGATCGACGATCAATTGTGCCTGTGTGTTTTTTCCCCTCCTGACCCTAGCCGTCACACCCCTCATTGGGCGCCCCCGACACTTCCTCCCCGGCCTCCTCCCGTGGACCTTGGAGCATGCCTTGCACTTGTCCAGCCCCGGCTCGTCCGCGAAGCTCCCGGGCCAGCACTCCGTGCAGCTCGCAGACCGATGGGGGGGAGGGGCACCAACTCTACGCCTGCACGGTTCCCGGCCAGGCAGGTCATGGCTCCAGGATTGGTGCAGACGCCCCCCTGGCTCGGCCAGGAAGGCGTGCACGCCGACCCCTGACGCTAGATGGGCCAAGCCAGGGCCGGTGCATGTGCAAAGCTGGGGCCCTCCGGGAGAGAAGACCACAAAAGACCAGAGGGACCAGAGTGAGGTCGGGCATGTCCCCCTGCAGGAGGATTTTGAACGACAAATCTGCCATAGTTAAACGATGTTCCAAGATTGTAAGAAATAGTAGAAAAATCGCCCCAGCACTATACTTTTGACTATGTTCGAATATTCCTCCTGAAGAGGGGCACGCCCAACTTAAGACCAGAGTTCGGTCGGGCCTGTCCCCCTACAGGCGGATTTGGAGCGAAGAAAGAACAAATAGACAAATACCACCCGAATGCTTGAACATAGTCAAAAAATAGTCCCCATACTTTTTTTTGCCTATTTCCGGATATTCCTCCTGTAGAGGGGCAGGCCCGACTTAAGACCAGAGGGACGGAAGAGCACAAAGGGGGGAGGAGGGAGGAACGGAGAGGGAGCAGCGGGGACGGAGCACAAGGGAGAAGGATCACAGGGGAGACGGAGGACAGGGAGGACAGGGAGAGCAGGGGAGAGGAGGGAGAGCAAGGGAGAGGAGGGAGAGGAGGGCGAGGAGGGAGGGAGGGGAGGGAGAGCAGGGCGAGGAGGAGCACAGGGAACCAGGGAGAGGAGGGAGAGCAGGGAGAGGAGGGAGGGAGGAGGGAGACCAGGGCGAGGAGGGAGAAGGAAACCGGGGAGAGGAGGGAGAGCAGGGAGAGGAGGGAGGGAAGGGGGACAGGGGGGGACAAAGAAGGGGGGTGAGGAGGGTGAGGAGGGTGAGGAGGAGGAGGAGGAGGAGGAGGAGGAGGAGGAGAAGGAGGAGGAGGAGGAGGGTGAGGAGGAGAAGGAGGAGGAGGAGGAAGAGGGTGAGGACGAGGAGGAGAGTGAGGAGGAGGAGGAGGAGGAGGAGAGCGGAGCAGGAAGGACCTGAAGCCGTTGGCGTACCTGCCCTCCTCGCAGTCCCCGCACGCCGTGGCCCCCCGGCCGCTCGCCCTCCCGGGGTCGCACCACTCGCACCTGCAGGGTGGGCCGCGCGATAAGAGAAAATAATGGGAGCGACACGATCAGGAAAAAAGAGCTCTGCCGAAAACCCTACAGTCAACCCGTGCAGCAAGGATGCGCGGTAAGGATGCAAGAGCCCTGGATGCCAAATTCGAAGCTCTCCTCGCGGGGCGCGGCCAACGAACATGGCGAAGGGTAGACCGAGGAGGCAGGGATGCAGGGGTACCCTTGGGAAGGCTGCCCATCCTTCTTCTGCGGGTTGACCGTAACCGAGTATCGTTTAACCGATCCCCATCCCCAGCGGCGTGGTCTGGGCCCCACTGGCCGATTCACCCCCCTAGATGGGGATGTAGGTCGTCCCCTTCGGGTTTCGAGGGGTGTATCCCCAACAGGAGTTGTAATCTGGTAGGAGTGTCGAAGGGGATGGGGATGGGGATGGGGTTCGTTTAACTTGGTGAAACTTGGGAGGGGGGGGGGGCGTTTTTTATGCCCTTTAGTAATCGCGTCCTTCCCCATGGTGGGACTTGGGAGGTGGGGGCCCGGTTTCTCTGATCGGGAGCCCACATCAGGAGCGGGGTGCGTCTCGGAGGGAGCCGGTGTGAAGGGGCCCAGGGACACACACACACACGGCAAACAGGCACAAGTCCGCTGGTTCTCCTCGTGCTTGCCCATGTTTTCTTGGTTTGCGTCTTCTCCCCCCCACCCCCCCGCTTCCCACATTCTTCCAGCATGTTTGTTGGGGTTTTTGTTTTTTTGTTTTGTTGGGGGGCGGAAAGATACGGATACGTGTTGTCCCCGGACCTCTCTTGGGGTGCGTTCTGACCAGAATTTCGAGGCGAATCCAGCGGTGACAACGAGGATTCCCCAGGAGGACCAGGAAAGGCCGAAAACGAAGGGGGACAACACGTATCCGTATCTTTTTCTCCCCCGAATTTTTGTGGAAGCCGACGTTTGATGATTGTGTGTCTGTGTGTGGACCTCCCTCCCGACAGTGAGCACCGACTCGCCCATCCCCGTCCCCACGGGCGTGGCCTGGGCCCCGCTGGCCCGAGCCCCCCCTGGCCCATGTGCCCCCCTGGCCATCGCTCGGAGGTCCGTTCCCTGTGTTTTGTTGCGGTTTCGTGCGTGGCTTTTCCGCCAAATGATCAAGGATTCTCCTCGATGGCCCTCGCCCTCGGACGTCCGAGCGACGCCAAGCCCCCTGGCCCTCACTGGGGTGGTGAGATAGCAGCGACCGGGATGGGGATGGAGATGGGGATAGAAAGCGGTTTGACGATACTGAGCAAGAGTAGTATCCAAGGCACGCAGCCGTTCCGGGGCCTCCCGAAGGGGGCCCGATGTATCTCCGATGCGTCGGCGACGTCAACGTGGAAGAAAGTGGGGCTCCACATCGAGCTGCATCGCCGATGCATCGGCGATGCGGCGCGATCCTTCGGCCCCATCCACTCGGACCCAATTTGGGAGGCATAGAGCCATGGGGAACGCATCGGCGCTTTACAGTGGAAGTAGTACAAGGCCTTCGGGCAGGAACGACGGAGCAGCACGCTGACGGGAAAGAGTTCAAATCAGATCGGCGGCGCCAAAACGCGCAACAGAACCATGCAAACCCCGGGCCGCATCTGGTCGTCGGAAGATCGACATCGCACGGGCTCGAACCCACTGGGATCGATGCCGAATCGATTCGAAGTGGGCCCTGACCTGTCGCTGCCCTGCTCGCCGTTGTAGGTTCCGTTGTCGCACTCTATGCATGCGGACGCCTCGTCGACGTTGGTGTATTTGCCCTGGTCCACGCCGCGGACGTTTCCGTGCCCACCGATCTGAAGACGTGCCCCCGGGCATCTCGCGTTAGGTCGGGCATGTCCCCCTTACAGGCCGATTTTGGGCGAAAAATTGAAAATAGTCAAAACATATTCCCAAATGGTCACAAATACCAAACAAATAGTTCCCAGACTATTGTTTGACTATTTTAGGAGATTCCCCCTGTAGAGGGACAGGCACGACTCAAATCTCGCGATGCGTTGGATGTGGACACCGCCCCCCCCCGAGGGCGGGATTCGTGGTGCGGATCCCTGCGGGAGCTTATGCAGAGATGGCGCGATTGGCCCGAAGGAAGCGTCTGCAGGCGCGTGAATTAGAATCGGGGGGACGTAAAACGCGGGTTCGGGGGACTCGGGTTGGCCGGACGGGGCCATCAATGAAAAAGACGAAACCCGATCTGAAATTTGACGCGCGAACTCCCGCTGCAGACATCCCACGACAACCGGACCGTGAAAATCCAGGACGCGCTCGTCAAAAAACGTCGGGGATCTTCTGACCCGGGTCAATCCAGACCCGGGTCAGTCAGGCCTTACAGAATCCTGCAAGATCCTGCACCCAAACCAAGGTCAATGCGAAGGACCCTGCCAAATCCTGCAGGATCCTGCACCCCAACCCGGGTCAATGCGACCCTGTCCCTTCAGGAGCCTGCAAGATCCGGCGCTCTGGCTGACCCCCGTTTGCACTGATCCCCGTCTCAAGGTTACCGAAAACGTCGGCAAGCCCGAGTTCCGGCTTACTCGAGTCCTGTTTCCCCGATCGAATCATGAACAACTCCAACCTCACCTCTCGGAGAACTGGCCGCCCCAATGGACCAAAGCTTCCTGGAATCACCGCAGGCCAACCCTCCACAAGTTCGGACACTCGAACTCGGATCAGCGATATGCCGGATCGGGACCTGATCGGATCGGAATCGGAAACCCAGCATAGAAGGCCACAGACCCCGAAGATCCTTCCAATTGAGGGATGATGAACAAAAACGGCCCTGCCCTGGGCTACAAGTGTGGAGGGGCCCAAGGACACACGAATAAAAACACACAGATCCCAGGATTCCCCATATGTTCAAATATGTTCTGGGTTTTCGTCTTCCCCCTCACTTCCTATCTTTTCCCATCTTTTCCTAGGAATCGACGATACATTGTGTCTGTGTGCTTTTCCCCTCCTCAAAGTGCGTGGTCTGAAAACCTCCTGGGGACCCCCAAAACCTAGAGAGCCGCCAGGACGCCGCACATCACGCAGGGTTTACCCTGTCAGCCCACAGGAGTTTCAGCGCACACCGCCTCGTAAACCAGGGTCGGGGGCTTCTGATGCCCTTGATCCAAGAGGTCCCTGGAAGGCATTCCGAGAGGCCCACACATGCATCCCAGAGGCCGCTGGCCCGGGCACAGTGGCGGGATGGACCGAAGGCCCAAACGTGGCCCTCCATGTGCCAAGAAACTGCAGCACCTGAACAAATGGCCACGGACAACAGCGTCCAGATTTAAGTCGGGCCTGTCCCCCTACAGGGGGATTTTGAGCGAATCAAGAAATCGTCCCCAGACTATTTTTTGACTATTTTTGAAGATCCCTCCTGTAGAGGGACGGGCCCGACTTCAATCCAGATCCCTGCAAGCACACGGGCAGGTGCAAAAAACGATGGCGCCCTGTGGGCCGCAGGAGCGAGCGAGCGGCCACCCGCTCCGTGGCGCGCGGAGCGCACGCCAGGGAGGTCCTCGGCGCCGACCAAAAGAGATCCGCCTGGAGCTCCGAGATTTGACGTGTCGGCCGTGTCTCTTCTTCGAGTGATGAGAGATCCTCCTCCTCCTCGTCCATACCCTCCTCCTCCTCCTCCTCCTCCTCCTCCTCCTCCTCCTCCTCCCCCTCCCCCTCGGCCTCCGCCGCCTCCTCCTCGTCGTCCTCCTCCTCCTCCTCCTCCTCCTCCTCCTATTCGAGGGCACGTCTCCGAATCGGTGGGTACAGTGCGGGCTTGGCCGCAAGAAACCCTCGCAAGAAACCCAGCCCTGAAACCCGCAGGCGCGGGGTGCAAACTAAGGGGAGCCCAGAGCAACCCGAACGCAGCAGCTCCTTCAACGGCCACGAAAAGCCACAGCGCAGCGCGCGGAGGAAAGAAACCAAGGGTACCCTGACGAAAAGCATATGGTTTCTTGATGCGCGCCCCCACTGTGTGGACGATTCCGCGGCGCGGTCCTCTGGACACACGTCGCATGCGGTCGCGCCCTCAGCGGACGCGGTCCCTCGCTGACAGCTCAGGCACATCTCAGCGCCGTCGTTCGAGCTGAATGTCCCCGCCGGGCACTGCTCGCATGAAGTCGAACCTTCTTCGGCTGAGAACTCTCCGGGCTGGCAAAGCTCGCATCCGCTTGACCCATTGACATTGTTGAAAGACCCCTCCTCGCAATCGGAGCACGCGTCGCTCTTGATGTGATCCGTGAACCTCCCGGCCGAGCACACCTCGCAGAGGTCCATCCCGAACGATCCAGCGAACCTGCCCACGGTGCACTCAAGGCACTCACTCATGCCCAACCTGTCGGCGTACATCCCCAAACCGCACTGGGTGCAGACGGCTGCCCTGTCGTGGGCGTACCGACCAAAGTCGCAAGCCTCGCACTGGGAGGACCCCGCCTGTGCCGCAAA
>CAUYUJ010022273.1:31361-51878 GCA_963575745.1 Prorocentrum cordatum | reverse complement strand
CATCACCATCACCATCACCATCACCATCACCATCACCATCACCATCACCATCATCATCATCATCATCATCATCATCATCATCATCATCATCCTCATCACCATCATCTTCATCATCATCCTCATCCTCATCCTCATCCTCATCCTCATCCTCACCCTTATCATCATCATCACCATCACCATCACCATCACCATCACCATCACCATCATCATCATCATCACCATCACCATCACCATCACCATCACCATCATCATCATCACCATCATAATCATCATCATCATCATCCTCATCACCATCATCTTCATCATCATCATCATCCTCGTCCTCATCCTCATCCTCATCCTCATCCTCATCGTCATCATCACCATCACCATCACCATCACCATCACCATCACCATCATCACCATCAACATCACCATCACCATCACCATCATCATCATCACCACCATCATCATCATCATCATCCTCATCACCATCACCTTCATCATCATCCCCATCCTCGTCCTCATCCTCATCCTCATCCTCATCCTCATCGTCATCATCATCATCTCCATCACCATCACCATCACCATCATCATCACCATCACCATCACCATCACCATCACCATCACCATCACCATCACCATCACCATCACCATCACCATCACCATCACTCACCCATCATCCGTCCGCCATCATCATCATCATCAGCGCAACGCCCGAAAACGCCTGAGCTCCGGGCCGCCGGATGCGCCGCGCCCGCCGCTGGCCGCGGGCTCACGGAACCCGTGGCCACGGCCTCGGGGCCGTGCGTGGGGGGGCGGCGTCCGGCCCGCCGAGCGGTCCCTCCCTCCTCCTGAGGACCTCCTCCTCCTCCTCCTCCTCCTCCTCCTCCTCCTCCTCCTCCTCATCCTCCCTCTTCCTCCTCCTCCTCCTCCTCCTCCCTCCCTCCCCCCTCCCTCCCTCCCTCACCCTCCCTCACTCCCTGGGGGGAACCAAAAACCCTCCCTTCGTCCCTCCCTCCTTCTTTAAGAATCCCTCTCGTACCCCCTAATCGAGCACCCTCGTGTCATTTTCGCACCTATCCACGCGAGTACGTCTGCTGGGAATTATCACCCGAACCAAGCGGGAGAGAGGCGGGCCACTCGACGGCAGTGTCGGTTGATCCTTCGAGGCCCCCCCTCCTCCCGCCCTCGTCAGTCTGATGGGGAGATTGCTATCGAGAGCAGCTCCCCCCTTCCCGGGGGGGGTCATTGTCCAGCTGCGGCGTCGCGGCTGATTGGCACACTGATGTGCTTCCCCGTTTTGATCCCCGTTCGTTCTCGCCGCCCTTCTCCCTCGCCCCAGCAGCGGGCCGACCAACTTATCCTCTCCCCCCTTCCACCTCTACCTATCCCTCCCCGCACCTCCCCCCCCTTGTGACGCCGCCGCGAGCCCTCATCTTCCGTGCTCGTTCGGCGTCGACACTGGCTGTAAGCCCTCAGGCGTCGAGTACGGCAGTGGGCTGGGGAGAGAGCGTTGCATCAACCAACGGGAAAAAAACCTTTCCTTCTCTCTTTCGTACCCCCTTACTTTCCCGCACCCCCCTTAAATTCCCGCACTTCACATACTTCACATCATCCTTCCGGCGTATGGCTTGATTGACTGACCCCCCCTCCTTCTCTTTCCCGAGTGCGCAAGGCATACTATGTTTCGGAGTCGAAGCTATGTATGCAGTTTGGGGTTCCTTTTTCAAGAATCCCGCCTCAGGACCATCAGCAGGAACCACCTCGCCGAGAAACGCGCGCCCCCTCCCTCTCGCCCCCCCCCGGGTGAAGACCGTCTTTAGGCCTCTCCCGTGAGAACCGTCAGTGGGCCTCACACCCCGCGCAGCTTCCATCATGGGGGCTGCGTGGGTCCCCCCCCACACCTTTACATCAAGCCTCGCCTCGGTCCAAGGCCAGCCCGAGAACCGACCGGCCCGGGGCCCGAGACTGGACCGACCGGTCTCGCGCCACCGGAGACCGACCGGCCTGGCCCGACAGGCCCGGCCTGGACGAAAACGCCCCCTTGGAGGACTGGGCGAAAACGACCCCGCGAAAGCCTCGACGAACCAACATAGGGATCGAAAACAAAACCCCTGGGGATCGGAGGAAAAACCCAGGGGGTCGAAAACCAGACCTTACGGGGGGGGGTCGAAAACGGAACCCCTGCGGATCGAAAACGACTCGGCGGACGAAAACGGCTTGAGGGATGAAAACGAGTCGGCTGACGAAAACGACACGGCGGACGATAACGATTCCGCTGATGTAATACATAAAGGCGTCAATAGCCACCGGAGGGGTCCGAGGACTCCTCTAGGGACCCTCGGCCAACGAAGACGTCCCTAGAGGAGGGTCCAACGTACCTCCACACCTTTACAACTTCCCATGATGGCGTCAACTGCCACCCCTGCGGTTTTCCTCCCTCCTCCCTCCCTCCGTTCTTCCTCTGTCCCTCCCTCCTCCTCACTCCCTCCTCTCGCCCTCCCTCCCTCCCTCCCTCCCTTCGTTCCTCCCTCCTTCTCTCTAGCTCCTCCCTCCCTCTCTCCCTGCCTCCCTCCCTCCTCATCCGCCCTCCTCCTCCTCCTCCTCCTCCTCCTTCTCCTCCTCCTCCTCCTCCTCCTCCTCCTCCTCCTCTCCTTCTCCTCCTCCTCCCTCCCCCCCTCCTCCTCCCCCCCTCCCTTCTTCTTCTCCTCCTCCTCCTCCTCCTCTTCTTCTTCCTTTTCCTCTTCCTCTTCCTCCTTCTCCTCCTCTTCCTCCTCTTCGTCCTCCTCCGCGAACTTGCGCTCGAACATTGTCTGCAATTCTCGATTTCCACGTGTCATCCATGCGGAAGGGCCATTCTCATCTTCTTTGCAAGACCGGGTGGCGCGGCCGATCGCGGAGAACAATCACTGAAGAACACACAAGCTTCCGGCGGCCCGCGCGGATGTCTTGGGTCGGCGCCAGACCCGCCCGCCCGCAATCGGTAGCGCGGGGAAAGCGGGTCCTGAGGGCGACGGGTCCCGAACCCTGGGGGCCTTCACCCACGACCAACCCCTCGTCCCCCCTCTTTCTCTGCCAGCCCCGGGGTCCGCGGGGGGCCCCGAGAGCTCGAGAACGGTGAGGAAAGCCTCGGGACCCAATCCCCGCAGGACAGCCCTGGGCCCAGGGAGGGCCCCGAGCGCCCGAGAAGCGGCGACAGACACCTCGGGACCCCGTTGCCCCCCAGGACGCCCGACAGTCCTGGGGCCTGGGGGGAGGAGGAGCCCCCGCAGGAGCCGCTGCTCTCAGGACCCCGACGCTCTCGGAGCCCTGGCAGAGCCCCGAGAGCCCGAACACGGTGAGAAACCTCGGGGCCCGTTCCCCTCGGGACTCTGACGGTCCAGGGCCCAGGGGGAGGGCCCCGAGAGCCCGCAAACGGCGAGAAGCCTCAGGACCCGCTTCCCTCGAAGAAGAAACAACGGCATAAACATACACTTCTGGCGTCTTTTCTTCTTCGGACCCATACCCCTGACGTCATGACTTTCTCACGACGCGACCCCCAAAGGTCCGGACCCCTTCCCCAGGACCCGCTTTTCATCCCGCGTCGTTCTTCGACGGCCAAGAGGGCCGGCGAGGGCCCCCAAGGGCCGAACACTGCAACACACCTCCCGCCCTATATATATACACACATATACACACAAACAAGACTGCAGTGGCGCTTCGCGCCATGCACCTTGGTCCTTGAAGTTTGGTGTGCAGGCGGAATAGCAAGGAGGTCAAGCCGACAATTTAGCGATAACTCCTTGTTGCCTTTTCCGGCATCGCCGCTATGATAATGATATTCGTTATCCTTCCTCCATGCTTCTTTTTCCTCATGTTGCCCATACCCTGCGCATTCTCCCTTTCCTCCTCAGCTTTTTTTGCGGAGGCTCCTCCTGGGAGAGCCTCTGGGGGCAACAACAAAAATTGTCTCAGGCTTTCTTACGGCCTTCTGGAGGCCTCCTGGGCGTATTCTGGGGGCCTCTGGGGGCTTCCTCAGGCCACCCTGCCTCCAACCACGGTCTCCCTGAACGACCGGGTCACGGTTTGGAATGCTTCGGAGGGTGCCTCGGGGCCATCTTGGGCCGCCATGGGGCTCTCTGAGGGCCATCTTGGACCCGTGTTGTGCCGTTTTGGGGCTCTCTTGGACTGCCTGGAAGCCCTTTCGGATGGTTGTGGGGCGATTTTGGGGCCTCCCAGGTGGCTTCGGACGCCCAGAAGACCGCCGTCTTGGAGCGTCGGGAAGCCGAAAAGAGGAGAACCCCAACATTCACCAAAAACTACCAGAAAATCAATGATTTGTGCCTCTTGGGAGTGCTCTTGGAGGCCTCTTTGGGGCCGTCCTGGAGGCCTCTTGGGCCATCTTGAGGTCACGTCGGTCACTCTTGGAGCGCTCTTGGGCTGTCATGGGGGTCTCTGAGACGTCTCCGATGACCCCCCTGATCGCCCTAGGTGTGCTGGGAAGGCTTGGAAAAACGCCCTGCGAGGCCAGGGGGGCCGCTTCGAGGCCCGTCTGGAGGGTCCCAAAGCCCCAGATCCCGGGAGTCATTTTTATTGGGGGGGGGATGGGTTTTCCCCCCGCCTGAGCTTATACAAATAGAGGAAGAGGAATATATATAATAATAATAATAACAATAATAGTACTACTGATAATAATAACAATACTATTAATACTAACAATAATAATACAAACAAATAATATTATTAATAATAATATTAATGATAATGATAATAATAATACTAATAATAATACTAATAATACTAATAATACTAATACTAATACTAATAATAATACTAATAATATTAATAATAATAAATATATTACATGTATAAACATGTTTTTGGGTATTTACAAGTACATACAAGACTGCATTGGCGCTTCGCGCCATGCACCTTGGTCCTTGAAGTTTGGTGTGCAGGCGGAATAGCAAGAAGGTCAAACCGACAATTTAGCGATAACTCCTTGTTGCCTTTTCCGGCATCGCCGCTATGATAATGATATTCGTTATCCTTCCTCCATGCTTCTTTTTCTTCACTTTCGCCATACCCTGCGCATTCTCCCCATCCTCCGCAGCTCTTTTTGCGGAGGCTCCTCCTTGGAGAGCCTCTGGGGGTCTCACAAAAGTTGTTTCAGGCTTTCTTACGGCCTTCTGGAGGCCTCCTGGGCGTATTCTGGGGGCCTCTGGGGGCTTCCTCAGGCCACCCTGCCTTCAACCGCGGTCTCCCTGAACGACCGGGTAACGATTTGGAATGCTTCGGAGGGTGCCTCGGGGCCATCTTGGGCCGCCATGGGGCTCTTTGAGGCCATCTTGGACCCGTGTTGTGCCGTTTTGGGGCTCTCTTGGACTGCCCGGAAGCCCTTCCGGATGGTTGTGGGGCGATTTTGGGGCCTCCCAGGCGGCTTCGGACGCCCAGAAGACCGCCGTCTTGGAGCGTCGGGAAGCCGACAAGAGGAGAACCCCCAAATTCACCAAAAACCAAAAGAAGATCAATGACATTTGCCTCTTGGGGCCTTCTTGGGGGTGCTCTTGGAGGCCTCTCCTCTTGGGGCCTTCTTGGGGGTGCTCTTGGAGGCCTCTTTGGGGCCGTCCTGGAGGCCTCTTGGGCCATCTGGAGGTCACGTCGGTCACTCTTGGAGCGCTCTTGTGCTGTCTTGGGGGTCTCTGGGACGTCTCCGATGACCCCCCTGATCGCCTTAGGCGTGCTGGGAAAGCTCGGCCAAACGCCCTGCGAGGCCCGCGGGGCCGCTTCGAGGCCCGTCTGGAGGGTCCCAAAGCCCCAGATCCCGGGAGTCAATTTTTTTTTTTGGGGGGGGAGGGGGGGACCCCTTTCGCGTTCCGCCAGGATGGTAAAAATATGCAAAAAGGGAATGCACAACGCGAGGGGGTCTGGCCGGGCCGACGCGCTGCCGCGACGTGCCGCCCGGAAAGCGCGGCCCCGCCGCCGCGGGGCTCCCGCGGCCCTGCCGCGCCGCGGCAGACCCCGCGGGGGCCCCGCCAGCCCGCCATCGCTCGAGCGTCGCAGAGAGCGGGCGACCTGGCCACGGCAGCGGGGCACAGAGCGGAGTCCAAGCGCCTGCACGTGCAAGAGACCCCCAGGCCCCCTCCTCCTCCTCCTCCTCCTCCTCCTCCTCCTCCTCCTCCTCCTCCTCTTTCCTCCTTCTCTTTCCTCCTTCTCCTCCTCCTCCTCCTCCTCCTCCTCCTCCTCTTTCCTCCTTCTCCTCCTCCTCCTCCTCCTCCTCCTCCTCCTCCTCCATGCGTCATGCGCTCTGCGCGCAGAGCTGCACACGGCGGACGCGGAATGCAAGTCGCTGGGCACGCGGAGGACAGTTGCCAGATGGCCCTGGCCCGCCACTCCCCGTGCATGCTTCGGCTTCGGGCGCGCACAACGCGCACTCCCCAGACCCCCTCGAGTAATGACCAACAAAAATCGCGACGGGAGGTTTTTCGACGTGTTCGGCCTCTGGGGGCCCTTGCTGGGCCTCGGAGCCGTCAGAAGACGGCTCGGGACGAAGAGCCGGTCCCGGGGAACAGGCCGAGACCTCGGGAGGTCGACGCACTGAAAAAAATCATGACGTCGGGGGTCTGGGTTTCGTACGCGTCTCCTTTCGCAAAGTGAACAAAAAAGGCTCCCCAATGGCCCTTGCCGAGAAAAACACGCACACTTCCGAGCGATGCCAAGCTGGAGACCCAGAACCCCGACGTCATGATTGTTTATTACGTCGACCCGCGAGGTCTGAACCTATTCCCCAGAACCGGTTTTTCATCCCGAGTCGTGTTTTGACGGTCCCGAGGCCCGGTAAGGGCCCCCAGAGGCCGAAAATTGTGAAAAACCTCCCGTCGTGATTGTATTCATTGCTCGAGGGGGTCTGGGGACAGGCGCGCCTTCCCTGCACACACCCCGCTCGACGACGGCCCTGGCGGCGCCTCTGGCGGCCGCCCCCGGCGCTCTCCGCGCACGGGCCGACGGGCCTCCAGGCCGCGGGCGCCTCGAAAACTTCGAGGCGGAGGCTCTGCACAGCCTTCGGCCTCTCGGGGCCCCTCACCGGGCCAGGGGGCCGTCGGACGACGAGGGATCCCCAGGCTGTCTGGGGATGTCTGACGAGGCGAGCGATGTCTGACATGGCTCGCCTCGAAGACATCGAGGCGGAGGCTCTGCACAGCTCTTTGTCGGCCTCTCGGCGCCCTCGCCGGGCCTCGGGGCCGTCCCGAAGCTGCCCCAGACGCAGAACCCGCTCCCGGGGAAGTGGTCCAGAGGTCGGGGGCCCGTGTCTCGGGAAAAGCGGGACGCCCGGCAGTCCACCCGCATCAGAAGGCTGCGCGGTAGGGATGCGTGGGCCGTCTTGGAGGCCCACGTGAACGCTGTTCCCAAAGAGGTTGGCCAGCGAAGGTCGCTGAGGATGGGCCGAAGGGCGAGGATGCAAGGGCGCACGTCGGTCACTTCTAATCGTGCCCGTTTCTACTTGTGCTCGTTTCTGACTGTTCCTGGCCCCCCAGTGGCCAGGAAGCGTCCCAGGATAGAACAATTAGAAATGAAAGGATCTTGGCCCCCCAAGTCGGGAGCGGCCAAGAGGGGGGTGTCCAAGAGGGGGGGGTGGAAATCATGACCAGCGGCATGTGTGCGGCCCAGCGGGGGGGCCAGGGACGTAATGAAATAAGAAGATGCGCCATGAAATCTGAGGAAAGATCATGGCCCCCGCCATGATATCCACCCCCCTCTAGTCATCACCCCCCTCTTTGCCGCCCCCGACCAAGAAATCAAAGAACTTTCGAATACTTAGAAATGAACACTGTGTACCTTTGGCATGTCTGGGCTGGGGGGACCCAGACCCCCGCCGTCGTGATCTTTTCGCAGCGTCGACCCCCAGAGGACTGGACCCTTCCCCGGGTACTGGATTCTCATCCTGCGTTATGTTGCTCCCATCGTACTTAAGGACCACATCTCAATAATAATTTCGAGCGCCCGGAAAGGTGTCGAGAGAGTGTCGAAACAATGTCGGGCGAGTGTCTCCCAGGGCCCGACACGGGAAAACCATCGAGTTTCGGTGCTCTCTTGGTGCTCGAGATTCTTTCTGGTGGTCAAGGCTAAAGCAAGTTCTTTCTTTCAAACTTCGGCTCGAGTCCATGGACTGCCTGTGCTATACCTCTCCGGAGACAGATCGGCGGCGCTGTGTGCCATGTGAAACTGTTGGAACCACAGGGGGGAGGGGACGAGAGGGCCGGCAGAGGGGGGGGAGGAGGAGGAGGAGGAGGAGGAGGAGGAGGAGGAGGAGGAGGAGGAGGAGGAGGAGGAGGAAGGCGTTAAGAAGAGCTCTCAGACCCGTGTCTAAGGCCGAAGCAGGCTGGAACATCACAAAGCCTGCGTCGTCTTCTGACGGCCCCCCGCAGCCCGGGAAAGGCCCCCCCCCGCGGCCGGAGACTGCGATAAAAAAAACCTCGCACTGTGAGTTTTTTTCCCAGACGTCATGCGAGGAGGTCTGGGCCACGCGCCGGCCCAGGACCGCCGCGCGGGCGTCGGGAAGGTCGTCTTCCGCGACCGTGGTGCCAAGGAGCGGACTGGGGAGAGGAAGGAGGAGGAGGAGGAGGAGGAGGAGGAGGAGGAAGAGGAGGAGGAGGAGGAGGAGGAGGAGGAGGAGGAGGAGGAGGAGGAGGAGGAGAGGAGGAGGAGGAGGGAGGATGAGGAGGAGGAGGAGGAGGAGGGGCGGAGGAGAAGCAGAAGGCCTCTTGGGGCCTCCTGGGGGCTTCCTGGGAGCCTTTGGGGGGGCTCTGAGGGGCCTCTTGGGGCTATCCTGGGAGCGAGGAGCGGGTAGAGCGGGCAGGCGCGCTCCTCCAGCCGCGCCGAGCCTAGCCCAGCCACGAAGGGACCCCCCCCGCTCGGGACCCAAGGAGCGGCCCGGAAGAACTGGAGCCCCCTCCCCAGACCCCCTCGAGCAGCGACAAAAATCACGACGGGAGGCTTTTCACCATTTGCGGTCTCTGGGGGCCCCTACCAGGCCTCGAGGCCGTCAAAAAACGACTCGAGATGAAACACCGGTCCTGGGGAATAGGTTCAGAACTCGGGAGTCGACGAAATGAAAAAATGATGACGTCTGGGGTCTGGGTCCTGAGCCCAGAGAGGTTCTTTTCCCAGATCCGTCGCGCTGCGAACAAAAATCGCGACGGGAGGTGTTATTCGCTGTTTTCGGCCTACGGGGGCCCTTCATTATCGGGCCTCGGGACCGTCAACAAAAAAAACACGGCTCGGTATGAACAACTGGTCCCCGGGGAGGATGGGTCGAGACCTCGGGGGATGGGCGTCCTGAAAAGCAATGACGTCGGGGGTCTGGGATTTCGGCGTCTCGATTCTGCAGCTCCCCGTTGCGTTGGTCGTGGAGGTTGAGCAGGGACCGACCGTCCTGGCATTCCTATAGGCCTACCACGAACTGATCTTATCAAGGGGCCCCAGGACACACACATATATATATATACATATATATATATATATATATATAAATCACAAATCCCAGGATTCACACAATTTTTAAAACATATTTTCTGGGTTTTCGTCTTCCCCCCACTTCCCATATTCTCCCCATCTCTTCCTGGGAGTCGACGCTCCCTTGTGTCTGTGTGTCTGTGTGTGTGTGTGTGTGTGCTTTTTCCCCTCCTGCTCTTATAGGACCCCAAACAAGATTCCAAGAGCCGCCCGCCGCCGGGTCCGAAGGGGGCGCGGCCGAGGCTGCGCTCGGCCGCGAGGTCTGCCGTGCCGGCGGGGGCGCCGGCAGAGGCGCCGCGCCGTGGGCGGCGGCCTCCGCGGGGTGGGCCCCGCACACGACGCGGCAGACCTGGGCGGCGGCCGCGGCAGGCGCACGCCCGGGGCACGGCGAGGAGGCTCCCTCCACGCCAGTGCTGCAGCCACGCTGGGCTCCTCCTCCTCCCTCCAGCCTCCCTCCTCCCTCTTCCTCCTCCTCCCTCCTCGCGCCTCCTCCCTCCTCCTCCCCCTTCCTCCCTCCTCCTCCTCCTCCTCCTCCTCCTCCTCCTCCTCCTCCTCCTCCCTCCTCCCCCAGATTCCCGAGGCCCGGACCCCCTCGAGCAAGGACAAAAATCACGACGGGAGGTTTTCAGCCTGGGGGCCCTTAGCGGGCCTCGGGCCCGTCAAAAAACGGACTTAGGATGAGAAACTGGTCCCAGGGAATACATCGGTCGAAACCTCTGGGGGTCGACGTCGTGAAAGAGTCATAAAGTCGGGGACCCAGATCTCCGACGACCGGATTTGGGGCAGTCCGGGCGTATGGTTCGATTGCGGCCTCAGGGGCCCCGTCTCGGGCCCCGGGGCCAGGAAGCGCGGATCTGGGGGGGGAAACGACTCCCGGGCGTTGGCAGCACTGGGTTTAGTGGGACCTGGTTTAGTGATGTGTAGTAGGGAAGGCCCCCCCGCCCAACTCCACCAAATGGAACTGCCGTCACCCGAAAAACACCCGCTGCGGCAGACCTGGTTTAGTGATTCTAATCCATATGTTGGGCTTCGGGGCCCAATCACTGACCGGCTCCCCTTAACAGGGGTCCTGGCTGTACCCGAGACTCCCAGGGAAAGGGGTCGGGGCCACTTGGGCCGCCATCCACGCCGGGCTGAGGTGGGGACTCTCGCGGAGGAGGAGGAGGAGGAGGAGGAGGAGGAGGGAGAGAGGAGGAGGAGGAGGAGGAGGAGGAGAGGAGGAGGAGGAGGAGAGGAGGAGGAGGAGGAGGAGGAGGAGGAGGAGGAGGAGGAGGAGGAGGAGGAGGAGGAGGAGGAGGAGGAGGAGGAGGAGGAGGAGAGAGGGGGGGGGAGGAGGAGGAGGGAGGAGAGGGGAGGAGAGGAGGAGGATGGCGATGATGATGGGATGATGATGATGATGATGATGATGATGATGATGATGATGATGATGATGATGATGATGATGATGATGATGATGATGATGTTGATGATGATGCTGATGATGATGATGATGATGCGGCTGCTGCTGCTGCTGATGATGGTGATGATGATGATGATGATGATGATGATGATGATGATGATGCGGAGGAGGAGGAGGAGGAGGAGGAGGAGGAGGAGGAGGAGGCCGCATCCCTGACTCGATGGTTCCACGCTCGGGGCTCCTAGTGGCAATGCTCCTATCATACTGACATCGGGTCGTTCTCCTGTGCGTTTGCTTTCATGCGCCGTCATTCAGCGTTATGTTGTGCCAAATGCTGTGGGGCAGTCGTGGCAGGGATGAGTGCAATAGCAGGTGCAAGCTGTTTGCAAACCAGTGCCGCTTACAGTGTGATGTGGTGAAGCGTGTCCCTCATCGGAACGGACGAGCATTCAAATCTGCATGGGGCTACATCTGTAAGTCCGCCGGCCCCCTTGTGGGGCCACAGAGTCTCCGCGGGTTAGGCTTGCTGCTCCCTGCCCCAGTTCCAGTTTCCAGTCTCCAGTGTTATACTTCTGCTTTCTGCTTCCTACTGTGAATTTTCAAAGTTCGCGCGAGGGGGGGAGCCGAAAAGGGCACTGGTTATCATAAGATATTCACGCCCCCGAAGCCATACTCCCTCGTAAATGACGCCCTTCTCGCACTCCCGAGGCCATACTCAATTTTTTAACACATTATCCGCGGCCCCGAAGCCATGCACCCGCGCAGATTACACTGTGTTCGCGCTCAAGGACTATAATTCGCAGTCGATTGCTCGATACTCGCGTCTCCGAGGCGATACGCCTTGCAAATTACATGGTGTTTGCGTCCTCGAAGCCAAGATCCCTTGCACATTACGCTTTCTTCGCGTCCCAGAAATCATACACCCCAGTCAATTACGCGCTATTTGCGCTTTCGAGGCCACATCCTTCATAAAAAGGCCCCCAGGACGGTACAAGAGGCCTCCGAGACGGCCCGAGAGTGCTCCAAGGCGCCCGAGATGGTCACAAGACGGCCCAAGAGGCTCCCAAGAGGCCCCCAAGAGCGCTCCAATAGCACCCCCAAGAGGGGTCCAATAGGCCAACATCTGCGATTTCCCTTCGATTTTTGATGGATTTTGGCACGCTCGCATTTTCGGACGGCCCAAGAGGCCCCCGAAGACCGCCCCAAGACGGTCCAAGAGGCTCTCAAGAGCGCCCCAAGAAGGTTCAAGAGGACCCTAAGACAGCTCAAGAGACCCCCAAGACGGCCCAAAAGGGCCCAAGACAGCCCCAAGAGTGACTCGAGACGGGGGACCCGAACCCAAGTGGCTCCCGTTCGGAGTTCCGACGCTGCTTCACGACTGCGCCCAAGCCTCACAACATAGCTCTTGCATACCCCTTTCTCCGAGAGAGGGGGCCGGAGGCAGGGGGCGAAGCCCTTACGGATCATATTTGGTTCAGACAAGCAATATACTTCTTGGAGCGCTTTTGGCATCTCCACATGCTGCTTACATAGGAACGAAAATCATAAACAACAACTTGTGGACCCTTAGAATGCTCTTCAACTGTATGGGACAATAGCTGCTAACGGGATTCTTGCGGCAAAGGCCCTCCTACCGTGTCGCCGAAGCAGTGCTGAAGTAAAGCTGTGAAGTAATGGCATGTGGGTGATGTTCTCATGATGGCGTTACGTATACTGTTTTCAACGGCACAGAAGTCTGCACAACCTCTGGATGATGACAGTGGGCCGGTTAAGCGCGACCTAGGAACTGAGCGCTCCCAGACGAACGGCGGATGCCGCACAACTTGCGTACACGAAAGTGCCAATCACCAACCACATTTTTTCGTTCAGGCGCCACGGAGGAAGAGGCGGCGAAAAGTACAGGAGAGCCCAACGACATGATGACGTGACTCTGTGCTGATGCGATCCCCAGTGGAGCAGATACTCTCCACGTCTGCGCGGCGCCCTGCTCGCAGCCAAGCGCCAGCTGCCCCCTTCCTGGGGGCTCCGCGCTGCGAGGTGCACTGCCAGATCGCTGTCCTGCCGGCGCCTCTCGTCTTCTTTCCCTTGACACGCCGCAGCGCCCACCGCGCGCCCGGGTGGATGGCGCCGACCACGGCAGACCCACGGCGAGCCCTGCGCCCCGCGCCCAAGGAGACCGGGCGGCACCGCGGCAACCCCCCCACGGCGACCCTGCCGCGCCCAGGACGGCGTTCACCCCGGTGGGCGCGGCGCCCTCCCCAAGACGAGCGGCCGCGCGCCAGGACAAGCGGCGCGGCGACACGTGTCCCTCGTTGAAGGGGCCCGGGGACACGCAAACAAACAGACACACATAACAGGAGTCCAGAGCCCCGAATCATCAGGGGTAACTCGGGTCAGGGATAACTCGGGTTCGTTTTTCGGGAATCCAAACCCGAGTTACCCCGGACCCGAGTTACCCCGGATAACTCGGGCGCCCAAGGAGTCCCCTACATTTTCCCACACTTCCTGGGCTCTCGTCTTCCCCCCCACTTCCTATCTTTTCACATGTTTGCTGGGGGATCGACCATGAATTTTTAGGGGAACAAGAAGTGACATACAAATATAACAACTCGGAGGTCCGCGCGGATATCTCGGATCGGCGCTGGAGGCGCCGCCGGGGGGCCCCGGCGCCGATGCGAGAAAGCCGCGCGGACCTCCGAGTTTTAATGTCTATGTCACTTTTTGTTCCCCCAATTGTGTCTGTGTGTGTTTTTTTCCCTCCTGACGCGTCTCCCGTGTCTCGGGCTGGGCGAACGGGGGGGACAGCAAAGGGGGGGGGTTTGAGAATCAGCTCACGCAGCTGATTTTCCCAGCGCCTCCCGGCGCCCATGCATCGAAGAACGAGCCCGGCGGCGGGACCGAGACCAGCTGCGTGCAGCAGGTTTCGTACCCCCCCTTTCCCTGGCCCCCCTTCCCTGTCCCTGGCCACCCTATCCCTAGCCCCCCTTTCCCTTTCGTACCCCCCCTTTCCCTAGCCCCCCCTTTCCCTACCCCCCCCCCCCTCCTCCTCCTCCTCCTCCTCCTCCTCCTCCTCCTCCTCCTCCTCCTCCTCCTCCTCCTCCTCCTCCTCCTCCTCCTCCCAGGGGCGCCGCCAGGGGGGGGCCCTGGCTCCGATCCGAGGAATCCGCGCGGAGCTCCGAAGGCTCGCGCTTCGTGCTGGCCTTTTGCGTTCGGCCCGGGTGTCTTTAGCCCTGCCTCCTCTGCCGTCTGCGAGGGCGCCCGCGGCTCGGAGCCAGGGCCCCCTAGGGGGGGGGCGCCGCCTCGGCCCTCTGGCCGCCCCGGGGTCCCCCCAGGAACGCCATCAGCCTGCCCAGAGGGCCCAAGGGGCCTCCAGGATATCGGAGGAGGAGGAGGAGGAGGAGGAGGAGGAGGAGGAGGAGGAGGAGGAGGCCCAACAAATGACCCTCAGAGCGCAAGAGAGCCCCGAACAGCCACCAGATTCGCCCCAAAGCAAGCACAAGTCAGTCCCGAGACATCCCCCGAGAGAGAGAGAGAGAGAGAGAGACGAACACATCGAACTACATGAGATGTTCAACCGTGGCTTCCAAGCTGCTTTCGCAGCCGGAAGTGCGGTCGGAAACTTTTGAATAGCGTATCGCGGCGGCGGTCCCGGCGAGACAAGACGCACATGTGGATCGCGAGTCGCTTCGCTCCGCGGGGCGGGACAAGGCCGGGAAGAGCTCGGGATGTCGGCGCTCGAGGATGGCGAAGTGGTCGCGTGTCGCGCCGACGCGCAGCGGGCCCAAACCGGCGGAGCGACACCTCTGAGCCCCCAAGGCCCGCCTGCTTGCTTCTTGAAGCTCCATGACCCGTCCAAGATCGCCCAGGAAGGCCCAACGAGGCACCATGACCGCTCCGAGATGCCACAAGCCTGGGAGGGAAGGGACGGGGCTTCCTCTTTGGCGCCACCGGCTGGCCAGCGCGGGCCGCGACCCGTACTCCGAGGGCACCGTGCCCGCGGCCACGGCGTCCCCGCCCTGCAGCGGGGCCTCGGTCATGGGCTCCTCCTCCTCCTCCTCCTCCTCCTCCTCCTCCTCCTCCTCCTCCTCCTCCCCCTCCTCCTCCTCTGCCTCCTCCTCCAGTCCTTTTCCTCAAGACTCTTCTTCTCCCCGTCGCACCCCCAGACATGTCGGCAGGGCGGTGCGGGGCATGTCGCCGGGCTTCCTCACCAGTTCTGACCCTGGTGCTTGACAGCGACAACTGTTTCACAGATGGAGGGCGGGTTGTTTTCAAGATGTGGTTCTCGCCTTTGCGCCGCGTGCATTCTTCTTACACTGCAATCGTTTCCAAGGTGGGGGACATGTGGTCTTCAACATGTTGCTCTCGCCGCAGCGCCACGCAAATTCGTGCTACGCTTTTGCAGCAGTTTCGATGATTTTTACGGCTGAGTTCCCAGGAACGGTGTTCTGGCACTTTCTAAGATTGTCACGATGCAGAAATCATGTTGATCCGCGGCGTTGAAATCCCCAAAACGGTGTAATTGCAAGCCTAGGGATTGTCAGGACGCAGCAGTCACGTTTATCCGCGGCGTTGAAGTCTCAGGAATGGTTCTTTGGTGCGATTGAGGTGCGACGAGGGAAATTGGAGGGAGGCTTGATTTCAACATCGTTGATGCGCCTAGGGCTTACACTGGTCCTCATCCTCCTCATTCTCCTCCTCCTCCTCCTCCTCCTCCTCCTCCCTCTCCCTCTTCCTCTTTCTCTTCTTCCTCCTCATTCTCCTCCTCCTCCTCCTCCTCCTCCTCCTCCTCCTCCTCCTCCTCCTCCTCCTCCTCCTCCTCCTCCTCCTCTCCTCCCTCCTCCTCCTTCCTCCTCCTCCTCCTCCCTCCTCCCTCCTCCTCCTCCTCCTCCTCCTCCTCCTCCTCCTCATCGTCCTCCTCCTCCTCCTCCTCCTCCTCCTCATCCTCTTCCTCGGGCGGTGGCTATGGCCAAGCGGCGCTGGCGGCTCCGGCGACGGCGTGGCCCTCGGCGGCAACAGCGTCCCTCCCCGGGGCTTTTCGTCCTCGTGGGCCTCCTGGAGGCATCTCGTCGCCACAGCTGGATCCGCGTTTTCTTCGAGGTGGACGTGCCGCTGCCGCCGCGGCCCGCCCAGGAGCGCCTCAAACGCATAGCTTTCTACACTTGGAATGACAATGCTGTTATGCTCCCGGCCGATGCGGGGGACATCGAGTCCGCCGTCGATGCCGAGTACCCTGTCCTGGAGGCCTCGTTCCCGTTGTTGGACAGGTGGAAGCGGTGGCACGCTCGGCCCGCCTGGCGTGCAGCCGGGACTTCATGGAAATGACTCGCACTGGGGAGCGGCCGCAAGCTTCCCCGCCTGAGTCCCGTCGGTCCGCCGATTCGGCCCAGCACCGGATGGATGAAGCGATCACTCTTCGACAGCTGCGACAACTACACCGCCGGTTCACCCACGGGAAGACTGCGGGGGTGGACTCGGAGCGCCTGTCCCCCAAGCACTTGCACGATTTCGGCGTGGCAGCCCGCCAGGGAGCCCTCCACGCCAAGTGGTCCGACGCCCGGCTGCTGTGGCCGACGTACGCCGCCGCAGTCGACATCATCAATGCCAGCATCACTCAGGAGGAGCGGAAGGGAGCGGACGCCCGCGGTCGCCAATGGAAACAACGCTTCACCGAGATCACTCGGGACACCTGGGCCGCCGCCGGCCCTGTCATCAAGCCAGGCCCCGAGGCGCCTACCTTCACCCCCGATTCCATGCGGGCGGACAGGGAGCCGATCTGGAACCCGCCAGACTACAACCCGGAGGCCATCCGGGCAGCTTGGTGCACCTACGCGGACAAGGCCGTCTTCCCGCAGCGTGGGGTTGCGGCTGACTGGATCCCCGACTACGACGGCTTCTCTGCCGCCTTCCAGAAATGCGGCGGGGCGGCGGGCCTCGACGGCTGGTCAGGCGCAGAGGTCAAAGCCCTGACACGGCACTTCGAGTTCTTGAAGATGGAGCTCTACACGCTGTGGGTGGCAACCACACGCGCCGCTGGTGACCCGGCGGGCCTCCCAGAGGCTCTGGTCGACTTCCTCTTCTGCTGGCGGGTGTTGGGAATCCCCAAGCCCAAGACGCCGACGCCTCCCGTTCGATCTCGGTGACGTCATACCTCGTACGGACGTGGCTCAGTGCCTGCGCGGCTATCGCGCCCCACCCAGTGGACACGCAGTGGGCCACGCGCCCAGGAGTCTCCGTGGTACACGCCATCTCTTCTTGGCTGAGTGCGGCGGCGGCTGCTGAAGAAGGCTGTGAGCAGGACCTCACCAAAACGTTCGACCGAATTGACCACCTGCTGGCGACAGAGGCCCTGGACCGCGAAGGTTGGCCTCGGCACCTGCAATCTAATTATTCAGGTGTTCCTGGCGGGGCCCCCAGCACTGCCGGGTGGAGGGGGCGCTGAGCTCTGCCCCAATCCGCCCCTGCTGCAGCCTCCCGCGGGGCGGGTCCGACGCGCCGGCCGGCATGGTGGCCACCTTGGCCCCGTGGCAGCCCCAAGACGTGACACCCTTCGCCTTGCCGTCGCTCGGACGTCCATATCCCGTGCATTTTTCGATTTCGTGCGTGTCTTTTTTGCTCGATGGTCCAGGATGGTCCTCGATGGTTCTCGCCGAGAAAAAATGCACACGTCCGAGCGATGCCAAGTCGCTTTTATGGACGACAGGTCCATGACCGTCGGCGCGCCGGCGGCCAGCACCAAGCTCCGCGATGCCCTCGTGCACGCGCAAGACTTCGACAAGGCCGCCAACTTCGCTGAGAACATTGGCAGGCGACAACACTGGACAAAGACCGGAGGTGAACGAGTTGAGCACTTGGGCATCTCCGCTGTGTCGGGCTCCCCGGAGGAGCCCATCGAGCCTCGCTTCGGGTGGGGCCCCGTGCGAACGACGCTACGCCGCCTGGGCACGCTCCCGGGGTCCGCCAAAGTCAGAGAGTCCCTGACAGCGGCTTACGCTTCGCCGATGTGGCTGTGGCCAGCACCTGTGGTGGCGCCGCCCCGCCGGACATCACGCCCCTGGTCATGAAGGCTGTGCTGCGCACTGGCTGTTCCTGTTGGTGCCGGGGCCGCTGGTGGGCCACCAGACTCTACCTACACCCGCTCTACGGGTCAATTCTTCGCGGACTCAAGGTGGTTCTTGATCCTGAATTCTGTTGGAGTCCCCATGTGGAGACGCAGATACGTACCGCCGTGGATCGGCTGGGGCTCGGCTTCCGAGACTACGACCCTTACTTTGGCCTGTGCCTGGAGGTGCTCCCGGGGGACGACCCGAGGGTCCGGAAGGTCACAGAGAGTGTACGCGAGGGGCGCTCCTACTTCTGGACGCGGTCCGAAGAAGCGCAGCATTGCGCGAGGCTGGTGTGCCGCATTCGCTGTCTGCAGTAGCGCGCCGCTAGCCGCAACGACGTGGAGGGCGTGGAGAAGGTCGACGTGGAGGCCTCCAGCGACGCCCGGTGGAAGAAATTCTCGGAGAGCCTGCCGGCCGCCGAGAAGCAGGCTCTGAACATCTTCCGGTGTGGAGCCATACGCAGCCAGACCCGCATCAGCCAGCACACCAGGTGTGCGCTGTGCGGCGCGCTCCACCCGCGTGCCCGGCACCTGTGGAGCGAATGCGGTGGGATGGACGAAGAACGCTGGCTCCTCAGCTGGCTGTGCCGCCTCCAACCTACGTGGTGGACTCGTCAGCCACGAGTTGCATCCCAAAGCGGATGGATCACAACCAGTGCACATCGTGATCATCATCGCAGTGTTGATCTGCAAATTGCCAGGTGTCGTATGGGCATCCTCATTTGTGTGGGCCCGTTGAATGCGCTGCTCGACTGAGAGCCGCACTTCCCGAGCGAACAGGACTCCTCCATCGAGGCTGTCATCCTGTCGCTCTTGCAGCAGGCGGACAGCAGCAAGAGGTGAAGAAGCCGGTCGACGAGCTCCTCGGGTCCAGGAGACAAGAGGCCGGCGATGGAGAGCGTGAGCTCCCAAGCCTTCCCGCGGAGTTTTCTACGCGTGGATGCAGCCGGCACCGGGGTGGAAGCACAGCCGTGTGTGCATCTTTCTGATGCAGAGTGCCGCTGCCGCCCAGGGAGGAGGGAGGAGGAGGAGGAGAAGGAGGAGGAGGGGGAGGAGGAGGAGGAGGGGGAGGAGGAGGAGGAGGAGGAGGAGGAGGAGGAGGAGGAGGAGGAGGAGCAGGAGGGCCAAAGCGCTGGCCGGCGGTGCGGCGAGGGCACGGCTCCTAACAAAAAAGGCACTGTGGGGAGGTCTCGGGCGAGGCGGCGGTCTGGCGGTCTCGGGGCTCGCCGCCCCCCCCTTGTGGCATGAGATCTGGGGGCCCACGCTTCGTGGACTCCGCGCTTCGGTAGGGCATCCCCGTATCCCGCGGACCGATCGGGAGGGAATCATTTCTTGTGGGGCAGCCGTTGGCAAGCCAAGTTCTCATGCGATGTGCCGAGTGTGCCCCCCCTACCTTATCTCTGATTATACTCTTCCTCGTCGTCCTCACCCTTCGTTGTCGTCGTCGTCGTCCTCATCTTCCCTCTGCTGCTGCCCGTCCACTCCATCCAACTCCAACTCCGCTCCTATTGGAAGGAAGCGGTCGACGAGAACATGGCTCCTTTTGTACGTGGAGGCCCCTCTAGGGAGATCTCACAAACATTCCATCTGAGACCTGGGGACGGCTGACCCTCTCGGCCCCTTCTGAGTGCTCAGGACACAGTCATCGCGCTACCAAATGAAACTCCGAACAAGGAACGAAGAGGCTTTCCTGGCCACGGCAAGCCTCGGTCACGAAGAGGTCCCCCGACCTAGATTCAATTAACGGTAAGCCAGAGCCCCTCCTGAGCCTGATGTGGTCCTTGTTTCAGCGTCTTGAGTGCATGGGGCTGTCTCAGCACCTTCGAAGGCTGCCCATCAAAATCCAATCTCGGCCAGGCAGCTTTCCCGCCAACGGGGAAGGCTTAACTCGGGAGACCTCGACCGAGCGAACTTCGAGAGGTCGTGCGTGCTGGGGAAGAGGGAGCGATGGCGCCAGGCGCTGCCACCGATGAAAACCGGGACCCTGAAAGGAGGGGGGGACGAACCGGTATAGGCAGGAGCGACGTGAAGAGGAAACGGGGAGAGGATGGCAAAACCTAGAAGCGTCTTGGCTGTAACTCTTTGACGAGCTGCCGTGGAAACCATCGACTGCGCAGGGACCGACCGTCCCGGCATTCCTATAGGCCTACCACGACATGTTCTTAATCCAGAAATGTTCGAATAACAAAAGCAAGGTTCTTAGAACACAAACCCGATGTGCTAAAACAAGACAGTCTCAGCCAGAACTGTTCTCAGCACATTTCGTGCAGACCACAAGAGGCCCTTAGACCACAAAAGGCCCTTAGAACATTCGTTGGTAAGCCTATCGGTGAGCTGGGACGCTTCGCCACTGCTTGAATCGACGCCCGGCCTCGCCGTGCACCAGCACGCCGTTGAGGTACGTCCCGCCCAGGCTGAGGTTCCTGCGCTGGGGGGCGGCGGCTCCCCGCCGAGCCGGAGGCTGCAAGCCTTAGGTCCGGCGTGTTCCCCCTCTTACAGGGGGGTTGTGGACGAAACATGAAAAATAGGCAAACAAAAATCC
>CAUYUJ010022273.1:23861-26361 GCA_963575745.1 Prorocentrum cordatum | reverse complement strand
ATCGTCTGGGCAGGGCGCCGCTCTCCGCAGCAGCAGCCGCTCGCCCGGCCCGCCCGCCAGCTCGAAGTGCTCGCGGGAGACGGTGCTGCGGGCCGCGCCGTCGGGCAGCAGCCGCTCCCACACCTCTGCCGCCCGCTGGCCAGTGTTGGGTCGGGCCCGTCCCCCTGCAGGCCGACTTTGGACGAAAAACTAGGAATACTCAAAAAGAATCACCAACAATGGCCAACGAAGGATAGAACAATCGTCCCCCGACCATTGTGTAACTGTCCCTCCCGTAGAGGGACACGCCCGACTCAAGGCCGATGTTTTGTGGCTCCTGCGGCGTCCGCGCCTCCTCGGCGCCGTGAGAAGAACAGAGCACGGCGGCCGTGCGTGAGTTCTCGTGCCGTGCTCGGACTCTGGCGGCCCCCTCGCCGGGCCAAGGACCCTCAGAAAACGACCTGGGAGGAGCAGCTGGTCCCGGGGAGTGGGTCGCGACCTCCAGGGGTCCGCGTTGTATAGAGGCCTCCTCGATGGGGTCGGAGTAGATGGGGTCGGAGGATCGCGCCGCAGCGCCTATATATCGGCGATACATCGTCGATGCATCGGCGATGTATCGGCGATGCACCCCTGACATGCGAGATCCTGATTTATTTAGGACGGCGTACCCGGAAGTCCCGACCCTCTCCCCGGGGCCGGTTTTTCGTCCTGAATCGTTTTTTGACGGTCCCGAGGCCCGGCGAGGGCCCCCCGAGGCCGAAAATAGCCTAAAAGCCTTTGTCCGGATTTTTTTACGACGCGATCATGTCTGGGTCGCGACCTCCAGGGGTCCGCGTGGTGAGAGCTCACGACGTCGGGGTCTGGTATTGCCCCGTCCAGAGGGGCAGCGCTTCCCGGGGTGCGCGCGGTGGTCTTGGGACGGCGCAGCACTCCCCCCCCCCCCCCGCACCCCTCCCGCGGCGCGCGAGGCGCGCGAGGCGCGGCACCGCCAAAGGAGGAGGAGGAGGAGGAGGAGGAGGAGGAGGAGGAGGAGGAGGAGCAGGAGGAGGAGGGTGAGGAGAAAAAGGATCGAGGATCGATGCTCCTTCTCCTTTTCCCCCTCCTTCTCCTCCAACGTTCTCCTCGAGTGCTCTCGTGCGTCCCAAACACCCACGACGTGATTTTCTCGATGGGTGGCCCCAGAGGTCCCGATCCCTTCTCAGGGGCAATTTTGTGCCCCAGTTCTATTCTTGATGGCCCCAGGTCCCGAAAGTGTGAACCAGAAAATAACATCGAAGAAAACGCTCGGAACGAAACAGTCATGTCGTCGGACATCATAACTTCTTCTTCAGCGTGGTCCCCCCAAAGTCTGGACACTTTCCCCCGGACAAGTTTTCCGTACCACCGACATGCTTTTCAGCCGACAAGGGCCCCGTGAGGGCCCGAAACTCTCCGCGGCATTTTTTCACGGCGCGACGGGGTCTGAGTAATCATGCCTTCCTCTTCCTCAGGTGGGGCCATTCATGGGCGGGATGGGGTATCAGGCCCGTCGCGGCGATGAAAGGGGCGATTGGCGATGCGCCCCCCTCTGAGCCTATCTCCCCCAAATGATCTTCGTGACTCAGCTTTCGGGCCACGACTTTGGTCGCAGGCGGCCGTTCGGGACGATCCAGGCAGCCCTGGAACGCTCTCGGCTTGGCGCAACCGCTGGAAGGGGTCCCGATGCTGGAAAACCGAGGAGAACCGAAGAACATGCAAGAACACTAGAATTCTCGAACTTTGACAGCCTTGAACCCATACAAACGGCGTCTCCATTCGACCACTTCCCCAGAACCGGTTTTTCATCCCGAGTCGCTCTTTCAAGGTCCCTGGGCTCAGTAAGGGCCACGAGAGGCCGAAAAAGAAGCAAAACCTCCGCGCCGATTTTTCCATCGAAACATCAGACGTCTGGGAACGCCGCTCCTGTTGAGCAAGTACCTAGCGTCCCGGCATTCCTATAGGCCTACCACGACATGTTCTTAGAACCCGAAAGTGTCTAAGGGCAAACACAATGTTCTTAGAACATCAACCCGAGGTGTTAAAACAAGACAGTCCCAGCCAGAAATGTCCTAAGAACATGTCGTGGGAACCACAATCGGTTCTTAGACCATTGTTTGGTAGGCCTACAGGCATGCCAGGACGCTTCGCCACTGCCCGCCCCCCCTGTGGCCCAAGATGCCCTCCCCAGGACCCCCCGAAATTAACACTGATGGCGTGGCGACGGGGGGGGGCGTGAGTGGACAGACATGCATCCGAATCCCAAGAAGCACCGCCTCTGCCGAGTCGAACATGTTGGCGCCGGGGGCGCGGGGGTGATCTAGCATCTCCCTCGAATGTGTGAGGGCTCGAACCTATTGCCCAGCATCTGGACGTCTGGGAACGCCGCTCCCGACTTTTTTCCCTCCGCGGGCCCGGCCCCCCCCGCCTCCTGGGGCTGCACGGCCCGCCCGACGCGCAGCACGGCGCGCCCGTCCGCGCGCGGCGCGGGCGGCCGGAGCTCCAG
>CAUYUJ010022273.1:17500-23761 GCA_963575745.1 Prorocentrum cordatum | reverse complement strand
AGGCGCGAGGGCCCGCGCCGATCGGCAAAACAAGGAATAAGAAAAACGATCACTGCCCAGGGCCCGCGCCGATCGGCAAAACAAGGAATAAGAAAAACGATCACTGCCCAGACCCCCGACGTCATGATTTCTTCGTTGCGTCGACCCCCCGAGGTCTCGACCTATTCCCCCGGACCCGTTTTTCGTCCCGAATCGTTTTTGGACGGTCCCGAGGCCCGGTGAGGGCCCCCAGAGGCCGAAACTGGCGAACAACCTCCCGCCACGACTTCTTTTCATCCCTCGAGGGGGTCTGGGCCTGTCACGACTCGTTCTCCGAGGAATCGAGCCGAATCGGATCGCATCGGCCCCGCGGGCCCCGCCGGCGAGCGGAGGCGCCTGGGAGCGGCTCGTCGAGGCGGCCCTCTCGCAGGCCGCGCCGCGGCCGGGCAGCGGGGCCCAGGGCCGCGGAGGGGCACGTCACTGCACCGACCTTGCAGACGTGCTGCAGCACTGCAGCGTGTTTATTATGGTTATTATTATTATTACTACTACTACTACTACTACTACTACGACTACGACTATTATTATTATTATTATTATCATTGTTATCATTGTTATTATCATTATTATGGTTACTGTTATTATTACTTTCATTATCATCATCACTATTATTATTATCATCAGTATCCTTATTATTATTCCGACTCTTCTTCTTCTTCTTCTTCTTCTTCTTAGTATTATGATTCTTCTCCTTCTTCTTCATACTGTTACCAACCATATATTATATGTATGCATGTATGCATACATATATATATATATACAAGACTGCAGTGGCGCTTCGCGCCATGCATCTTGGTCCTTGAAGTTTGGTACGCAGGCGGGATAGCAGGAAAGTCAAGCCGACAATTTAGCGATAACTCCTCGTTGCCTTTTCCGGCATCGCCGCTATGATAATGTTATTCGTCATCCTTCCTCCATGCTTCTTTTTCCTCATGTTCGCCATACCCTGCGCATTCTCCCTATCCTCCTCAGCTTTTCTTTGCGGAGGCTCCTCCTGGGAGAGCCTCTGGGGGCCTAAAAAAATGGCTTCAGGCTTAGGCCTCCTGGGCGTATTCTGGGGGCCTCTGGGGGCTTCCTCGGGCCACCCTGCCTCCAACCACGGTCTCCCTGAACGACCTGGTCACGATTTGGAATGCTTCGGAGGGTGTCTTGGGGCCATCTTGGGCCGCCATGGGGCTCTCTGAGGGCCACCTTGGACCCGTGTTGTGCCGTTTTGGGGCTCTCTTGGACTGCCTGGAAGCCCTTTCGGATGGTTGTGGGGCGATTTTGGAGCCTCCCAGGCGGCTTCGGACGCCCAGAAGACCGCCGTCTTGGAGCGTCGGGAAGCCGAGAAGAGGAGAACCCCAAAATTCACCAAAAACTATCAGAAGCCGAGAAGAGGAGAACCCCAAAATTCACCAAAAACTATCAGAAAATCTATGATTTTTGCCTCTTGGGGGTGCTCTTGGAGGCCTCTTTGGGGCCGTCCTGGAGGCTTCTTGGGCCATCTTGAGGTCACGTCGGTCACTCTTGGAGCGCTCTTGCGCTGTCATGGGGGTCTCTGAGACGTCTCCGATGACCCCCCCTGATCGCCCTAGGTGTGCTGGGAAGGCTTGGCAAAACGCCCCGCGAGGCCAGGGGGGCCGCTTCGAGGCCCGTCCGGAGGGTCCCAAAGCCCCAGATCCCGGGAGTCCGGTTTTTTTGGGGGGGGTGATGGGTTTTCCCCCCGCCCGGGCTTATAAAAATATAGGAAGAGGAATGTGTATACTGTCCCCGAAACGGCGAGCAAAAAACGAAGCGAATTTCACGCGGACATTCTTTAAGTCTGCATCCCTGGCCAAGAACAAAACATCCGCACGAGATTCATTTCGGAAGCCGGAGCGAAATTCTCCAGGGCTCTCTGGGCCCATCCTATCGAGATCCGAGCGGAATCCGCTCTGCGATGTTGGCGCCATGAGGCACAGGCTGCAGCCGAGCAGCACTGCCCCCAGGCCTCCAGCGTGTTGACAAGAATCATGACGGGAATTTGGCCAGTTGTCTCAAGGCCATCTACCCAGACCCCTCGCGCGGTGACAAACAGTAACGACGGGAGGTCTTTAGCTATCGTCGGCCTCTGGGGGCTCTTCCCGGGCCTCGTGGCCGTCAGAAAACAGTTTGGGATGAAAAACCGGCCCCTGGGAAGGGGTCCAGACCTCTGGGGGTTGACGTTGTGAAAGAATGACGACGTCGGGGGTCTGGGTAGATGGGGTCCGAGAAGACGGGGTCGGAGGATCGCGCCGCATCGCCAATGCGTCGTCGATGCATCGGCGATCCATCGGCGACGCCAGTGTGGAGAAGCTCGGGCTCCACATCGAGCCGCATCGCCGATGCATCGGCGATGCGGAGCGAGCCTTCGACCCCATCTACTCTGACCCCATCTGGGAGGCCAAGACCAGCGTGTTGTCAAAAATCATGACGGGAAATTTGGATGCATGGTTTTTCGCATCCACCAGGCAACGGTGATCCAGTAGAGGGAAACAATTACTGAACACTCCCCCTCCCCCCCAAACTCAAAGCTGGCACGCGCGGGGGAGACTGCGGTCGAGGTGCAACTCCTCAGACCCACCGCCAACTTTGAACATTGGCGGGAGGGGGAGGCGTTGACAGATGAATGTGGCATGAGTGTTCGCTTTTTTTTCCGAGGCCTGACCGACTGGTCCCCAGGAGGTGGTCCAGAGCTTCAGGGCCCCAGTATGGATGCCCTGGGTCCGCCCTGAGGGGTGGGGGACCCCGAAGTTCAGCAGTTCATTTTGAATTGCTGGCATTCGCGGCCTCCTCGGGGCCCGAAAATCCTGAACGTTAGGGTGCGCACTTTGGTCGCCCCGAAGGTCTCCCTTTTGTGTTTGTGTGGTGAAACATACAGGAGGAAACCTGAGCTTCGGGCCAAGCAGAGTGCTCACTCGAGCTTCAGGCTTTCGTATTCTCTTCGGCCTTCGCTGGGCTCCTCCAGACCACGAGGGGCGACGCCGGCTTCGACGGCAAGCACCTGACGGACTGGGGGGGTGATGGGTCTGTTTTCCACCACCACCACTTGAAGTTGGAGGGGGAGGGGGTCCTCCTCCTCCTCCTCCTCCTCCTCCTCCTCCTCCTCTTCGTCGTTCCCCCCCTCCTCCTCCTCCTCCTCCTCCTCCTCCTCCTCCTCCTTCTCCTCTTCCTCGTCGTCCTCCTCCTCGTCGTCGTCGTCCTCCTCCTCCTCCTCATTCTCCTCGTCCTCGTCCTCCTGCTCCTCCTCCTCCTCGTCCTCCTCCTCCTCCTCCTCCGCCTGCTCCTCCTGCTCCTGCTCCTCTTCCTCTTCTTCTCCTCTTCCGTCCTCCTCCTCCTCCTCCAATTCCCCTTCCTCTCCTCCTCCTCCTCCTCCTCCTCCTCCTCCTCATTCTCCTCCTCTCCTCCTCATTCTCCTCGTCCTCCTCCTCCTCCTCCTCCTCGTCCTCCTCCTCCTCCGCCTGCTCCTCCTGCTCCGCCTCCTCCTCTTCCTCCTTCTCCTCTTCCTCGTCCTCCTCCTCCTCCTCCTCCTCATTCCCCTCCTCCTCCTCCTCCTCCTCCTCCTCCTCGTCCTCCTCCCACGGGCGGCGAACGTCTTGACTGTACCATTGCTTTTACTTTCAGCGCGGTGCTGCCCATGTCTGAGCACGCGCAGGGCAGAAGCACAGGGACGGCACAGTCTGGGCAACCTTTGGCTTCACCTCCACTTTTTGCCACATCCTTCGTGCTCCGACTGTGCCTGCCACGAGTTACCGGCGAGTGCAGATGTCCATAACGTAAGTACCTGCACGACGATGTCCACACGTACCCACGCCCTCGAGGCCTGGATTCCACGGCGCGATGCCGTGGACACGCTGCCGCACGCATGCGCTCTGCGCGGGGCGCCCGCGCATCAGAGAGCGCTCTGTGCGGCGGCCCCCGGGGGCCAGGCCCGCGAGGCCGTGGACACGGATGTGTCTTCCGCCTGGGAGGCGGCCAGAGGCCTGGACTGCCTGGGGCCGCAGAAAGTCGCCAGGAGGGGGGGAATGAGGCCAAAGATCTGTTCGGCACCGGTCCCCAGAATTTTCTCCCGGGGTCCATCTGGTGCAGTGTTTGGCTCCGGATCTGGTCTTGACGCTCCTGGGGGCCCGACACCAGTACCCAGAAGCCGCGAAAAGCAAAACGCCGCATCGGATCCCAAACCTCGAAATTCCCCCCCACCCCCCCCTCCGCACCCCCCCCCCTCCCACCCTCACCCACCCCCCCCTTTTTCCTGCTGGCCGGCACCAGTGCTAGGCGGCCACCTCCGACCCCTGGCCAGCTCCAACTTCCGCCCGTGACGGAGAGGGTGTAGCGTGGGGTCGGGCGTACCCCCCGACGGGCGGATTTAGGAGGAAAATCAATCGTAGTCAAAACATGCTCAAGAATGGTCCAACATAGTCGAAGAATCGTTCCCGGACTATTTTTGGTTTTGCCACTTTTGAATGTTCCTCCTGTGGAGGGACGCGCCCGACTTAGGTGTAGCGGCAAGGCTGGCGCCCGTCAGCAGAGGGAGGGGGGCAGCCGAGAAACTGGCCAGGGCCCCAGGATGCATCCGAGGTGCTGCCCGAACGGAGCTCTCGTGTGCAGCATCCTCTCGAGATGGAGGAGGAGGAGGAGGAGGAGGAGGAGGAGGAGGAGGAGGAGGGAGGAGGAGGAGGAGGATGAGGAGGAGGAGGGGGGAGGAGGAGGAGGATGAGGGGGAGAGGAGGAGGAGGAAGGAGGGGGGGAGGGGGAGGAGAGGAGGAGGGGGAGGGAGGAGAGGGAGGAGGAGAGGAGATGGAGGAGGGAGAGGATGAGAGGAGGAGGCGGAGGAGGAGGAGGCGGAGGAGGAGGACGGGTCGCCTAAGCCCTTCGGAGAAACCATCCACCCGAACGGAGCTCTCGTGTGCAGCGTCCTCTCGAGATGGAGACTCCGAGAGAGCTGTATTTTAAAGCTTGCTTTTCTTGGGCCCACGTGAGCATCGTTTCGCCAGTCCCCATCCCCCCCACCCAGGCGTGGCCAGGGCCCCACTGGCCGATGGCATGCCCCAGATGGGGATTGTAGGCGTTCCCTTCGGCTTTCGGAGGGTATATCCTGAACTGAATCGCTGAGGTGTTGGGGGTCTGCATGGGCATGGGGATGGGGATGGGCGTCGGTCGAACGATACTGGTCAAGAGGGCTCCAAAAACGACCCTGGAGAGGTGACGACGACCCCAGTCGCCCCAACCACTCCTGCCAGCACTCCAACCACCACTCGTCCACCGCACGCGGCGACGGGCCCGCCGGCGGCTGCGGCTGTGCCGGCGCCGCCGCCATCGCGTCGCGGCGGGGGCGAGGGCGGGAGAGGGAGGGAGGGGGGGTAACTTTAAGTCGGGCGCGTCCATCTACGGGAGGAAGGTTCAAACATAGTCAAAACATAATCTGGGGACGATTCTTGTTTGTGTTTTTGTTTTTGTTGTATGTTTGGGCTTTTTTGTTTACTTTTTGACTCTTTCTATTTTTCGTACAAAGTCCGTCTGTAGGGGGACATGCCCGACCTAAGGGTAATTAGGAGGAAGAAGGCTCGTTTTTCGAGAGGCTCCAGACGACGAGAGGCTCCAGACTTCGGGCGGATTTCTTTCTTGGTTTGTTCGAATCTCTGCGTTATTCTCTCGCCTCGGCCTGCAGAAGTGCTTTCGGGCCCCGGGGCCCGCAGCAAGGGAGAAACAACGCCTCTGAGGAAGGGGCCGATACCTGGGGCCCGCGGATGACGGGGCGCGCGCTGAGACTCGAAGAGTCGCGCGATGGACGTCTGCGTGCCCAGAGGGATCTCTTTATCAACTGGGGGGGGGGAGCGCGGGGCCGCCTCGGGGCGCAGGACCTGGCGGATGACGGGAAGCGCGCTAAGACTCGAAGAGTCGCGCGATGGACGTTCTCTCGGCCGGAGGCAGTATCAGCTGGGGGGGGTCGGGGGGGGGAACGCGCGGGAGGCAATCGTGGTCGGGGACGTGGCGGGTTCCCAAAATGAGCGTTTCGCTCGAGACATCCTCACAAAATCGTGAAATGGGGGGTCGCATCTTAAGACGTATGTTGCTAAACATGGGCGTTTCGCTCGAGACATCCTCCAACAATTGAGATCTTGAAATCGCTCGTCTAATTTTCGGATCCTCGAAAGTGGGCGTTTCGCCTGAGACATCCTCGAACAAATGGGATGCCGACACAGCTCTTGTAAGGCATCTTTT
>CAUYUJ010022273.1:2500-15000 GCA_963575745.1 Prorocentrum cordatum | reverse complement strand
AAGATGCTTGTAAACGTTCGGGGGGGGGGGGCGTGTCCATACGTGCTTATCCTTTGTGAGCGTCCGGGGAGCTCGCCAACATTACATTTGATCGCGATGATGCTGCAAGTTCTTGCGCAACTCTTCCCTTTCACGCGCTTCCCGTTCCTGTCAGGAAAGGTTCCCCAAATGAGCGTTTCGCTCGAGACATCCTCACACAGTCGTGAAGTTGGGGGTCGTATCTTAAGACGTGTTTTGCTAAACATGGGCGTTTCGCTCGATACATCCTCCACACACGGAGATCTTGAAATCGCTCGCCTAATGACGGGAAGCGCGCTAAGACTCGAAGGGTCGCGCGATGGACGTCTGTGTGCCCAGAGGAATCTTTTTATCAACTGGGGCGGGGGTCTGGGGGGGGAACGCGCGGGGCCGCCTCGGGGCGCAGGACGTGGCTGATTCCCAAAATGAGCGTGTCGCTCGAGACATCCTCACAACATCGAAAAGTTGGGGGCCGTATCTTAAGACGCCTTTTGCTAAACAATGGGCGTTTCGCTCGGAACATCCTCACACACTCGGGATCTTGAAATCGCTCGCCTAATTTTCGGTTCCTCGAAAATGGGCGTTTCGCCCGAGACATCCTCGAACAAATGTGATGCCGAGGCAGCTCTTGTAAGGCACCTTTTCGGAGCGATCTCGGATGACCCCAAAGATGGCCCAAGAAGCGAAACTATTGAAACAACCCACGTGTTTTTAACATTTTCGTTGAAAAATCAGCGTTTCACTCGAGGCATCCCTTACAACATGCCTTCGGACGGGCCCTCGAAGCCATCTGGTCTCCTCCTCCTCCTCTTCCTCCTCCTCCTCCTCTTCCTCGTCCTCCTCCCCGTCCCCTCCTCACCCTCTGATCCTGCTGCTGCTGCTGCTGGTGGTCCTCCTCCTCTTCCTCCTGCTCTTCCTCCTCTTCCTCCTTCTCCTTCTCCTTCTCCTCGTCCTCCTCCTTCTCCTCTTCTTCCTCCTCCTCCTCATCCTCCTCCTCCTCTCGTTCTTCCTCGTTCTCTTTCCTTCTCCTCCGCCTCGTCTTCCTCCTCCTCCTCCTCCTGCTTCTGTTCCTCCTCGTCCTCGTCATCTTCCCCGTCCCCTCCTCACCCTCTGTTCCTGCTCTTGCTGCTGCTGCTGCTGTTCCTCCTCCTCCTCCTCCTCCTCCTCCTCCTCCTTCGCCTCCTCCTCCTCCTCATCATCCTCCTCCCCCTCCTCCCACGGTTGTCGTTTTCGCCGTCGTCCTCCTCATGCGGAGGAGTGAGGAGGATAACCGGGAAGATGCTTGTACACGTTCGGGGGGCGCGTGTCCATACGTATCCGTTGTGAGCGTTCGGGGAACTCGCCTATATTACATTTGATCACGATGATGCTGCAAATTCTTGCGCAACTCTTCCGTTTCACGCGCTTCCATTTCATGTCAGGAAAGGTTTTCGGATCCTCGAAAATGGGCGTTTCGCCAGAGACATCCTCGAATACATGGGATGCCGACAGAGCTCTTGTAAGGCATCTTTTCGGAGCGATCTCGGATGACCTCCGAGATGAACCAAGAGGCGAACATATTGAAACATCCACGTGTTTTTAACAATTGCGTTGAAAAATCAGCTTTTTACTCGAGACGTCCCTTACAAAATGCCTTCGGACGGGTCCTCGAAGCCATCTGGTCTCCTCCTCCTCCTCCTCCTCTTCCTCCTGCTCCTCCTCCTGTTCCTCCTCCTGTTCCTCCTTCTCCTTCTCCTTCCCCTCCTCCTCCTTCTCCTCCTCTTCCTCCTCCTGTTCTTGCTTCTCCTCCTCCTCCTCCTCCTCCTCCTCCTCCTCCTCCTTCTCCTCCTCCTGCTCTCGTTATTCCTCCTTCTCTTTCCTCCTCCTCCGCCTCGTCTTCCTCCTCCTCCTCCTGCTCCTGTTCCTCCTCGTCCTCGTCCTCTTCCCCGTCCCCTCCTCACCCTCTGTTCCTGCTCTTGCTGCTGCTGCTGGTCCTCCTCCTCCTGCTCCTCCTCCTGCTCCTCCTTCTCCTCCTCCTCCTCCTCCTCCTCCTCCTCATCCTCCTCCCCCTCCTCCCACGATTGTCGTTTTCGCCGTCGTCCTCCTCATGCGGAGGAGTGAGGAGGATAACCAGGAAGATGCTTGTACACGTTCGGGGGGCGCGTGTCCATACGTATCCTTTGTGAGCGTTCGGAGAGCTCGCCTATATTACATTTGATCACGATGATGCTGCAAATTCTTGCGCAACTCTTCCCTTTCACGCGCTTCCCGTTCATGTCAGGAAAGGTTGAACAATAGGTGTGTCGGACGTCGGGGGGGGAGGTAGGAGGGGAAGATCGAGGATCAAGTGGCTTTTTCGCAACTCCCAAGACGTTCTCGCCGCCACGGCCTGATGCGTCTCGAAATCTTCGCCAGAGCGCAACCTTCGGGGCAAGTCATGGTGCCATTTAGTTTTCGGAGAACCATGGAGGAAGAAAGGGGGGGGGCCTAATTAGGAGGGGCACACCGAAGATCGAACATACATTTTCTTTGGCACTTTTGATACTTTCACTTAGTGGGCCTCTGGGGGCATCCAGAGACCTCCCGGGGAGAGGGCCACAGGAGGGACTCAAGAAGGCCCACTAATGACCCCAAGGCGCTCCAATACAGCCCCAAGGCAGCCCCTGCAGAAGCCGATCTAGATTAATCTTCGACCCTTGCTGGAGTCATTTGAGAGTAGTTCCTTGACCGCTATGCTCCCCCCAAGCCGTCCCACCATTACTTGGGGGATGCGTGCTTCAACCGCAGCCGAGAAAACCACAAGTGCCTTGTGCTTCCACCAGTGCAGGGGGGGGCGGTGACTCGCCGTATGGGAAGCGGCCGGGGGGTCTGCGCCGGATGCACTCCGAGAAAATTTGCGGGGGGGGGGGGGGGACGAAGGCAATCCGCTCAAAATCGGTCCCTGGACCCGTTCGGAACTGACAAATTTTCGAGCCGCATCCATCCGTGGCGACGAGGTGCGTCCTTTTTTTCAGCCCTTGCTGCTGGCCGGAACCAGCGCTGGGCCACCTCAGACCCCCAGCGGGCTCCCGATTGCAAGTTTTGCTATATTTTGCAACATCTGCGGCTCACCAACCCGCGCCTTGCACAATCCGCCCCAAACGCCGCACCATCAGCTTCGCACGCGGCATGAGCGAGGAGACTTGCCAGAGTGCATTCGAGAGCAGCCTGTTATATACGCTGCTTCACTCTCTCTCTCTCTCGCACTTATTCGCACACACAGACACACTAAGCGTACAGCCGCTCTCTCAGGCGCTGGCCTGGCACTCAACGGGCAATGTTACCAACTCAGGTGTCCGACATGTATTGTTTTTTTGTGTTGCTATTTTTCCCCGACCCTCCTGTGTTGGTATCTCGTTTTGCATAGAGCACAGTGGTCGCGTCCCTCTTCCTGCCCCCTCCTTCCTCCCTCCCTCCCTCCCTCCCTCCCTCCCTTCCTTCCTTCCTTCCTTCCTTCCTTCCTTCCTCCCTGCCTGCCTGCCTTCCTTCCTTCCTTCCTTCTTTCCTTCCTTCCTTCCTCTCTCTCCCTCTCTCCTCTTGGCTCGTACCTCGTTCGTACCTGCCTCCGAGCTCGCCATCCCTGCAGGGCTGCAGGGCTGCGACCTGCGAAACTGTCGCCACTTTCGAGGGCTGCTGGGAGGGCCAGCGCAGTGTCGCCGTGCCCAGGCTCAAATCAGACCTCGCCATCCCTGGAGGGCTGCGATCTGTGAAACTGTCGCCTTCTTCGAAGGCTGCCAGGGGCGGGCAGTACTGTGTCGCCATACCCAGGCTCGGGTTAGACCTCGCCATCCCTGGAGCGCTGCGATCTGCGAAACCGTCGCCACTTCGAGGGCTGCCAGGAGGGGGGGGGAAGCCGGGAACACAATGACGCCATACCCAGACTCAAATGAAATCTCGCCGTCTCCGGGGGGCTGCGGGCTGCGATCCGTGAAAAACTGTCGCCATTTTTGAAGGCTGCTGGGGGGGCTAGGACAGTGTCGCCATCCCTTGGGGGTGCCATCTGCGAAACTGTCGCAACTTCGAAGGCAGTTGGGGGGGGACAGCACAGAGTCGCCATACCCAGTCTCAGATTAGGCCTCACCATTCCTGGGGGGCTTTGATCAGCGAAATTGTCGCCACTTTCGAGGGCTGCTTCGGGGTCCACCACAGTGTCGCCATATCCGGACTCAGATTCCACATCGCCGTTCCTTGGGGGCTGCGATCTGCGAAACGGCCGCCACTTTCTATGGCTGCTGGGGGGGGCAGCACAGTGTCGCCATACCTAGACTCAGATTCGACCTCGTCATCTCTGGGGGGCTGCGATCTGCGAGACCGTCGCCACTTTCAAGGCTGTGGGGGGGGGGCAGCACACTGTCGCCATACAGGGATTCATATTCGACCTCGCCATCCCAGGGGGACTGCTATCTACGAAGTTGCCGCCGCTTTCGAGGGTTTGTGGGGAGCGCGGAGGGTGGGCAGCACAGTGTCGCCATACCCAGATTCATACTACACCATGCCATTCATGGCGGGCTGCGATCTGCGAAACGGCCGCGGAATTCGAGGGCTGCTGGGGGGGGGGGGCAACACAGCGTCGCTAAACCCAGACTCACATGAAACCTCGTCGCCTTGGGGGCTACGATCTGCAGAGCTGTCACTACTTTCGGGAGTTGTTGGAAGCGGGGGGGGGGGAAACAATAACGCCACACGCGGACTCATATTCGACCTCGCCATTCCTGGGGGGCTGCGATCGGCGAAACTGTCGCCACTTTTGAGAGCTGCGGAGGGGGGGGCAACGCAGCGTCGCCACACCCAGTCTCAAACTAGACCTCGCCACCCCTGGGGGGGACTGCGATCTGCGAAACTGTCGCAGCTTTCGAAAGCTGCTGAGCACGCCAGCGCGATGATGCCATACGCGGACTCATATTAAACCTCGTCGTCCCTGGGGGGCTGCGATTTGCGCATCTGCCGCCACTTTCGATGGCTGCTTGGGGGGGGGAAACCACAATGACGCTATACGCTGGGTCAGATTAAACATCGCCGCCCCTGGGGGCCTGCGATCCGCGAAACGGTCGGCACTGTCGAAGGGTGCTCGGGGGCTGCGGGGTGGGGGGTGGGGTGGGGGGCAACGCAGCGTCGCCATACCCAGACGCAAGTTCGATCTTGCCATCCCTGGAGGGCTGCTATCTGCGAAGCTGCCGTCTCTGTTGTGCAATGATGCCATACGCGGACTCATACTCAACCTCACCATCCTCGGGGGGGCCGCGATCTGTGAAGCAACCGCTAGTTTCGAAGGGTACAGGGGGGAGGCAACGCAGTGACGCCATACGCGGACTCAGATTTGTCCTCGCCATCCTCGGGAGATTACAATCTGGGCCGCCGCCGCCACTTTCGAGGGTTGCGTGGGTGGTCAACAACGTGAGGCCCCACCCATGCTCATTTTTGACCTAGCTGTGCCTGGGTGGGGCTGCGATCTGCGAATCTGCCGCCATTTTCGAAGGCTGCTGGGAGGGCCACCACCGTGACGCCATACGCGGACTCGGGTTAGACCTCGATGTTCCTGGTGGTCTGCGAAGTGCGACGCGGTCGCTACGATCGAAGACTACTGGGGGGTCCAGCACAGTGGGGTTTTAGCCAGATGCACAATAGACCTCGCCATCCCTGGGAGGCTGTGACGTGCGAAGCTGTCGCCACATTCGAAGGATGCTGGGGTCCAACGAAGTGACGTCTTACGCAGGCTCATATTCGAGCTCATCAATTCAGTGGGGCTGCGATCTGCGATACCGTTGCCACTTTCGAGGCCTGCTGTGGGGCCAGCATGGTACCGTCCTGCGTAGACTCAGATTCGACCTCGCCGTCCCTGTGGGGGTGCGATGAGCGAACCTGTCGCCACTTTCGATGCCGAATGAAGGGGTCCAACGTAATGACGTGCTGCGCACACTCATGTTCGACCTCACCATCCCTGTGGGGCTGCGATCTGCGAAACTGTCGCCACGTTCGAAGCCTGTTGGGGGGTCCAGCATAGTGACGTCCTATACAGGTTCATATTAGACCTCACCATCCTTGTGAGGATGCGATCTGCGAACTTGTCGCCGCTCTCGAGGCCCGCTAGGGGCCCAACGTAGTGACGTTCTACGCAGGCTCAGATTAAACCTCACTGTCCCTGGCGGGCAGCGATCTGCAACACTGTCGCTACCTTCAAGGCCTGCTGGGGGGTCCAGCATAGTGACGTCGTACGCACACTCAAATTCGACGTCACAGTCCTTGTCAGGCTGCGATCTGCGAAACCGTCACCACTCTCGAAGGTCGCCGTCTGCTGCCCCGCTGACTTTTCGGCTCTCCATCTGCCGTCTCCCCCTAGTTGCCGCCCTTTACCCGTCGAGCGAGAGTCCTGAGCACCTCCATCAAGCCCTTGCCTATCGATCCGTGTCCTGCGAGTCGCGCAGCTCGCGAGCCTCCCAAGCAACGCTCGCAGCACATATTCTTCCTACTTCCTCCCTGCCGCGCTCTCACCCCCTATAAGAGCTGCCACGCGTTGCGCAAGGGTTGGGTACATCGTGAGTATAATCTTCTTGTTGCCATCCGTGGGTCCCTGGGGGTTCTGACCCCTGCCCCCAAAGTGGGCCCCAAGGGGCCGAAAACGTGGACAAAACCGACGGCTACGATTCTTTATGCCATGAAGGAAGAGGTTCTGGACCTGGGTCCTTCCCTGGAGCGCAGTGAGGCTTCGGGCTGCGCGCAGACAGCCCCCCCCAGGTGTTCCGGGCTGGTCCCAACATGCCCCCCGAGTAATCTCAACCTGGCTCAACAGGCCCCAGAAGAGTCTGGGCCAATCTCGTGACTCATCCTGGCCTGATTGTTTTCTTGGCCGCCCATGGGGCTGGGGCGGGGCCAGGAAACCCGAAAGCAGAGAAGACCTCTCGGAGCCCCTTGTTTACAAGACCCTTCTCTCTCTCTCTCTCGTGCCGAATTACGCTGTACCCGACGTCGTGCTTTTTTATTGTTGTTCCACAGCGTCGACCCCCAGAAAGGTCTCGATCCATTCCCAATGACCGGTTCTTCGTCCTGAGCCGTTCTTGGACGACTGCCCCGAGGCCCAGCGAGGGCCCCCAGAAGCCGAGCATGGTGGAAGACTCCCCCGCCGTGATTTTCTCACGGCTCGAGGCGGTCCGGGTCTCTCTCGTGCCGAATGGCGCTGGAGGGCGGGGGCAATGCAACGGAGGACGAGGAGGGAGGCGCGGCGCTGTGCGCGCGGAGGCCCTGAGCCACGTCACGGCCGCCGCGGCACGGCGCGCAGAGCGGCCCCCCACCCCCCCAAGCTTCGCCCTTGCGCTGCGGCCGCCCGGCGCGCGCGAAGCGGCAAGGGCACGGCGGGAAGGCGGCGAGGCAACCGCGCGTGCGCGCGCGGGGAACTCCTCGACGCCCGGATGCGGTCGTCGAAGGTCGAACACACCCACACGGCCACTTAGAAAAAGGCGGCTTAGTTTCGGGGCCGGGGGCGGCAATCACAATGACCGCGATTTCTGAGCCGATCTAGCTTGGGCCAAGTGCACCGCTGCTGTGAGGCCCGATAAATTGAGAGCTACCCGTGACAATGACTGCCCGGGCACTGCGGGGCCACACAATTCCCAACGGCCAGCCCAGAATCACCGTCTCAGCCCCCTGAGGGTAACGGTCTGATCCGCTGGAAGCAAAAATGGGAATGGTCACATCCTTCCCCCTCACGTTCCTGAGGATCCTGATGGACACGATACCTTGCATCGCGTTCTGCAGACGAGCTGCTGTGAAGGGATGAGACCCCCGGGCCCTCCAAGGCAGCCTGGGATGGCCCCAAGAGAATCCCAAGAGGGCCACAAGATGGCTCGAAGACGGCCTAAGGGGGACAAGATGGCCCCAGGAGAGCCCCAAGAGGGCCACTGACGGATGCTACAACGGGCCCCACTGTCGTAGCTTCCGTCGGGGGTCCTCTTTGCAGCATTTCTGGGACCCTTCTGGCCCCCGTTGGGGCAATCTGGGATCCATCTTGAGCCCTCTTGGGGCCTTCTTGGGGCCTTCTCGGGCCGTCTTCGAAACTGTCAGGAAAGCCCTCGACGGATGCTACAACGGACCTCCCTGTTGTAGCATCCGTCCAGGGCCGTTTTGGGGCCCTCCGGGGACTCTTTTGCCCCCCTTGGGACGGTTTTGGAATCATCTTGGTGCCCTCTTGGGACTCCTAGGGGCCCTCCCACGCCGTCTTGGAGGGCCCCTGAGAGAAAGCCCCCCCGACGGCTGCTACAACGGACCCACTCTGTTGTAGCATAGCTCGGGATGGAAAATCGACGGGAAGCGGCCCATGGACTGGGCCTCGGCGGCGGGAAGAACGGGCAGCCGAAGCCTCGCGAAAACGGGCCACGTACAGACCGGCACTTAGCGGCGGGGGCGCGTAAGTGCACATCTGTACGTGCTCCGTTTTGCGCGGATGTCACAGGCGAAGCCAGCACATACAAATGTACACTTAACGGCCAGCTAAATGTACATCTGTACGCGGTGGATGTTTCGGACAGGGCGAGCACGTACAAACCGGCACTTGGCGACAGGGGCGGGGTACAGGCCGGGTGCGTCACCGCGCCCCTCGGCTGAGGCAGTGGGACGTGAACCGCTGAAATTTCTCACTGGCAGTACCAGGGGGAACCAATTAACTACGTACAAGACGAGAGACGTAGACTTCGCCCCGCAATCGATGTGAGATCTACTAGGCCCAGAGCGCCCCACTACATCCAACAATGCGCCCCTCGGTCGCCCCTCGGGCGCCGAAGAAAAGGTATACTGGAGAAGACCCACACCAGTTGTTTGAGCGAAGAATGCAAAAACATCGCAATGACGCGGGGGGGTCCCATTCGACCCAAACTCTATGGCAGGCAAAATTTTGGTTCGCATTGGATGCCGTCGAACAAACGACGATGATTACGACGACAACCGCAACGATGACGACGTGGGGGGTCCGATTGGACATGGCATCGGAACTCCTAGCTGTAGTCCCACCAGCCCTCTGGGCGTAGGTGGTCTAGAGCAGATCCTCTTCCACCCCTCCCTCTTCCCCCTTGGGGAGGGGTTTACCCCTCCCCCTACCCCCTCCCCTGGACCTGGACGGGGGGGGCCGCGGGTAGTTAGAGCGTCCCAGATGGCCCAAGACGGCTCCAAGAGCGCCTCAGAGAACCCAAGATGAGCTCCAAGATGGCTCAAGATAGCGCAAGATCGCTCACGATGGCTCCTAAGATGGTTCCAAGAAGCCCAAAGACGGCCCCAAGATAACTCCAAGTGCCAAACAGCTCCCCAAGGAGGCCCCGAAGAGGCCAAAATCGTCCCAAAACCTAAGGAAAATCAATGATTTTTGCTTTCTCGCCTTTTCGCTTCCGATGGCCATCCGAGGCCTGGAGATGGCTCCAAGATGGCCCAAGAGGGCCCCAAGAGAGCCCCAAAAGAGCCCCAAGACGGCCCCAAGAGCGCCCAAGAGCACTCCAAGAGCGTTCCAAGAGGGGTCCAAGAGGCGATTTTAGGGGCTTCCGAGGGGGGGCGCTAATTAAACCCCCCCTCTTGTTTGATCGACTCCCTCCAAGATGGCCCCAAAAGCGCCCCGAAGGCTCCCCAGAGCGCCTCAAGAGGGTCCCAAGAGGCGCCCAAGATGCCCCAAGGCGCCCAAAAAGCCCTCCAAGAGGCCCTCAAAAGACCCCCAAGAAGCTCCTTCCCCTCCTCCTCCTCCTCCTCCGATTCTTCCTCCTTCTCCGTCCTCCTCCTCCTCCTCCTCCTCCTCCTCTTCCCCCTCCTCCTCCTCCTCCTCCTCCTCCGACGACGACGACGACGACGACTCCTCTTCCATCCTCCCCCTCTCGGGGTCTGTGACAGCTTCCCCCGCCCTTTGTTATTCTGCATGCTCCCCGACTTCCCTGATCACCTCAACTCCCCTGAGCATCGTTTCTGGATGGGCTGGTGGGGATACGCGAAGCGTCAACAATTGAGAAAAGGGTCGCCTGCGCATGTGGGGCATTGTCGCGTCAGCCTGCCTATTGCGGACATGGCTTGCATTGCGGGTACAGCTTGGCTGCAACAGTATTTGCTTGCACACCTCTGTGTAATTTTGGTGGCGCGCCTTATTTCATTTGTAATCGTCGCCTTCGTCTTGTTGCTGTTCCCCCGAAGCCTCCCTGCGTCTTTCGCTTCTTCCTGCTCCTCTCCATGACGTTCGCTATCCCCGTCCGCTGCTCGGCCCTGCCTCTTCCCCCTTCCCCCCCTCCATTGTCCACCCCCCAACTCCCCGTGCGCCTCCCCATTGCCCCTCGCGCGTTGCGCGGCGGCGACCGCCCCCCTCCCCCGCAGCTGCAAGGCCCGCCCCGCGCTCCTCCTGTCTTCCATTCGCGAAGCAGCAGCCTTGACTCCAGACCGAATTTGGTTAGCGGCATCGAGGCCCTAGCAAACCCGACAAGCGCGATCGCCCGCCTCGAACGGCGGGTGAGAGAAAACAGTCGACGACAGGCCAAACTTAATTTTGATTGTTTGGGGATCCGCGCAGAAAGCTAGTCCACCTGCCCACAACGTACTTCTATAGGGCGACGACATCTATACATATCCACTGCTCCCTGGCGAGGCCCATCCTGAACCCAGCAGCTGTGTATACGCTGCGCCCTCCTGGCGTGGCCAGGAGGGCGTGTGGCCAGGAGGGCGTATGCACAACTCCTGGGTTCAGGATGGGCCTGGCCAGGGAGCAATGGATATGTATAGATTTCGTCGCCCGAAATTCTACACCTGTCCGAGAGGGGGGCGCGGGGGACGCGAGGGCTTCCGATCCCCCCTAGGGGGCGTCAAGTGTGGCCGAGATCGGCGCGCTCCCCGAAGACACGCTGCCCAGGGCATCCCCCAGAGAGTGGAAGCCGCAAAGTGAAATGAATGGGGCAACGCCCATGCTCGGGGATCCTCTGACCCAGGTCAATCCAGACCCGGGTCAGCAGGAAACTAAAAACTGTAATGCAAGAAAAAAAACTGCAACGCAGGTCTTCGCAAACCCGGGTCAGCCAATACGAGCGGCCGCCTCGCGGCCACGAGCGGCTCGCTAACCCGGGTCAGCCAGAGGGGGTCTTCGCAGGATCCTGCAGGATCCAGTGCCCTGGCTGACCCCCGTTTGCATTGACCCCCGTCTCAAGGCTCCCGACATGCGAACCCTAAATTTCCGTGTTGGGAAGGTCATTGAGTCAGGAGGATGTCTCCGGCCAAGCCAGCCCCTGTCGGGGTGCATCTGACACCTCAGCGTGAATCAGATCCGCAGGCGTAAACGAATCGCAGCTGGTCGCGCATTGTGGGGCACTGGATGGAGAAGGACCGTGGAAGGTTTGAGCGTTCTCTCTCAGCTTGGGGGAAGCGAATCCTGGGGGAGACGGGTCGTGGACCCTGGGGCCTTTCCCCAGGACCAGAGCTTCATCCTGAGCCGTTTTCTGAAAGTCCCGGGGCCCGTGGAGGAGGGCCCCGAAAACCAGAAAACTGCTCCCCCCCCCCCAGGACCCGCTTCCCCCATGAAGGCCCCGAAAAACCGAAAAAAAAACCTCGGGACCCTTAGGACCTGTTTCCTCCATGGCGAAACGAGGGGCGGGGAAAGGGGATGGAAAAGGACCGTGGAGGTCTTGAGCGTTTTTTGCGAGCATGGGAGAAACGTGTCCTGAGGGAATCGGGTCCTGATCTACATCCTGAATCGTTTTCTGACGGTCCCGAGGCCCGTGGAGGGCCCCGAAAAACCGAAAACAGCAGAAAACCTTGGGATCCGTTTCCCTCAGGACCCGCTTCCCCCATGGCGAAATGAGGGGCAGGGGATGGAAAAGGACCGTGGAAGTCTTGAGCGTTTTTCTTAGCATGGGAGAAACGGGTCCTGAGGGAATCGGGTCCTGGACCCTGGGCCTACCCCTAAGACGGGATCTTCATCCTGCATCTTTTTCTGACGGTCCTGGGGCCCGTGGAGGGCCCCCCAAAACCGAAAACGGCCAAAACCTGGGGACCCTTAGGACACGTTTCCCCCATGGCGAAACGAGGGGCAAAGGATGGAAAAAGGACCGTGCAGGTCTTGCACGTTCTCTGCTGGTTGGGCGAGGGCCGTGGCCGCGGAAGTCCTCCTCTGCCCCCTCTCTGCCCGGAGCTCCTGGCGATGCAGTGTTTCCGAGCCGCGTGCTTTCGCATGGCTTCGGGCCCAGGGGCCCTCACAGATCGCTCGGGCTCCAACACTGGCGCAGAAACATGGCGCAGACAAATGCTCCACGATGTTACATTTGTTTCGCTCTTCTTGCTGCAGGAGCAGGAGATGGGAGCGGACCGCGACAATATACCCCTCGTCTCTTCAAGCGTGCTGGCAATCTATCACGTTCGTCGCAAGGCCGTCCTACGAACGTGGCCGAAAGCCCAGCCAAGGAGGACGGCATCGGGCCTTGCCACGATTACGTGGCTGCTTGCGACGTTTTACTTCCTTCGCGTCG
>CAUYUJ010022272.1:123223-125825 GCA_963575745.1 Prorocentrum cordatum | reverse complement strand
GAGGAGGAGGAGGAGGAGGAGGAGGAGGAGCTCTCGTCAAGGCCAAGGCCCAGGCTGCCTCCGCGGGGAGGGACTACGCCGCCGCCGTCCAGGCGCAGAAGGAGCCTGACGACGACGCCATGTCCGACGCTTCCGACGGCAGTGACCTGGGCGACCTCACGGCCGACGACATCGGGGAGCTCAAGAGCCTTGTCAAAGGCAAGCCCAAGTTCCAGAGGCTTCTGGACAAGGTCGAGATGCGCGCCAACAAGAGAGCCAGAAGGGGGCTGCAGCTACTACGACTCCGCCGACCCCAGGGGCACCACAGGTTTTCGGCCCTGCGGGGCCGCAGCAAGCCGCTGACGTTCAACATGCAGCCAAGGGCGCAGCTGATGCAGCCATCAGCCAGCCTGCTGCAGCCTCTCTTGCGCCTCCCTCTCCCGCGACGCCTGGGTAGCATCAAGATTTACCTGGCCAATATCACTACCTGGGGGAGGAAAGCAGAGGATTTCTTTCTCGAGAAGTCCCACGATTTTGACATCTTCATTGTTAATGAAGCTCATAAGGCAGGGCCTGACCTGTCTGCGATTCGCAAGAAGTTGAAGAAACGTTCCTGGAAAACGTATGTATGCCCTGCGCTTCCTTCTCCTGGGGGTGGTACTCACGGGGGAGTTTCGATTGGTGTGCAGGCGCAATTACACACACACACGCCAGATTCATGGGAGCCCGAGGACGGCCTGACCCAGTGGTCTCGGGCTCGCAATGGACCAGTTGTATTCTACGGCTCCAAGGGATTGATATCCTTATCTTGGGGGTCTACCTCTGGGACTCCATCGGGTACGCTGGCAAACATCGAGATATTATATGTGAAATCTTTACCTTCATCAGGCAAATGAATATGCCGTTCGTCCTTGGGGGGGGACTTCAACATGCCACCAGCCGCTATTCAGGCCCTCTCTGATATGTATGGCCAGCTATGGCGGGGAGTGGAGCTCCAGCAAAAGGACATCGCAGGTGACGACACCGAAGGCCACTTCGGCGTGTGCCCTACTTTTGGCTGGCGCGACCTCCTGCAGGCTACACCCAAGCACGGCAAGGCTGGATCGCTATCTCATCAATGGGCTACTGTAGGCATGAGGCTTCAGGAGAGGGACAGGAAACCCACCAAGAACGGCCCCAAGCCTACATGGGCCCACCTTGCTCGGCTTCAGGGGACTATTACCAGGATCCGCCAGAGGCTTCCAGAACCTGATCTGTCTCCTGAAGACACACGAGTCTTATCTGCTGCTCTAGAATGGCGGGGGTATGGCGACGACAGCATGCAGGCTAGTGCCCTCGCCATCATTGATCGCATCCAGCATGCTTACCATTTGGAGGAACTCAAGCTGTCGAGGGACGGCTTCAACCAGTTTCTCTTGGACTCTCAAGAGAGGGGGAGGAGCTGCCCACGCCATTACCAAGGCCCCGTCGGACCTCCCAGAGCCCTACGACACCTACGTGGACCCCCTGGGCAATGTGGTCACCGATCCCTTTGAGGTTATGAACCGCAAGCTGGAATTCTGGATGACTAAATGGGACCCCAAAGGGTACAACCATGTGGCCCCTGTGGAGCCAATCTGGATGACCAAGATTCGGAAAGAAGCTATGCAGTCATGAGATTGGGACTACTTCCCTTGGGACATCAGCAGGGTCTTTGAAGTTGCCTCCTGGTATTCCCCGTCGGCTGCCCCAGGAGGGGATGGCTGGCGGGTCAGGGATTTCTTGCTCTTGCCAGGTGAAGCGAGACCAATGCTGGTGGCACTGGTCAATGACATCTGTTTTTACCAGCAGCTCCCTATCCAGGCGTTGCTCAACTGTATCTTCCTTCAGCCCAAGAGTGAGGAGAGTGACGGGCCCCTCACGTTGACGTCAGGGCTGTACAGGCTCGTCACTAAGTTTTTTCGATCTGACCTGTCTGAGTGGGACAGTGCGAAGGCGGGGTTCTGGGACCAAGCCCTCCGAGGACATGATCCTTTACGTGCTGCAGTTTTGTCTGAGGTGGCTGCCGAGATTGTTAGTTCCACTGCGGCCCCGATGACCGAGGCCCTCCTGGACATCGAAAAGTTTTTCGACACTATTTCTATTGAAGTCGCTACCAATACTGCGGTGTCCTTGGACTACTCGAAACCGCCTCTATCCCTGGCCCTAATGGTTCACAAGGCCGCGAGAGTTTTGAAGTCCGACCTCGGGGCCTCCAGGTTCGCCGTCCCGCACGCATCTATCCTTGAAGGGTGCGGGCAGAGCTGCTCGCTTGCCAGGGCTTTTCTTTACAACATATTGCATGACTTCCACCATCGTTTCAAGAGGATGCCGTTCCGCACCTGGGTGGATGACTTGAGGGTGCGTATGTGGGCATCCGAGAAGGCCATTCGAGACCGGTTCCCGAAGGCCATCCTTTCACTTGTCGAGGGGCTTTGTCGGGCAGGCTGCACGTTGTCGAACAAAAGTGTTATTGTGGCTTCGAGCCCAACCTTGGCCCAAGATGTTGCCCAGGCCTTGAAAGGCCAAGGTATTGAGGTTCGTGTTAACTCGTTGGGGCGTGATCTTGGGTGTGATGCCGCTCAGGGGAAACTTCGGAGGCTTC
>CAUYUJ010022272.1:75723-118223 GCA_963575745.1 Prorocentrum cordatum | reverse complement strand
TCGGTTGGACGTACCTCGATCTGTCTGGATTTGCAGCTGGCGTGATCTCCGCAAGCCGATTGGAGATTACCCCTGGCAGCGCGCCAGCAGAGGGGAGGCGGCGGGCCCAGGAGCAGGAGAAGCACGGCTGGGAAGCCCCGAGAACGAGCAGCTGCAGCCGGGGCCAGGAGGGTGCGAGCACGGCCGCGTGCACCCGAATTGTGCCTTGCGCAGGGGAGGGGGGCCGCCCGGACGGCACGTGTCGCCGCCCCTGACCAGGAGCGTAGAGCCGCCCGGTGGGGCGAGCGCGCGCTCCCTGCGTGCATTGGGCGTGGCTTAATGGGGGGGTCACAAATCGGGGGGGTCAGAAACGGTCCCCTTTCGTGCCCCTTTCGGGCCCCTCCAGAGCCCCAGGGGGCTCGTTGAGGTACCGTTTGGGTGCCTTTTCGGACCACGCTCGCCACCCCCTCATTTATGACCCCCCATTACGCGGCGCCCAAGTGTAGCTCGTGAAGAAGCTCCGGGCGAAGCGGCTGCCGGCACGGACAGGCGGGCACGGGCTTCCCGCCCCCCCCCCGGGGTGGGGCTCGTTCTGTGGCCCCTTTGGAGCGCTATAGCCGAACCCTCTGGCAGGACTCTGCTGGGGGAGCAATCGGCACAGGCACGACAGGTTTCGGAGCTCCGTGCGGACGTCTTGGATTGGCGCTGGACCCGGTCGCGGGCGCGCGGAGCGCGCCAGGGGCGGCGACGGAGGCGCCGCCAGGGGGGCGCTGCGCCGATCCAATAAGTCCGCGCGGAGCTTCGAGTGAGTATCGTTTAACCGATCCCCATCCCCACCAGCGCGGGCTGGGCCCCACTGGCCGGTTTACCCACCTAGATGGGGATACAGGCCGTATCCTTCGGGTTTCGAGGGGTGTACCCCAACTGGGGGTGTAACTTGGGGGGGGGTCTCGAAGAGGATGAGCATGGGGATGGGGCTCGGTGAAACGTCACTGGCCGAACATTTATGTCTCTCTGTCCTCTGGGACCCATCGCGATCCCAGCCCCGGCCTCGTCGAGCGCAGCCCTGGTGCCGGTGCAGGCCACCACCTGGCAGCGGCGCCGGCAGGGGGAGGGGGCGGCGCTGCGCCGCGGCCTGCTGCGTAGTCGTATCCGCGCACGCGCGGTCTCTGGATTCCGTGGCGCGATCTCGCGGAAGCGCGATCGCACGGATACGTTCCGCGCTCCGCGCGGGGCATCCGCAACAAGAGCGCCTCGTACCCGCGGGGCCGCGGCACAGGGGCCTGGCCCGCGAGGCCGCGGATACGGATTTCGTCTACGAGACGGCTGCCTCTCACGACGCGGTCGCCTCGGGAGGGCCAGCCGAGTTCACGGCGGCCATCCCTGGCGTTTTGTTGTTGTTGTTGATGTTGTTGTTGTTATTGTTGTTGTTGTTGTTGTTGTTGTTGTTGTTGTTGTTTTTATTGTTGTTGTCGTAGTTGTTGTTGTTGCTGTTGTGGTGCTTGTTGTTGTTGTTGTTGTTGTTGTTGTTGTTGTTGTTGTTGTTGTTGTTGTTGTTGTTGTTGTTGTTGTTGTTGTTGAAGTAGTAGTAGTAGTAGTAGTAGTAGTAGTAGTAGTAGTAGTAGTAGTAGTAGTAGTAGTAGTAGTAGTAGTAGTAGTTGTTGTTGTTGTTGTTGTTGTTGTTGTTGTTGTTGTTGTTGTTGTTGTTGTTCTTCTTCTTCATTTTTTTATAGGAGGGCTTCGCAGGCGTTCTCGCCGCCGCGGCCGAATCCGCCTCGAAAGCCGAGTCGGGATGGACCCCCGGAGGAGTCGGGGGACTGCTCTGGAGCGGATCTGGGCTGGGCGAGGAAGAGCCGCCGTGGTCTCGGCAGGGCCCTCTTCCGATCCTCTGGGCCCCCGACGAATCCGGCCCAACGTGCATCAGCTGCTTGCTCTCCGTCACAGCCAGGAAGCTGAAACCTCTTTCGTCGGCGGCGAGGCGGAGGCGATCCGCACCAGCGTCAGGCTAACCCAGGGCACCGATAGGCAGATTGTCCGGAGTAGAAGAGCACGACGCTGGGAAGAGGGCGGCCGCGCGGGGGAAAGGACACTGCAACGCACATGTCCAGCTCCGGGAACTCCTGGACAACACAATTAGACGAAGAAAGCAACATACAAATATAAACTTTCGACGGTCCGCGCGGATTTCTTGGATTTGCGCTGGGCCCCCCTCCCTGGCGCGCGGAGCGCGCCAGGGGCGGCGCCAGAGGCGCCGCCAGGGGGGCGCAGCGCGGACCCGAGAAATCCGCGCGGAGCGCCGAACATTTATGTTTATGTTTTATTTGCTTCTTCGAATGATGTTGACGTCTCACTTCTGCTGACGCCGGCCACATCCATGCACGCCGCCGCTTCCCGAGGAGGGATCCCCGTCGGTGCCCCGCGCACGACACGGGCGCGCAGCGCGGTGCCCCGCTGGGAGGCCTTGTGGGCTCTGCACACGCAACGACCACGGGAGCGACCTCTCCCTCCCTCCCTCCCTCCCTCCCTCCCTCCCTCCCTCCCTCCTCCCGCGTTCTCGGCTCCTGCCCCCGTCCCCCTCCATCTCATCTCTTACTCCCCTCTGACTCGCTCGACCTGGCCAACCTGACCTCCTCTCTTACTCCCCCCCCTCCTCCTGACCGTCGCGGGCGTGGCGCCCTTGGCCGGTTCTCGTGGGGGCTGGCCCGATCACCCGCAAGGCTGCTACGGAAGGGACCGTGCGCGCTTACGGGCGCGACCCGCCATCGCCATGCCCGTCCTCCGCCCTTATTGCTCCTCCTCCTCCTCCTCCTCCTCCTCCTCCTCCTCCTCCTCCTCCTCCTCCTCTCCTCCTCCTCCCCTCCTCCTCATCCTCCTTTCCTCCTCCTCCTCCTCCTCCTCCTCCTCCTCCTCCTCCTCCTCCTCCTCCTCCTCCTCCTCCTCCTCCTCCTCCCCCTCCTCCTCCCCCCCTCCTTCAGAAACCCGTTCCAAAGTGGTTCTGGGATGCATCCTGGCCGGTGTTCCGAGCTGCGTCCCGCCGTGGCGACCTCCAGGAGGGCCCCCTCACAACTCCCGCAGCAACGGCCCCGGCTATGAGAAGAACAAGTGCGTACTCCAGATTTCGTCATAAAAGGGAGGGGGTCTGGACCCTCTAGACGAGCCATTTCAGACCCCCCCTGTGGGAGAGCCCTCCAAAACCATCGTCCCCAGACCCCCCAGGCCCTCCAAGATAGCCTGGAAGAGACCCCCCCCGAAATGAGACCCCCTCCCTTTTATTACGAAATCTGGAGTACTCACAGTTTCGGAAGGCGGCCCGGATTTCCTGGATCGGCGCCGATCCGAAAAACCCACGTGTAGGATATCCGACAATACATGTTTATGGGCCAGTGCAGACTCGGGGGGGCGAGACTCGCTGGGCAAGGAGTGACTTATGATATATGAGATGAAAAAAGATAGGTCGAGCAGAGTGTAGATGAAGCAAGGATCTCTTGTTAGTTACTGAATGGAACATATAGTGAACGCAGCGCCTATGTGTATACAGTGCCAATAAAAGCATGCGCACAACGTCACATTTCCAAGGGGCGCACACTTGGATCATATATATTCTGTACAACGCAAAAGTTACACAGCATTGTCACCAAACGTGAGCTCACAGCGCATCGCCGCGGTCCGGGGGGGGTCCGAAAGTAGACATTCAATACCACCTTGGCAACCACGCCACCCTGCACGCTGGATCTGGCAGATTCGAGCTTAGCTGAACGACGACCACAGGATCATCAACAAGAACAGGCGGATGACAAATCGCGTAGTTGCGCACGGCGTCATCAAAGTGGAAGCGGACAAGCCACGCCACTTCCTGGAAGACGAAATCCACGGAGTAAGCGTGTGATCGTGAAAGTGCACCACTGCCATCATATTTCTGTTCGTGCTGCAACTTGCCGCGCGCCTTGGCTTGGCACACCACTTGGGTATCGTTTGCTTCCCAATGAAGCGCTGCATTCCTTCTTGCAGTCCGGAAATTGACGTCTAGCTTGTTTTCCCAATGCCCGATGCGCTGCCACCGTGGAGCATTGGTAGTCCGACGGAGCCAATGGTGAAAGGACCTTGCAGAACTCACGCGAACAAGGAAAAGCGTATCGATATTTGGGGCGTCGGCATCATCGAAACAGACTGGGCACGTGTGAGACGTGCCCCCATTGGCACGCACTGGTTCCCACGCACTTTCCTCGCGACAACACGGGCAGCGAAACACCCAAGGGCGGCCAGGCTCCGCGAAACAGACTCTGTTTCGCTGGGGATGTGCAAAGCCCAGAGCAGTGGCGGTCGTGAGCCAAGGTGTAAAACATACAATACAAGGGAACACAACAACATTTGCCGCTCGCAGAAACGAGAGTCCGGTCGTTCCCCAAACAGCACTCGCACTTCGAGTGAACAAGGCTTGGTTTCATAAGCCGCCGAGCCCGGCTGACATCCACAAACCCAGACTAGCGTACACGGGTCCGGACTAATGTAGAGTGGGTTCAAAGCGCGCCAAACACGATTGCCACTCACTAGCCCAGACTAAAGTTCACATGTGATCGAATCCGGCTGCCACCTGCTGGCCTAGCCAGTTTAGATTGCGCAGCCCGGGTGGCATAGCTTTGCTTTCGCAGCCTACATTTCGTAGCCATATTACATAGTGTAGATTGCATAGCACAGCTTGCATAGCCTACATTGCACATACAGCCCAGATTGCATAGCCCACATTGTCTGGACAAGAATTTAGATTGCATGGCTTGGATTGCGTAGCCTCGATCGCTTAGCTGGGACAGCAGAGCCAAGATTGCATCGCCCGCGCTGCGCAGCCCAGATTGCATATGGCCCTGATTGCACAATCGAGCTTGCCTAGCTACTCCTACAAACTGAGATCTGAGAAACGCACGCACCAGCGTATATCCCGAATATGAAAGCAGGACGTACGAATTTATGCTTTCTGCTCTCCTTCAATCGATCGTCCCCTTCCTCCCCCTCTTCCTCCTCCTGGTTCTGGTTCTGACAACCCCGACTGGGGGCTTCGGCCTGCTCTGGGCAAAACAGGGAATTGTATGTCCCCCCCCCGAGCGGCAGCGAATGCTGTGCCCAGTCCCGCGCCGAATGGCCGGGCTGCGCGTGCGTTGGGGCGGCGGTCGGCAGCCAGGCAAGTGCCCCCTGCTCGGCCCAGTCCCCCTTGGGCACGCCCTCGCGAATGCGCGGGCAGATTTGGTGCCCTAGGGGGAGCTGGCAGACCGCGCTGTCGGTCGCCACGGCCTTCTGGGATGGCCACGTAGAAGTCGCACACTGCCAGTTCCTCCACCAGAAACCACCCGCCACACCGCGGAAAAGGAGGGGGAAGGGAGGGAAGGAGAACGGAAGGAGAGAAAGAGAGAGAGAGAGAGAGAGAGAGAAAGAAAGAGAGGGGAGGGGAAGAGAGGAAAGAGGGGAGGGAGGGGGGCGCGGCGGAAGGGAAAACGGGGGGAGGGAAGGGGGAGCGCCTCAACGCCAAATGACGGTAGAGGCAACGGAGGGGGCAGATGGGGAGGGAGGATGGAGAAGAGGAGCATATTCTCGCCACGTGGTGTTTAGGTCGGGAGGGAGGGGCGGGGCGGACGAGGACGGGGGGGGGGACGCCTCAACGCCAAGTGGCGGTTGAGGCAGGAAACACAATGAAACCCAAACGGCTAGCCCAGCGCCTGGCAACCCAGTGCCCCGCCGCCCGGGCAGCAGCACAGCAGTTCCTCCTCCCTCCCCTTCCCCCTCCCCTCCTTCCCCCTCCTCCTCCTTCCTCCTCCCTCCTCCTCCTCCTCCTCTCTCCTCGTCTTCTCCCCTCCCCCCTCCCTCCCCCCTCCTCCTCTCCTCTCGTCCTCCTCCTCCTCCTCCTCCTCCTCCCTCTCCTCCTCCTTCCTCCTCACTCCTCCTCTTCCTCCTCCTCCTCCTCCTCCGCTCCCTCCTCCTCCTCCTCCTCCCTCCATCCTCCTCTCCTCCTCTCCTCCTCCTCCCTCCTCCTTCCCCACTCACTCCTCCTCTCCCTCTCCCCTCCTCCTCCTCCCTTCCCTGCTCGCCCGCCCACCCGGGCCACGGGGCCGGCGGCAGCAGGCCGGCAGAGAGGCCCGCGAACACCTGGTCGGCCGCGCTGCCCCTGTTCAGCGCGTCGCTGACCGATATCTTCGCGCCGCTGGTCTGGCGTTGCGGGGAGCCCCTCTTCGATAATCCCGAGCACGTGCTCCTCCTCCTCCTCCTCCTCCTCTTCCTCCTCCTCCTCCTCGTTCTCCTCCTCCTCCTCCTCCTCCTCCTCCTCCTCTTCCCCCCCTCCTCCTCCTCCGCCTCCTCGTCATCGCCCCACCTCTGAGATGGCTTCCTCCTCCTCCTCCTCCTCCTCCTCCTCCTCCTCCTCCTCCTCCGTGTTCCGCCAGAGGTCCATTGATGGAGGATTGGATGGCCGAAAGCTGCTGGTTTTGGCGTACTCACGCACGTGTGTTGGTGCCATCGTGTGCGTGTCCACCGAAGCCCATCAACACGGCGCCGTCGACGCCAGGAGGGCCGACACAGGCCGCGGTGGTATCGGTGGGCCCGAACACGCTGTGTAACACACACGCGCTGAGCCATGACACGTCCTGGGAATCATCGCTCGCTCCCCCTCCCCGAGCTTCTCGCGCGGCCCCCACGGCCGAAATCGGCGAAAAGGGCTCTGCATGTTTTCAATACGTTGGGGGTCTGGGCCCTCTCTGGGAGGTCAGGCTGAGCTCACTGGGAGCACTGCGACGGCTGTGTTCTCTCCCAACTTGTGCTCAGCTGCTCGTCTGGCTGGGCTTGTAGGCACGCTGTCAAGGCTGACAAAAGTAGGCCTGCGCCTACAGTGGAGCTACTGCCAGACGGAAAGCTGCGTAGTGTGCGCGGAGCTCCTTTTTGGCTCCAGAGGCGCCCAAGCGCACGAGGAGCGCTGGAGCCACAGCCACGGAAAGACCCAAGGAACAGCGCGCCTCCCATTCCGGCGTCGTGAGTGCACCTGCACCTCCTGAACAGCCTGTGCCGAAGAGAGCGCGAGCACTCCGATGCAGTGGCGGATGCGGGTCTACGCCCGCAGCGATGCGGCTGGTGCGCCTTGGGGGAGGGACGGACGGCTCGTGCGAAGAGCCATGCGCTCAGCTGCGCCACGCCTTCGGCGAAGTCTCCGCTTTGCACGCCTCCCGTGGGGGAATGAAACTTTGGGGGCTTCTAAATGTGCCCCTGGCCGAAGGTACCCCCAGCTTTTCGCTCAACTTTGGACCCCTGGGGCCTTCCAGGCCTCGTGAGGGGTGCTCTGGAGGCCTTGTGAGCCTCCTTGGAAATCCTTGGAAGTACCGCTACCGCTACTCCCCGGATCTCTCCCGGGGTGCTCTCTGACCAAGATCTTGAAGCCCAGCCCGCCGCGGCGAGGAGGGCCTCCTAAGAGACACCCCCAAAAAAACGAAAAGGAAGTAAGGGTTGGCTTACCGTGTGGGACCTGCTCTAAGACAATAGCATCCCTTAGGCGGATCTACCTTTCTTCGACCTCGTCCGAGCATACCCCTCCCCGGCTCCCCCTCGTCATGCCGCTCGAGCATCTCGGCGGGGGCGCGTGAGCCTCCTGCAGCTTCTTGATGGTGGCGCCGCCCTCAGGGAGCGGAAGGGACCCCCTCCCCCTCCCTCTCCTCGTCCTCCTCGTCCTCCTCGTCCTCGTCGTCCTCCTCCTCCTCCCTCCCCTTCCCCCTCCCCCTCCCCCTCCTCGTCCTCCTCCTCCTCCTTTTCCATCCATTTTCCGGATATATAACTCCTCCCTGTCGCACCCCGATGCCATTTGAAAGGGCGGGCCAGGCGTTTCGCCTGAGACTTCCCACCGTTTATCACCGTGATGCTGAAAACTTGACAGCAGTTTCACAGATGGAGGGCGGGTCGGTCCCAAAATGAGGCTCTCGCCTTAGCGCCGTAAGAACCTGTAAGAGTTTCACGGATTGAGGGCGGGTTGTTTTCAAAACATAGCTCTCGCCTGAGCGCCACGCGCACTCGTTCTTAAACCATGCAATAATTTCATGGACTGAAGGCGATTGGTTTTCAGAACGTGGCTATCGCCGTAGCGCCGCGCGTACATTCGAATTAAACAACTGCAAGTGTTTCACGGATCGAGGGCGGTTGGTTTTCAACAGGTGGCTCCCGCAGAAACTCCACGGATTGAGGGCTGCTCATTTTCCAAATGTGGCTCTCGCCTTAGCGACGCGCACATTCGCTTTAAACATGTGCAGAATGGTTACATGTACCAGACATGGTGTTCTGGAGTGATTCAGGACTGTCAAGGCGCAACAATTGCATTGATTCGCCGTGTTGAAATCCCCAAATGGTGTTCTGCGCGACTCAGGATCGCCAAGACGTAACAGTAATTTCAACTCATGGCGTTGAAGGTCCTGAGAACGGGTTTTCAATACGCTTCAGTATGTTCACACTATTGTCCCCCAGCGGGGCAAGTCCCTCAGTGGAAAGGACCCCTTGTAGAGGCCTATGAAAAGGGATCTTGGAAGGAGGGTGTCCCTCAACATCGTTGATGCGTCTTGGACTTGCACTGGTCCTCCTCCTCCTTCTCCTCGCCTCCTCCGCCTCCTCCTCCTCCTCCTCCTCCCGGATTTTTCCTTATAGATAACTCCTCCCTGTCGCACCCTGAGGCCGGTCGAGAGGGCGGGCCGGGCGTTCGCGTGAGACTTCCTCACCATTGATGGCCTTGATGCTGGAACATTAGCAACGGCTTTACAGATGGAGGGCGAGTCGCTTCTAAAATGTGGCTCTCGCATGCGCATGCGTTGTAAACATGTGGAACAATTTCGCGGACTCAGGGCGGTTCGTTTTCAAAATGTTGTGGCTCGCGCCTTAATACCGCGCACACTCGTTTTAAGCTTTGCAGGAGCTTCGCGGATTGAGGGCGGGCGGTTTTCAAATGTGGCTCTCGCCTTAGCGCCGCGCCCACTCGTTGTCAACATTTGTAAGGGTTTCACTGGTTCTCATGGTTAACGTACCAGAAACGGTGTTTTGGAACGATTCAGGAGTGTCAGGGCGCAGCAGTTACATTGAGTCGCCGTGCTGAAGCCGCAGAACTGGTGTCCTGGCACGATTCTGGATCGCCCAGGCGTGCCAATCAGGTTAACTTGTGGCGTTGAAATCCAGAGAATGGTGTTTTGGCACGCTTCAGATGTTCACACGGGTGTCCCCTAATGGGGCACGTCCCTCAATGGAAATGACCCCTCGTAGGGGCCTGCGAAAAGGGATCTTCGATGGAGGGTGTCTGTCAACATCGTTGATGAATCTGGGGTTTACACTCGTCCTCCTCGTCCCCCCCCTCCTCCTCCTCCTCCTCCTCCTCCTTCTCTTCACCCTCCCCCTCACCCTCCTCCTCCTCCTCCTTCTCCTCCTCCGTCTCCTCCGTCTCCTTCTTCTCGTCCTCCTTCTCCTCCTCCTGCTCGGGAGGGGAAAAGACAAAAGGCCCCGCTGGACGAACCGCTCGGCTGACTGGTGCAACGAACACGTGCGATAAAAGGCGTCCTGCCGTAAGCACTGTCGGGGCACTTTCTTCGTCGATCTTCGAGGGGCTCCAAGTGCCCCAAAGCTTGCGTGGGCCCCAGGGTGCCCCGGGGGAACAGAAACTTCCGGGGGGGACACCTGCTGGCAGGTCGGTTTCTTACCTGACGTGCCTACAGTAGCCTGATCTGCAGACTGATTCCTTCATTACTTACTGGTCGATCGGTTGGCGTGTGTATGCGGTGCAGCTGCACCGCGACAGAACGCTGCCCGAAAAACAAGCTGCCACTAAACCGATCTGATTCGGTCAGGTCCCAATAACTGGCTCGAAGATGGATCCGTTACTGTATGGCCACCGAGAAGCGCCGACGTGAGCTAGTTAGATGAGCCATTGACTGGCATGGGAAAATTCACGGACAGGTTAAGCAATGACGCATGGTTGGCGAACAAATTGGTGGTTAAAGTGGAGAGAGGAAGAACGTCGCAGTGGAGCGAGGGAAGAGCGTCCACAATGGTAGCTACAGTAGAGGGAGGAAGGACGCCGCAGAGGAGCAGGAGAATAGCGTCCACAATGGTAGCTATATTGAAGCCAGCGTCGTGGGTATTGAAGCGTCGTAACATGGGTGACTGCGGCTCACGGGGGGCAATCGGTTAGCAATGATGCTGCTTCGCATTCTGTCAAGAACAACGAACAAACTGGCACCTCGTCTGCGGCACCGTGCTCAATCGCATATGCGGCAAGACATCGTCGTTTGGCCATCGCCACTCTGGTGACAATGCAATCATTGAGGGGATCCGTGAGGAAAGAGGATCTCGGTGCCTTGCCGATGATTGCCCCCACGGCGGCTCTGGGCATGACGACGCTGAGCCTGGCGAGAAGAGCGACAGAGAAGCAGCGGCCGTTGGTGCTGCTGTCAGCTGACGCCGTGCTGCCTCCTCCACTCCTTCCTGCCCCCCATCCTCCTTCTCCTCCTTCTCCTCCTTCTCCTCCTTCTCCTCCTCCCTCCTCCTCCCTCCTCCTCCTCCTCCTCCTCCTCCTCCTCCTCCTCCTCCTCCTCCTCCTCGCTCCTCCTCGCCCTCCTCCTTCCTTTCCCCCTCCTCCTCCTCGCTCCTCCTCGCCCTCCTCCTTCCTTTCCCCCTCCCCCTTCTGTCCCCGGCGCCGCCCCACATTGGGCGACGGAGCCCCCTGCTGGAGGCGCCGCTGACCCGCTGCAGCGCAGATCGCACGTGCACGAAGCCTCTGGCCGCGCAGCTGCAAGCGCACGGCGCCTCACGGATGCGCTCAGCTCGCTGCGACTCGCTGTGCCCCTGGCCGTCCACTGGACTGGCAAGAGAAGAGCACGTCGGCGGTGGAGCGCGGAGGGGGATGAGGAAGGAGGAGGGGGGAGGGGGAGGAGGAGGAGGAGGAGGAGGAGGAGGAGGAGGAGGAGGAGGAGGAGAGGAGGAGGAGGAGGAGGAGGAGGAGGAGGAGGAGGAGGAGGAGGAGGAGGAGGAGGAGGAGGAGGAGGAGGGAGGAGGAGGAGGAGGAGGAGGAGGAGGAGGAGGAGAGGGAGGAGGAGGAGGAGGAGGAGGAGGAGGGAGAGGGAGGAGGAGGGAGGGAGGGAGGGGTACGTACGAGCACGACGGGATACCGTCTTGGGGGGTTCTCCTCCTCCTCCTCTTCCTCCTCAGCCCTCGCCTTCCTCCCCCTTCCTTCCTCCCCTTCGGCCCTTCCTTGTCTTCCTCCTCGTTGTTTTTCCTCTCTTGGCTTTACTTGAGTCCTGGCCGCCTGGGCTGCGGATCCCTGCCCTCCCCGGGAATTCAACAGTGTCGAATTTCAAAAATTTTTGTTTTCCAAGGAAAACAATATGGAGGTCCTGTTTTGTTGAAATTCCTGGCCGCCGGGGCTGCGGATCCCTGGCCCCTGGGAATTTCATACATTTTTAAATATGAAAAACATCCAAACTTTTCTTATGGAACATGAATTTTTGAAATTCTGGAGGTCCGCTGTTTTTTTTGGGTTCCTGGCCGCCGGGGCTGCGGATCCCTCAAATCTTGAAATTCTGGAGGTCCAGCGGTTTCTGTTGCTACTTGGGGTCTCCTGGAACCTCCTGGGGCCTCCTGGGGCCTCTTGGGCCTCTTTGGGGCCTCTTTGATGCCTCTTGGATCCTCGTGGGGCCTCCTGGATCCTCATGGGGCCGCGTTGGACCTCCCAGGACCCGCTGGGACGTCCTGGGGCCTCGTGGGACCTCCTGAGGCCCCTCCGCTGCTCATGCCCCTGTAAAACATAGATGCTGTGCAGACGTCGCTTTTTCCCTACCTAGGCTCTGCCTAGAAGGGTTCTTACTCGCTTGGCTTAGAGGGGCCGGGCAGTACAAACTGCCCCGGGCGGTTCCCCCAGTCCCCTGGGAGCCAAGCAAAAACAACAGCAAAGGTAAAAGCAAACGCGCGGTTCCCCCAGTTGCGCTCCCTGGGTGCCCAGCAAAAGCAAAAGCAGGGGCAAAAGTGAAGGCAAAAGCGAAAACAAAGCAACAGCATAGCATAGCATAGCATAGCATAGCGCAGCATAACATAGCGCAGCATAGCATAGCATAACATAGCATAGCCTAGCCTAGCCCAGCATAGCATTGCGCAGCCTAGCATAGCATAGCATAGCATAGCATAGCATAGCATAACAAAAAACATAGCATGGCATAACTACTACCGCTACTGCTACAACTACGACGATGAGGAGAAGGAGGAGGACGGCGTTTACCGCTTCTACTAATGTTGCTTTCCTAGAGGCTCCAACTCCTAGGTAGGGTCGCACTGGAATAATTTTGATGAAATAGCGACGCCTGCGCAAAACTCCGCCGCCTAGGATTTGCTGGTGAATTCTGGATTCCTGGACGCCTGGTTTGCAGGTTTAACCCCACCTCCTCCAATCTCCCTCCTCCTCCCTCCGATCTCATTCGCCCCCCCCATCCGTTGTCTTTCCTTGCTCCATCCCTCCTCCACCTCCTCAGGAGGATGAGTAGGAGGGGAGGAGCAAGAGGAGGAGGTGGAAGGAGTACGAAGGATGTGGAGCAGGAGGAGGGGGCGAGGAGGAGGAGGATGAGGAGGACGATGATGAGGAGGGTGAAAGCGGTACCAATGGATGTGTATAAGAACAGGGGGCGTGAGATGAAGATGAATGTGATGCTGACGATGATGATGATGATGGTAGTGATGATTCTGACGAATATGACGATGCTGATGCTGCTGATTCTGATGATGCTGATGATTATGATGATGATGCTGCTGCTGCTGCTGCTGATGATGATGATGATGATGATGATGGTGGTTATGATGATGGTGGTGCTGTCGACGACGATGATGTTGATGATCATGATGGTGATGGTGATGGTGAGAATCTGATGATGATGCTGATGATGCTGCTGCTGATGATGAGGACTGCCAAATACGCAATAGACTTTCAGGATACCTAAATCCATCTTTAAGGATGAAACGACCATCATAATAGTTGGGTGGCTGCAAATTCCCAAACGCCCACTGCCGGAAGCAGCGAGGGATATTTTATCAAGGACTCTCGGAGGTCTCATCCTTAAAGTCGCAAGTCTGGTAGGAACCAGTTCGTCGACTCCTTCGGTTGTCGGGTGTCGGGAGTTGTGGCTTATGTGACGCCCCTCCCCGCCGACCGAGGTCAGAGGACGAAGGGCATGATGATGAAGAGGAGGAGTAAGGAGGAGGCGGTGGAAGACAAGGAGGAGGAGGAGGGGCTCATGCACCGCCCTCTCAGGGTTTCAGTCGATCCCGCGTGCCCTCCTCCTCCTGCCTTACCTGTCTCCTGATCCTCCTCCACCTCACCATCATCATCATCATCATCATCATCATCATCATCATCATCATCATCATCATCATCATCATCATCATCATCATCGTCATCGTCATCATCATCGTCATCATCGTCACCACCATCATCATCATCGTCATCATCATCATCAGCATCAGCATCATCATCATCATCATCATCATCATCATCATCATCATCATCGTCATCATCATCATCATCATCGTCATCATCGTTATCATCATCATCAGCATCATCATAATCATCACTCACAATCATCACTCTAATGCTTACTCATGGCATTGTATTGTATTGCGTAGCTTAACCCTCTTCAAGATCATTGGTTTCATCAATTACCATTTCGGCTGTACTACTTCTTGTGTGCGCGTTCCCTGTGTCGTTGTTGGCATGGCTCTGCGCTGCCCAAATCCTGAGTGCACAGTTCCGCTGTTGCAGTTCTTGACCGCCAGTAACGCTATCGTGGACACCCCCAGGAAAGAGGCCATGATTCTGAAAGCTGCTAAAGATGTGTGGGCGCAGGTGGACATGGATGTGTTCTCCGCTGCGTCACTCGAGTGGCTACCGCGCCGCTGCGAGGCCGACAACGATCCAAAAAGTGATTGTGACTCCTTCCTCACCCGGGGTGGGCAGCGCGGCGGTGCGTTCGCTGCGCTGCCCAGCTCTGGTGTGGCAGTTTTATACGTGCGCTTTGGACAGTTACCGTCTCAGGTTACCGCCTTTTCCTCCGCCTCCTCGGAGTCGAAACTGCGGTGCCTATTCAACTGCGCTTGCACTGCGCTGGTCATGTGGGCGCCCAAACAGTCAGTCGGGCGATGACATCCGCGGCTTGCATATCTGTGCTTTTGCCCGTTGTCCCAGTCCTTGGATGCACGTGACGGCTCACCTAAGGCAATTCGTCTTGAGCGCTGCTCCTGGCTTTTGTCTTGTTTCTTTTGCCTCCCCTTCCTCCCCCTTTTCCTTCCTCCTCCTCCCCGTCCGCTCGACAGGCAATTATTGTAACAACTAACTTCTCTTGTTGGCGTCTGTTTTGTTCGGGGGGCAGGATTTGTTGCCGGGCCGGAGCCTTCAGCGCGCAGCACAAATGGTCGCAGCACGACCCAGCAACGGGCGAGAAACGGGGTGGGCACGGGTGGGTCAAATCTCGAGCGCGGGGCGCGCGCCCCAGGCACACACACAAACCTGTGGTACCTGCGCGCGGCCGCGGCGGGCAGCGGCCGCGCGCGGGGGCGCGCGGGCCTGCCCACATCGCCTGCGGCGCGCCGCGGCGCGCGCGAGCCAAGCGGCGGTGCGGCGACTGCTCGCGCCTGCGTCCGCCGCGTGCGCCTGGGGCCAGCGAGTGTGTGCGATGGAACCAGGGGCCGAACTCGTTCCATACACGCAAATTCGCTGAGCACCCCGCTCACCCGTAGCTGGGTTGCGTCTGCAACCACAGCGTTGGGTGTGCGCCGAAGCCTGCGCCGCGCCGAGAGGGCGCGGGCGCCGCGACGCCTCGGTGCTGGTCGCAGCACGACCCAATGCAACGATGCGACCAGCGCCGTGCGCCGCTCACCCGTTGCGCACGCGGAGCGCGGCGCTCGGGCGCGCGCCGGGATGTCGCAGCCGCACTGGGTGTCTGAGCTGCTGTCAGAGCTGTCCGAGCAGTCGGACGCGGCGTTGCGCGCGGCCGCTACCCTCTCAATTTCGACCCGGACGCGGTCGATGTAAGCCAGGTAGGCGTTCGACGCCCAGCCTCCACGTTCCTTCGTTACTGCGGTCGGTGCACCCGCGCGATCGATGTCATCGGCGTGCCCCCTTGTGCGCGCGAGAGGGGCGGAGGGATGTGCGCGCCGAGCCGCGCGGGCGGTCGCGGGTCGCGACCTTCGTATGTCGTGGGTGCCGAATAGGTTGGCACTGTCCACGCCTATCCTGGACGATAGGGGCCGAAGGATACGCCGGGCATCCGACCCTGAGAACTGCGCGAGCGGCTGAGTGCCTACTGCTGTGCCGCGCAGCAACGGAGGCAGCGCGTGCACGGCGCGCGTCGCGGCGCGCGCGCGGCACCAACACCTCCGGCGGAGTATCGACGCGCACGGCTTGTTCTTCCGCCTCGGCAACCAGAGGAGTGCCTCGTCTGCCGATGTGGCCAACTCCGCCTAGCGCGTTCGGCGCGTGCGCGGGTGCCCCAGCGCGCGCGCGCTTCCAGACGGCGCGGCCCGCCGCGCGGCCGCGCGACAGAATGTTGCCGCGCCAGCGGATGGGTAAACGCTCGGATGGTAGGCGAAGCAGGAATATGTACGTAATTAGAAACATGGTGGATGCCACCTGCGCGACCGCTGGATTGACTGGCGAATGCCGCGCGGCGGCCCCGCCTTTTCTTCTTCGCTGCGACCATGTAGGCCAAGTAATTGCGCAATCATAGCGTCACGAAGGAAGCGCGGTTCGCGTGGCGTGTGTCCGCCGCGCCGCACAGTGGCTGCCTTGGCCTCCTGGGCGCGCGACGCGCGGCCTCGCGCGCGCGGTGGCCGACGCCGGAGCAGCCGTCTGTTGCCGAAGGCGCTCGTGTCCAGGTGTAGCACATCGCACGCTGTCTGCGCGTGCCCGCAATAATTCCGGAACGTGCCCGCGCAAGAGAAAGTGCCCGACCAGCGCAACAGATCGTCCTGGGCGCACGCCGCAGATTATAGGAGTCTGCGGGCCGCGCAGGAGGGGTTGCGCGGATTGGTCGCGCCTCGCTGGGCGGCAGCGCGAGATGCTGGTCACGTCCGAGTATGTCTATCGCGAAATTGAGCCAGCACCGCGCGCCGCTCTTCAAAGATTGGCGGGTGGATGGTATAGTGCTGACCAGGACCTCCAATCGGGCCCGTTCCGCCCATTCGCGCCGCTCCCCCTGCGAGGGCATGGAGCACGCAAGCCACTGCGCGTTGCGACGCGGCCCCCCTGGCACGGGTGGCGAGGGCGGTCCTGGCCGCGCCATCGCCCTTTCGAATGCAGGCGCTATCGCTGTCAGGCGCTCTGGAGAACGGCTCCGCGCATCCCAGCTACGCGCGGAAGAGGGTCCCGCGGTGCACAGGCGATTGAGCTCCGACAGGAGGGGTGCTGGCAGGACATGCAGGTCCGCGATGCACCTCAGCTGCGCCCCGACGAGATCCTGGTGGGTCTCGAACCCTTGCTCCGCCAATGCGCTGGCCGCACGCGCGATATCGGAGGCATCCCCTGCGCGCCGGCGGGCGCGCGCGCGCGCGCCGCGGGCGCGCCGGCCGAGCAACCTTTTATTCCGCGCTGGTGTAAATCGCGGGCGAGGCGAACCGATGCGACACTGCCTGTGCGGCGAAGACGCCGACCCGCGCCCGCGCGCGCCGCTCGCCTAGAAAACGCTTCACGCGTCTTGATATGCCGGTCACCGCGTCGCGCCCAGGGGGCGGCCCCGTGGGCGGTCGGGCCAGCGCGGCCGCCCGCGCGAGTCGACGGCGCTCTTCGCTCGTGCCAGTCCGATCGCACCAGCCGGCGGTTTCGCCGCCGCGCCCCTGCAGCTGCGTGAGAGAACAGCAGCCATGCCGAGAGCATAGAGCCGCGGCCTCGGCCGCCGCCGCATCGCTGAAACGCCCTGGGAAGCTACGGCGAAAGTCGCGGGCGAGCTCCATCTTGCGCAATGCTGGCTAGCGTGGCAGCCGGTTCCGCTTGCGCGCGCGCGCTCGCGCGCGCCCCGCGGTGCGCGCACGCGGGGCCGTCTTGCTAACATGCAGCACTCGCGGGCGGTGGCCCACAGCGGAAGGCCTCCGCGAGTTGTGCACGGACCCTCTTCCCCCCCAGACGCGAGAGCAAATCCCCCTCAAATCCCGAGCGCGGGGCGCGCGCCCCAGGCACGCACAAACCTGTGGTACCTGCGCGCGGCCGCGGCGGGCAGCGGCTGCCCACGTCGCCTGCCCACGTCGCCCGGGCCTGCCCACATCGCCTGCGGCGCGCCGCGGCGCGCGCGAGCCAAGCGGCGGCGCGGCGACTGCTCGCGCCTGCGTCCGCCGCGTGCGCCTGGGGTCAGCGAATTTGTGCGATGGAACCAGGGGCCGAACTCGTTCCATACACACAAGTTTTCGTGGCAGCGCCATTGGAGCTTCGTGGTGGTTCTCCAGTTTCCTCCATCTCAAAAATTTGTAAGTACTTCCGTATGCGTGTGTGTATAAGCATAACGATATATGATCGGTGTTTATATATATATGCATAATCATGGACATATATGCATTAATACATATACACATGCATTTCCATAAACTGACGCACGCGTTGAAACCATACATGTATACATATGTACATGTGGTGCAGTTCTGTACATACATGCACACATACATATGAGTATGCAGACGCCGATCCCAAATATCCTCTATATGTCCACATGAACAGTTCGTTTTGTGTATACGTAAATCGGATCTATACCGCCGCCACGCACATGCACCCATACACACGTATATACATCATACATTACATTACATTATATTACATTACATTACATTACACTACATTACATTACATGCATACATACATACATACATACATGCATGCATGCATGCATGCATGCATGCATCACACATAACATATATATCATAATAGGAATATATATATATATATATATATATATATATATATATATATATATATTTATATATATACGTGCATAGATGTATATATGCAGCCTGTGCGTGTGTACGTGTGTACGTGTGTGTGTGTGTCTGTGTGTCTGTGTGTGTGTGTGTGTGCGCGTGCGTGCGTGCGTGCGTGCGTGCGTGCGCGCGCGCGCGCGTGTGTGTGTGTGTGTGTGTGTGTGTGTCTGTATGTTTGCGTGTGTGTGTGTGTGTGTGCCCCTATACCGTCTAGCAATGGGGCGCGCTCTCGAGACACGGCGGTTCGGGACCAGGCCCGCCAGCTCCGGCAACGGAATTTTGCGCAGACGTCGCTTTATCAACGAAGAAATGACGTCAGCTCAGAACCAATGTATTACAACGCCCAGCGCCGCGGAGCCAGGGGCGAGAACAGCGGGCCCAGGGGCCCCATGATGTCCCAGGAGGCTCCAGGACGTCCTAGGATGCTTGGGAGGCCCCACGAGGTCCCAGGAGGTTTCCCCAGGAGGTTTCCTCAGGAGGTTTCTCCAGGAGGCCCCAGGAGGCCCCAGGAACCCCCAGGAGCCCCCAGGAGGCCCCAGGAGGCCCCTGGAGGCCCCTGGAGGCCCCTGGAAGCCCCTGGAGGCCCCTGGAAGCCCCAAGAGCCTGCAAGATGATATCCCGCCGTTCTCGTCGATCGCGCGGGTACGGCAGGGAGGGAGGGAGGGAGGGAGGGAGGGAGGTGGAGGAGGAGGAGGAGTGGGAGGGGGAGGAGGAGGGGGAGGGGGAGGAGGAGGAGGAGGAGGAGGAGGAGGAGGAGAGGAGGAGGAGGAGGAGGAGGAGGAGGAGGAGGAGGAGGAGGAGGAGGAGGAGAGGAGGAGGAGGAGGAGGAGGAGGAGGAGGAGGAGGAGGAGGAGGAGGAGGAGGAGGAGGAGCAGGAGCAGGAGCAGGAGGAGGAGCAGGAGGAGGATGAGGATGAGGAGAAGGAGGAGAAAGAAGAGGAAGACGCCTTGGCACGCATGGACCCATTACTATCACGATGCATCTGGCCCAAAGACTTTCCCACCAAAGAGTGCAGAAGACAGACCTGCCCGATGATACATTGAAGCTCTCTGCGTGGTGCAGCAGCTCGACACGGCCTCGCCACCCTTGAAGCCCCAAGGAGGAAAGCCGAACGCAACGTGCCTTACTTTTTTGCCTATCCGCTGTGTCGCGACAGCGGCTCACTTCTCGTCTCCTGTGATGTCACCGTCCTCCTCCAGAGGAACAGAAGGATGCATAGTCATCAACTTTCAGAGGTCTGCGCAGATCTGCCAGCGGAAACTTCTCTTGGATCGGCGCTGGGTCTCCTTCTCTTTCCCTCTTCCCCAACGCACCCCTCCGGCGCCGGAGGCGCCGCCAAGGGGTGCGGGGAGGCAATAACAACGCCTTCCCAACCCGGACATGCGACGTCCTGATTTTTTCAATATGGGTTCCCTGGATGTCTCGACCCTTTCCCCAGGACTGGCTTTTCATCCAGAGTCGTTTTTTCCCAACCCTCCTTGCTTGGGTATTTGTTTTGAATAGAGCACTGCGGTCGCACCTCCTCCTCCTCCTCCCGCCTCCCGCCTCTTGCCTCTCGCCGCTTTCTCACTCTCTCTCTTTTTCTCTCTGTTTCTCTCTTTCTCTCTTGCTCTCTTTCTCTCGTTCTCTCTCTCTCTCTCTCCCTCTCTATTTGCCTGCGGTACCTGTCTCGGGCCTGGCCGTCCCTGGGGGGCTGCGATCTGCGACACTGTCGCCACTCTCGAGGGTTGCTGGTGGGTCAAGCGGAGTGAAGCACCGCACAGCCCTGAGCGGGACCTCGCCGTCAATGGGGGGCTGCGATCTGCGACCCTGGGGGCTGCGATCTGCGACATTGTCGCCACTTTCGAGGGCTGCTGGTGGGTCCAGCGGAGTGAGGCACCGCGCAGCCCTGAGCGGGACCTCGCCGTCCTTGGGGGGCTGCTATCTGCGACACTGACGCCACTTTCGAAGGCTGCTGGTGGGTCCAGCGGAATGAAGCACCGCGCAGACCTGAGCGGGACCTCGCCGTACATGGGGGGCTGCGATCTGCGACCCTGGGGGCTGCGATCTGCGACACTGTGGCCACTTTCGAGGGCTGCTGGTGGGTCCAGCGGAGTGAGGCACCGCGCAGACCTGAGCGGGACCTCACCGTCCCTGGGGCGCTGCGATCTGCGACATTGTCGCCACTTTCGAGGGCTGCTGGTGGGTCCAGCGGAGTGAGGCACCGCGCAGCCCTGAGCGGGACCTGGGGGCTGCGATCTGCGACACTGTGGCCACTTTCGAGGGCTGCTGGTGGGTCCAGCGGAGTGAGGCACCGCGCAGACCTGAGCGGGACCTCACCGTCCCTGGGGCGCTGCGATCTGCGACATTGTCGCCACTTTCGAGGGCTGCTGGTGGGTCCAGCGGAGTGAGGCACCGCGCAGCCCTGAGCGGGACCTCGCCGTCCTTGGGGGGCTGCGATCTGCGACTTTGTCGCCACTTTCGAGGGCTGCTGGCGGGTCCAGCGGAATGAAGCACCGCGCAGATCTGAGCGGGACCTCGCCGTCCTTTGGGGGCTGCGATCTGCGAAACCGTCGCTACTTTCGAAAGCTGGTGGCGGGTCCAGCGGAGTATGGCACCGCGAAACTCCGCGCAGACCTGAGCGGGACCTCGCCGTCCGTGGGGGGCTGTGATCTGCGACACTGCCGCTACTTTCGAGGGCTGATATTGGGTCAAGCGGAGTGAGGCACCGCTCAGACCTGAGCGGGACCTCGCCGTCCCTGGGGGGCCGCGATCTGCGACATTGTCGCCACTTTGGAGTGCTGCTGGTGGGTCCAGCGGAATGAGGCACCGCGCAGACCTAAGCGGGACCTCGCCGTCCCTGGAGGGCTGCGATCTGCGACACTGTCGCCACTTTCGAAGGCTGCTGGTGGGTCCAGCGGAGCGAGGCACCACGCAGACCTGAGCGGGACCTCGCCGTCCCTCGGGGGTTGCGATCTGCGACCCTGGTGGGGTGATCTGCGACACTGTGGCCACTTTCGAGGGCTGCTGGTGGGTCCAGCGAAGTGAGGCACCGCGCAGACCTGAGCGGGACCTCGCCGTCCCTGGGGGTCTGCGATCTGCGACATTGTCGCCACTTTCGAGGGCTGCTGGTGGGTCCAGCGGAATGAAGCACCGCGCAGATCTGAGCGGGACCTCGCCGTCCTTAGGGGGCTGCGGTCTGCGAAACCGTCGCCACTTTCGAAGGCTGGTGGCGGGTCCAGCGGAGTGAGGCACCACGCAGATCTGAGCGGGACCTCGCAATCCCTAGGGGCTGCGAGTCTCACGAATGCCGCTCGCAGAAGTGTATGCGCCCATGTCACGTCATCACCTCCGCATAACGTCTTCCAGGCTAATCATGCCCCGCACTGCGCAGGGGCTGGGTACGTCGCCAAGGTAATTGACGGTCCTGAGGCCCTGCGAAGGCCCCCCTGGAGGCCGGAAATGGCCAGAAGCCTCCCGCCCTGGCTTTTCGACGACGCCATCGCGTCTGGGAAGAGACCCGCGCGGACCTCCGACAGTCCAAACGCTCATGCGGGACCGGGCCCCCCGGTGGCAACGGGTCCTGCGCCTCTGGGGCTCCTTCTCCGAAGCCAGGAGAGGCCAGCATCGAAGCGACGAGTCGGATCGGCGATCGAACTGAAGCTCGCATCGGCGGAAATCGGCAGCCGCGGCGGGAGAAGTCGGATCGGTGGAGATCGGCAGGCCAGCCGGCCTCCGCTGAGAGACCGGAGCCCACCTCGGAGCGCAAAGCCGAAGCGAAGCGGACAGCGCCGGGAACCACCGAAATCAGAGCGAAGCGACTCGGAGAGCCTCTGGCGGCCGTGCGGGAGGACCCCAGCACCCCCAGAGCGCTCTCGGCCGGGCGCAGCGGGCGGAGGCCACCCCGAGGACGCCCGGAAGGACCCCGAAGACCTGCCCACCGTGGGGCCGCTCTTGCGCGCACCCAGGGATCCGATGTGCTACTGTCTTCCATGCGGGGTCCGCGGCAGTCCCGAATCCTTCCCCAGGGCCAGTTTCGCCTTCCGAACAGCCGTTTGGCAATCCACGGGCCCGCCCAGGGCCTCCAGAAGCCGAAGACAGCAAAACCCTTCCGTGCCGAGTTTTGCGCTACGCTGGAGGTCTGGGTGCCCGGTTTCTTCATGGCGGGACGTCCTCTTGCACGGGTGTCGCCGTGCCGCCGGCGCCCTCCTGAGGGAGAACGGCAAGGGGGGCGGCTGGCTCAGGGCGAGCGGATCCTCGGCCCAGAATCGGCGGCACACCGCCGATCCATCGGCGGTGGGCTCTCGATAGCGAGACCTGGCGTTCCTTCCTGGGCGGGATGGGACATCAGGCTCCCGTCGGCGAGGAGTGGGCGCTTGGGGGTCGATGCGTTCCCCCCTGGAGCCTATCCCCGATCCTCGTCGCCTGGCTTTCGGGTCACTGCTCGGGTCTCGGGCGGCCGCTCGGGACGATCCAGGCGCCCCAAGGACACGCTCGAGGAGGCGCAGCTGCTGGAGAACATCCCGAGGCCGGAAAGCCGCCGAGATCCGACGAGAGCGCCTGGAGACCTCGAGCCTCCGGCCTGTCGTTCCCCCCTCTGAGCCTGCGGTCAGGATCTGTTGCTGAGCGTGTCGCGGCGGCGGCGGCCCCAACGACACGGTATGCCCTGAAAGCGGATAGCGCGTCACCCGCTCCGCGATGCGGGAGGCTGGGAAAGGCTCGGGACATTGACGCTTGGGAACCGGGACGTGCATAGCGTGTCGCGCCGAGGCGTGGTGGGCCAGAATTGGCGGCGCGACACTAACCAAGAGTTCCCGACCTCATCCTGTGCCCCCAAAAGATGGCAACATTGTTGGGTTTGAGGTTTCCGGGCTCGGATAAGAGACTGTTTCGTTTAGGGCCCAACGATAACTCAGGTCATCGGGCCCGCATGCCCCCCCCGATAACCTGACCTTGTGGGTTGCGCAGGTCCGGAGGGGTATGCAGGACTGGTGCGGGCGGGCGCACGTGGTGCCGCCCAAAGCGGAAAGGTCAGGCTATCGGCCGTCACTGGAAGAAGAACAACATGCATCAGCATCGACTCTTGACAGTCCGCAGCGGTTTCTGGGATTTGCGCTGGATTCCCCTGGCGGCGCCTCTGGCGCCGCTCCTGGCGTGCTCCGCGCACCAGGACAGGGGATCCAGCGCAGATTCAAGCAATCCGCGCGGACCGTCGAAAATCTATGCTTATGCAGCGTTCTTCTTCTTCTTCTTCGAGCCACCTCCCCCACCGGAGAACCCAACTTAGAGGAGGAGGAGGAGGAGGAGGAGGAGGAGGAGGAGGAGGAGGAGGAGGAGGAGGAGGAGGAGCTCGCCGAAATATAAAAAGAACGGTCTCGTGCGGCAGGTCCGCGTCGCGACGACGTCGGCGTCGGTCTCCGACGCCTCTCCGTGGATGGCTCAGCCTCGAACGGCCACGGCTCTCCAGCAGGGCAGGCCGTTCGCTATCGGCCGACTCTGGGCCACTGTCGGCGTCCAACCTTGCACGCCCGCACTGGGTCCGCGGCGCCCCCCAGGGCTCTTCAGGAAGGCTTTCCAGAGTATTCAGAGCTTTTCAGGGAAGCTTTCCAGCGTCTCGAGAGCTCCGTCACACGGATTTTCTGGCGCCCCCACGCACGCTAAACCGCGTGCGTGAAGCCGCCCTCACACGCGTAAACCGCGTGCGTAAGCGGCCCGGGGCGGGCCTTCTCAGAAGGCTCGGCAATTCCCCGGGCTTCTGAGCAGTCTCCGAAGCCTTCCCCAAAGACGCAGAAAGCCTTCTCGGAAGGCGCGAGGGCTCCTGAGAAGTCCGCCGCCTGCCGAGACAAGGCCTTCTCCTTCACAGTTCCCCCTCCCCCCGCCCGCCGCCCACTGGGATCACCGCCGCGGCAACGCGGCGCGAACCTGCCGCATTTTCAGGAGGGAAAAAACACTCAGACACAGTCAATCGTCGACTCCCCAGAAAATATGGGAACATATGGGAAGTGGGGGGGAAGACAGCAACCCAGAAGATCTGGGAACATAGGGGGAATCCCTGTTATTTGCGTGTATCTTTTTTTTGTGTGTCCCGGGGCCCCTTCAGCATTTCCCCCCCGATCAGTGCCCCGGACCTCCGCCGGCTCGCCGCCGTCGCCCGCCGCCTCGCCGCGCAGCGCGGCCGCCGTGGCCTCCAGGGCCGCGGCCTCCGCGGAGCCGCCGGTGCGGCGCAGCTGCGCGGCGCGCGCCTCGAGCTCCGCGTCCTCGCCGTCTGGGGCGTCCTGGCGCCGCCGGTGACGGTGACGACGACGACGGACGACGGACGGCGGACGGATGACCACGACCACGGTGACAACGACGGCGACGACGACGACGGTGACGACGACGACGACAACGACGACGACGGGGGACGACGGACGACGGACGACGGGCGACGACGACGACGGCGACGGAAGACGGCGACGGATGACGGACGACGATCAACGGACGACGGACGATGACGACGTGCCGACGACGGAAAACGGTGACGACGACGACAGCGACGACGAGGACGACGACCACGATGACGACGAGGAACGACGGACGACGGACGACGGGCGACGGGCGACGACGACGAGGGTGGGGACGACGATGGTGACGCCGACGACGACGACGGTGACGACGACGACGACGGTATCGACGACGGACGACCACGACGGCGACGACGGACGACAACTCCAAATGACCCTGGGCTTCCCGTGAGGCTTCTGGGGCGGACGACGGGCGACGGACGACAGACGACAGACGAACAACGGACGACGACGACAATAACGATGACGGTGACGACGACGACGGACTACAGACGACGACGACGACGAACAACGGACGACGACGACGGTGACGACGACGAAGGCGACGACGACGACGACGGACGGACGACGGCAACGGACGACAGACGACAGACGACTGACGACGTGGCACGACGGTAACGACGATGACGACGACGGTGACGACGAAGACGACGACAACAGACGACGGACGACAGACGACGGACGACGGACGGCAGACGACGACGACGACGACGGTGACGACGACGAACAAACGACGACGACGACCGACGACGGTGACGACGACGGTGACGACAACGACGATGACGACGGACGACGACTATGACGGACGACGGACGAAGACGACGAGGACGACGATGGCGGACGACGCCGACGGTGACGACGACGACGACGCTGACGACGGGACGACGACAACGACGGTGACGACGACGACGACGGTGACGACGTCGGTGGCGACTGACGGCGACGACGACGGATGTTGGACGATGGACGACAAACGGGCGACGGACGACATGACGACGGTGACGACTGTGACGACGACGACGGTGACGACGACGGTGGCGACGATGGATGACGGACGACGACCATGACGACGACGACGGTCGACGGGCGATGGACGACGACGACGGATGACAGACGACGGACGACGACGGTCACGAAGACGACGACGACGACGACACCGATGACGACGACGACGACGGACGACGGCGACGAACGACGGACGACGGACTACGTGACGACGGCAACGGCGGTGTCGACGACGGTGACGCCGACGACGGACGACGGACGGAAGATGGACGACGACGACGGCGACGGTAACGACGACGACGACGGACGACGGCGACGGACGACGGACGGCGAACAACGAACAACGGACGATGTCGACGTGACGAAGACGCCGGCGACGACGACGGTGACGACGACGGTGAGGACGACGCACGACGGACGACGACGGACGTCGGACGACGACAACGGATTACGGGCGACGACTACGACGACGACGGAGACGACAACAACCGTGACGACGACGACGGGCGACGCACGAAAGACGACGGACGACGAAGACGATGCCGACAACAACGACGATGACGGCGACCACGAACGACGGATGACGGCCGACGGACGACGACGACGGACGACTGACTAACTGCAGACGGACGACGAACGGTGGACGACAAACCACCACGACGACGGCGACGACGACGGAAGACGGACAACGGTGACGACGATGACGACGACGACGACGACCGTGACGACGACGAGGGTGATGACGACGATGACGACGACGGAAGACGGACGACGACAGACGACGGGGAACGGATAACGGACGACGGACGACAAATACGACGACGAAGATGAACCACGGACGACGGACGACGACAACGACGACGACGACGACGGTGACGACGACGACGAGGGACGACGGCGACGGACGACGAACAAAGAACAACGAACGACGGACGACGACAACGTGAAGACGACAACGACGGTGACGACGACGACGACGACGACGACGGTGACGGCGACGGGCGACGGACGACGAAGGACGACTGATGACGATGACGGTAACGACGACGAAGACGGACGACGGACAACAAACGACGACTACAGTGACGAAGACGACGGTGACGATGACAGCGGACTACAGAGGACGACGGACGACGGACGGCGGACGACGAAGACGACAGAAGACGGACGACGGACGACGACGGTCCACGGACGACGGACGATGGTGATGGGGACGGACGACGGACGACGGCGAGGATGGACGACAGACGACAGCGACCGACGACGACGGACGACGAACGACGACGGCGAAACGCCGACAACGATTGTGACGACGACGACGACGGTGACGACGACGACGGACGGCAAACGACGGATACACGACGACGGTGACGACGACGACGGTGACGGTGACGACGACGACGGTGACGACGCCGACATCGACGACGACAACGGACGACGGACGACAAACGACGACGACGACGACGACTACGGACGACGGACGACGGACGACAAACGACGACGACGACTTTCGCGCCCTCCGCGGGCGCCCCAGCTTGCGCGGGCCCCCCGGGCGGGGTCCTTGCGCTTCTTGCCCGCCTTCTCCGCCGTCGGGCACCCCGCCTTGGCCCAGCCGACGAGGTCGGCGGGCCGGGGCGAGTCCCACCAGATCGGGCCGCCCAAGCGGCCCGCCTCCTGCGAGGCGCAGGAGATGCTCGGGGGCGGCCAGGCGGGGGGGGGGGCCAGGAGGGGGGGCCGCAAATCCTCCTCCTCCTCGTCCTCCTCGTCCTCTGTCTCCGCCGCCCTCCACCACGGAAGAGATGGCAACTCCCTCGATCCTCGAAGGCAAGGAGGCCTCCTGGGCCGGCGGCATGTGCGCGGTCCAGGCGGGGGCCGGGGACGTATGGGAATAAGAAGCGGCGCCATGGCATCTGGGGAGGTAATCGAGGCCCCCGCCACGAGATCCACATCCCCCCCCCTCTTTGCCGCCCCTGAGATGCAACCGGTGTTGACGGCGGGCTTGTCCGCGCCGGGCTTGCGGAGGTGGAGGGGGACTCTGCAGATGGAGGTGGTGCCAAAGTTCGTGTTCCGCTTGTCGATCGCCTCGGCTGCGCGCGGGGGTGGGCCTGCAGTTCTCGTGATAACATAAGGGATGCTCGGAAGGCGGGGCTTTTCTGGCCCCCGCAAGCCTCGGCTTCGATGGGTTCCCCGACCTGGATAAATGAAACGGCCTGGAAGCCAGAGACCCTCCTGAGCTCGAAGAGGTCCTTATTTCAGCGTCCTCACTGTAAGTAGACAAGAGGGGCCTTTGGCGCGCGGCTCGATGGTGGCGCGGGTGGGTGGGATGAGTGGCGAGGAGGGGGGTCGCAAAACCAAGCGCGCAAGGCGCGCAAACCCAAGCGTTGAGCAGTGGCAGGGCCCCAGTGGGCCCGCACCAGATGTCACTCCGGCGACGAGCGACTGTTACGTGTTATCGATCGCCTGCAAGGAACAGAGATACTCGAATCCGGGCTTCTTCCACTTTGCGATAAGCATTGCGTCGGCGTGCTTCTCCCTGAGCAGCCAGTCGTAGAGCTCCCGCGAGATCGCCTTCTTCTTGTAGAACAGCTCGTACACATAGCGTGAGCGCTCGTAGTGAATCCTGCTGTTGGACTCGACGTCCAGAGGCGCCCCACGTGTGGCCAGGGGCTCAGAGGCTCCCCGGGGGCGCGGGACACAGTGATACCTACCATGCACCAAAGCGCGTCCACTGCGGCAGCGCAACCGACCACCGACCGAACCAACAACGAAATCGAAACCGACCGAAACCGAACTTACCGGAAGCGGCTGGGAAAAAAAAAACGATGACGCCGAAGCCAACCGGCCGAATGCGAACGACCACGACGCAGCTGAAGTGACCGAACCGCGGACACTCTTGCCCGTCCTCCAGCTCACCCTCCCCCCTTGTGCTACACCTGATTTTCAAGCCAACCATTCCTGGTGATCTGCCACGTGGCCTCGTTGCGACGCTTGCCCTCGTGCGGCTCGTTGACCGCGTCCCGCATCTGTGCTGCGAATTCCTTCCAGGCTGGACTGGACAAAAAAGGTCCTGGACCCCCAATGCTCCCCCCGGGACCAGCACATTTCGTCGTCCTGCGCCGTCTGTCGACGGCCCCCGTGCACGGGGCGACTTCTGGGAGCCCACGGACGGCGGAATATACCTCGGGGTCCCCTTCCCCTTCGGGATCCCTCCGCCTCGCGGGGACTGGGGCCCCGCACCCTCCCCGCCTGCCCTCTCCTCCGCGCCTCGAGCTGTGGGGCGACGTCGTCCCACCCCTCCGGCGGCGGCTTGGTGTTCAGCGTCCGTATCCGCGGCATTGCTCCGGGACCCCGACCCGGAGCTACGCGCAGGAGAGGGCCCCGGCCAGGGCAGACCCGTGGTGCGCGGCGTGCTGGCCGCTGCGTGCGATGCGGCAGTGGCCGCCCAGGGGGCTCGGGTCCGGCCCCCCCACCCTGCGGCCCCCCGAAACGAGGGGGGGGGGGCGATGCTGTCGGGCTTGATGGGAGAGGACACGCGAGAGGACACGAGACCCCTCCGAGGGCCGCATTGCCATAGGAATGTAGAAGGCATGGGTCGCGAGACACAGGACACATGTGGTACCTTTGATCTGGCAGGGTCGACCTGCTTATTAGCCTGGACTGTGGGGGGGGTGACTGGCTGGGGGGGGAGGGGGGGGGGGGGAACATCAACCTGGAATCGACGATATATGGGCCAGGGCTTGGCCCCCCCCCCCCCCAATGCTGATGCCATTGGGCCCCCCCCCCCCCGCGCGATGGTCCCCCCGCCCCCCCCTGTGGGCGTGGCGTGGTGCTGCGCTGCGGTTCCCCCCCCCCCCCTGTGGATGTGGTGTGGTGCTGTGGTGGTTCAGAGGTGGGCGTGGCGTGGTGCTGCGCTGCGGTGCCCCCCTCCCCCCCCTGTGGATGTGGTGTGGTGCTGTGGTGGTTCAGAGGTCGTCGTCGTCGTCGTCGTCGTCGTCGTCGTCGTCGTCGTCGTCGTCGTCGTCGTCGTCGTCGTCGTCGTCGTCGTCGTCGTCGTCGTCGTCGTCGTCGTCGTCATCGTCGTCGTCGTCCGTACGGCGTCGTCGTCCGCAGCGTCGTTGTCGTCGTCGTCGTCGTCGTCGTCGTCGTCGTCGTCGTCGTCGTCGTAGTCGTCGTCGTCGTCGTCGCCGTCGTCGTCGTCGTCGTCGTCGTCGTCGCGTCGTCGTCGTCGTCGTCGTCGTCGTCGTCGTCTCGTCGTCGTCGTCTGGACCATACCATCTGGGGGGGGGGGCGAGGAATCCTGGGACCATACCATCTGGGGGGGTGGGGGGGGCCAAGGGCCCTCGACCCTGGATCATATATCGCCGACAGATCGGCGATAATGAGGCTTCCGATAGCGAAACTGCACCTTCCTGGGCCGGGTGGGCTATCAGGCCCCCGTCGGCGATGACTGGGCGATGGTGGTGGAGTCGATGCACCTCCTCCTGAGACTGCACCCCCTCCTAATGCTGCCCCTGACGAACGCCGCTCATCAAAGGTCACCTCCGCCGACGGGCCACTCTTACGCGAAGCCGGCTGACACCCACCCGCCCCTCTGGCCCAGCCTCCTCCTCCTCTTCCTCCTCCTCCTCCTCTCCCCTGGGAGGATGCCGGCTGCACATGCCGCACCAAGCACTTGCAATGCTTGCCCTGGGCCCTCGACTTGTGCGCGGCCCGTGCTCTTGGCTACCGGGCGCGGTGGCGGTGGAGGTCTGCAAGAGAGCCACTGCTGGTCGGGCGGGAAGCCGCGGAGTGCAGAGGGCTGCACGGACTGCTGGTGCACTGGCGCGGTGCGTCGAAAGCGTCTTGCCAAGAGAGGCCCCAGGTAAGGATCGAGGCCCCTTGTGAGCTTCTGTTGCGCGTGGGTGCCCAAGGAGATATGGAGGGACCCATGGAGCATGGAGCCTCTCTGAAACCGGAGCGGGCTTTACTTCAGAGCTCTAGTTGTGCAGGTCGCGCCAGAGACAAGTGGCAATCCTTTTAGCCCCTCTCGCGGCTCAGATGGTCTCCAGAGAACCCCCCACGGGGCCCGGAGGGACTCTGGGCGTCCAGAACTGGCGCGAAAAGCTGGGTGGCACTCTGGGCCAAGACCACCTCTGGAAATCTCCGAACACTGCCCTGTCCCGCACTCGGCGCGGGACTGCTTTCAGGCACAGCGCACAGGAAGAACCACAAAAACACAGACATCAAATTTCGGAGGCCCGCGTGAATTTCTGGAGTGCACGTTCAACCATTCTCGAGCTTATCCTGACCCCTAACATTCACAAGCCCAAGACGATGGCAATCTCAGGGATGCGCCCTCAGACGCTGCGGAAGTCCTTAAAGTCGGCACCGAGATACGGTGACGGCGACCGTGGGGACAACGATGCACTTCAAGCTGGCATACGTTTACACTGGACGCTCGAAATTGGTACGGAACATCTAGGTACGATGCCAACAGCAAATCCTGTCCCATAGCGACAACGGCCGCTGTCGGGCAGGCGGGTCTTCTGTCTCGAATGGACAACGTCAGCGGCGACACCGACGGCGACTCCTTTTCGAAACTATCAGCAGATGCTGTCAATCTTCGCACCCATTCTTTCCGTACCCATGTCGATAGTACCGACTTGTGCGATGCTTTCTTCGTGGAAGCGGGGGGGGGGGTCTGAACTAGATGGGGCCCCTGATCAAGAGAGGGGGGCGGAAGCAAATCCGCAAAAAATCGGTCCTGGGCCCCTCCCTGGGTCCATCTGGTGCAATTTTTCACTTCATATTCTTTTTTGACGGTCCCGGGGCCCGAAAACGGCCCCAGAGGCCACAAAGGCGAAAACACAAACCTTTTCGAATCATCCAGCACCTCGAGCCCGCCGCCCTTCCTGCTGGCCAGAACCTGTGCTGGGCCACCTCGGACCCCCAGCTGGCTCCAACTTTCCTCTTCCAGTGCAGGTGCGCAGCCGGTGTCTCCCCAAGGCGCCCTCCCTGCCCCGGCGCGGCGACGGGGCACGCGGGAGCCGAGGCGGCTGGGGACGCTGCTGTGGGCCGCGGCCGCGACCGCTGGCCGCTGGCCGCGGCCGCCGCCGCCGCCGCCCGTCTCCGTCGCCGCTGCCTCGGCGCCTCCCTACTGTAGGGAGGAGGAGGAGGAGGAGGAGGAGGAGGAGGAGGAGGAGGAGGAGGAGGAGGAGGAGGAGGAGGCGGAGGAGGAGGAGGAGGAGGAGGAGGAGGAAGAAGAGTAGGAGGAGGAGGAGGAGGAGGAGAAGGAGGAGGAGGAGGACGAGGAGGAGAAGGAGGAGGAGGAGAAAGAGGAAGCGGAAGAGGAAGAGGAAGAGGAAGAGGATGACGATGACGATGACGATGACGATGACGATGATGATGATGATGATGATGATGATGATGATGATGATGATGATGATGATGACGATGATGATGATGATGATGATGATGATGATTCTGATGATGATGAGGAGGAGGAGGAGGAGCAGCAGGAGGAGGATGAGTGGGAGGAGGAGGAGGAGGGAGGACGAGGAGGAAGAGGAGGAGGAAGAGGAAGGAGAGGAGGAGGACCAGTGTAAACCCAAGAACCATCAACGATGTTGGAACACACCCTCCCTTCAAGCTCCCCATTCATAAACCCCTACAACGGTTCATTTCTATTGAGGGGTCTGCCTCGTTGGAAGATAACCGATTGAAGATCCGGAAGCATGCCAAAACATTGTTCTCGGGATTCCAACGCCATGGATCAACCTGACTGTTGCGTCTTGACGATCCTGGATCGTGCCAGAACGCCATTCTTGGGATTCCAGCACCGCGAATCAACGTTACTGTTGCGCCCGCAAAATCCTGAACCTTTCCAAAACACCATTTCTGGTACGTTGATCGTGGGACTCCGTGAAACTCTTGCAATTTACAGAAAGAATGTGCGCGGCGCTAAAGCGAGAATTATCTTTTGAAAAAGAACCACCCTCAATCCGTGAAATGCTTGCACATTTTTACGACGAATGTGCGCGGCGCTAAGGCGAGAACCACATTTTGAACACGGGTTATCCTCAATCCGTGAAGCTCTTGCAAACTTTGAAACGAATGTGCGCGGCGCTAAGGCGAGAGCCACAGTTTGAAAACCACCCGCCCTCCATCTGTGAAGCTGTTGCCAATTTGAAATTTCAATGCCGGAAGTGGTGAGGAAACTCAGGCGAAATGCCCGGCCCGCCATGCAAACTGGCCTCGGGGTGCGACAGGGAGAAGTTATTTAGAAGGAAAGGGAATGGAGGAGGAGGAGGAGGAGGAGGAGGAGGAGGAGGAGGAGGAGGAGGAGGAGGAGGAGGAAGAGGAGGAGGAGGAGGAGGAGGAGGAGGAGGAGGGAGAGGAGGAGGGAGAGTGGGAGGAGGAGGTGGAGAACACTGATCCAAAGAGAGAAGGGCAGCCAAGAGAACGAGACGAAGAGCGGACAAGAGGGCGAAAAGAAGAGCAGAGAGCGTCCGAAGTCCCTCCCGCGCCTAGCCGCGCAGCTGCGACTCGAGAGCAGGCCACTTCCTTGAATTAGCCCTCCGACGAGCGTTGGAAAGGGAAGGAGGTGGAGGAGGCAAAACGTAGGGAGTGAGGGAGGAAGGAGGAACGAAGCAGGGGATGAGGGATGATAGAGAGTTGGTTAAACCTAGGCTCCCTTTGCCTTGTCAAGACTCTGGGAAGCCCAGGCAAGCTTATGTATGCAAGGCGGGCGTGCGCGGTCGCTGTATCGGGCCTCGGGGCCCTCACATATCGACCCGACTCGAAAAAATGCCACCGCAACATGATATGGCCCAGGGCTCCGGCCGTGCTGCAACCTTTTCGCAGCGTCGTGCCTCGGGGAACGCAAGAGCCATCCTGGGCCATCGCGTGCAGCCAAAAGTGCCCCCTGGCCCAGGGCACCCCCGGGACTTCCGAGGAGGCCCCCCCCCACGGCCTCCGGGGAGCAACCCCCACGAGGCCCCAGGGGGGCTCCAACATCGAGCGAAGAGCTGGGGGCACCTTGGTCCACGGGCACCTTCGCCCCCCCCCCCCCGAGGCAGGAGCGACCTTCGGTGCGCGGCTCGCTGGCCGTTTCGCGCGGTGCGGCAGTGGCGGCCTGCGCGCGCGCGGGGTCTGGCCCCGCCGCGCGCCCGCAGGGAGCCGCGCACCGGGGGCCACTCCGCCAGAGGCCTCTCTTACGCGTGGCCGCCTCCCTGACGGGGCCTCCGCCGACTGGCACTCTGGCCAGCGGCCCGGCGGACCCAAACCCTCTTCCCCCCGGCGACGACCTGCCAGACCACCCCAGCCCAACCCGAAGACCCGAATTTCGGGTTAGGGGGGGGGGGGTACGGGTTCCACATGTGTGTTCCCTCAATGCTCCCCGACCCCCCCCCCACTGGAATGGAGGGTGGCTTGGTGGGTGGTGGCCCGGTGCCTCAATGCTCGACAAGGGCTCCGAACCGGCAACTGTCGGCGGGCTTCCCAGGTACCCGCCAACGAGAACCCGTCACGCTGCAGCTGACGGCCGCGGGCCCCGTATGAGCGCGGTGGCCCGGATGAGCCTGGACGCTGGTACACCCAAGAGAGGCTGCAGCCGTATGTTGAAGCATTTCCCTTGTTCTCTCAAGCTGTCTCTCTCTCTCTCTCTCTCTCTCAGGGGGAGCGAAGCGGCAGAAACATAAACTTTCGCCCCGTCGCCGCCTCGTCGCCGCCCGTCGCGGGGCCGTCGCTGCCTCGTCGCCGCCCGTCGTCTGGCAGTCTGCCGGTCTGGCGGCTGTGTTGCCGCCGTCAATGGCACGTCACCGCTTCGTCGTTGCCCGTCGTCTGCCCCGTCGCCGCCTCGTCGCCGCATCGATTGCGCACCACATAGATTGCGCACCACATAGCTTGCGCCGCGTAGATTACACAACATACATTGCACAACATAGACTGCACAACATATATTGCACGACAAATATTGCACCACATAGATCGCACAACACATATTGCGCAACACAGACTGCACCACATATATTGTACCACGTACATTGCACAACATAGGCTGTACCACATACATTGCACCACGTCTATTGCATAGCATGTATTGCGTCCCACATAGATGTCGCAACACATATTTTGCACATCAAAGTTCTTCCCAACCATCCTGTGGTGTTGGGTCCTCGTTTTGAAGAGACGTCGCCCCGCGTTCGTCCTTCCTTCTCCCTCTTCCCCTCCTCTCATCATCATCATCATCATCATCATCATCATCATCATCATCATCATCATCATCATCATCATCATCATCATCATCATCATCATCATCATCATCATCATAACCGTCGTCATCATCATCATCGTCATCGTCATCGTCATCGTCATCATCATCATCATCATCATCATCATCATCATCATCATCAACAACAACAACAACAACATCATCACACACCTCACACGTTTCGTGGCCCCATAGAGGGCTCCGCCGAAGGGGCCAGTGGCACAGTCCGCATGCGTCCCCGCCACTCATTTCGGCACACCCCTGACACGTTTCGTGGCCCCATGGGAGCTCCGCCGAAGGTCCCAGCGGTACAGTCCGCATGCGTCCCCGCCTTTCATTTCGGCACACCCCCCACACGTTTCGTGTCCCCATTAGGAGCTCCGCCGAAGGTCCCAATGGCACAGTCCGCGTGCGTCCCCACCACTCATTCCGGCACACCACTCACACGTTTCGTGGCCCCATAGGAGCTCCGCCGAAGGTCCCAGTGGCACGGTCCGCATGCGTCCCCGCCACTCATTTCGGCACACCCCTCACACGTTTCGTGGCCCCATAGGAGCCCCGCCGAAGGTCCCAGTGGCACACGCCGCATGCGTCCCCGCCACTCATGTCGGCCGACCCTTCACACGTTTCGTGGCCCCCTATGAGCTCCGCCGAAAGCCCCAGTGGCGCAGTCCGCATGCGTCCCCGCCACTCATTTCGGCCCACCCCTCACACGTTTCGTGAGCCCCGCCGAAGGTCCCAGTGGTACAGTCCGCACGCGTCCCCGCCATTCATGTCGACACACCCCTCACACGTTTCGTGGCCCCATAGGAGCTCCGCCGAAGGTCCCAGTGGCGCAGTCCGCATGCGTCCCCGCCACTCATGTCGGCCCACCCCTCACACGTTTCGTGCCCCCATGGGAGCTCCGCCGAAGGTCCCAGTGGTACAGTCCGCATGCGTCCCCGCCATTCATGTCGGCACACCTCCCACACGTTTCGTGGCCCCATTAGGAGCTCCGCCGAAGGTCCCAGTGGCACGGTCCGCATGCGTCCCCGCCACTCATTTCGGCACACCCCTGACACGTTTCGTGGCCCCATAGGAGCTCCGCCGAAGGTCCCAATGGCACACTCCGCATGCGTCCCCGCCATTCATGTGGGTACACCCCCCGCACGTTTCGTGGCCCCATAGGAGGCCCGCCGAAGTTCCCAGTGGTACGGTCCGCACGCGTCCCCGCCATTCATTTCGGCACACCCCTCACACGTTTCGTGGGCCCCTCGGGAACTCCACCGAAGGTCCCAGTGGCGCAGTCCGCATGCGTCCCCGCCACTCATTTCGGCACACCCCTCACACGTTTCGTGGCCCCATAAGGGCTCCGCCGAAGGTCCCAGTGGCACAGTCCGCATGTGTCCCCGCCACTCATTTCGGCACACCCCTCACCCGTTTCGTGGCCCCATAGGAACTCCGCCGAAGGTCCCAGTGGCACAGTCCGCATGCGTCCCCGCCATTCATTTCGGCACACTTCTCACACGTCTCGTGGCCCCGTATGAGCTCCGCCGAAGGTCCCAGTGGCACAGTCCGCATGCGTCCGCGCCATTCATTTCGGCCCACCCCTCACACGTTTCGTGGCCCCATAAGGGCTCTGCCGAAGGTCCCAGTGGCACAGTCCGCATGCGTCCCCGCAACTAATCTCGGCACACCCCTCACACGTTTCGTGGCCCCATAGGGGCTCCGCCGAAGGTCCCCGTGACGCAGTCCGCGTGCGTCTCCCTCACCCAGTGCAGCGTTTCGTGGCCCCCTAGGGAACTCCACCGAAGGTCCCCGTGGCGCAATCCGCATGCGTCTCCCTCACTCCGTACAGCGTTTCGTGGCCCCATAGGGAGCTCCACCGAAGGTCCCCGTGGCGCAGTCCGCGGTTCCCCCACCCAGTGCAGCGTGTCGTGGCCCCATAGGGCGCTCCACCAAAGGTCCCCGTCTCGCCGTCTGCCGACGGTCTGACTACTTGTTTGGCTTCGCGCCGCGGACGACCCGGGCGCGTCGCTGGGACCCTCTCGGGGCGACCAGCGCGCGACGCAAAAACTCCGTGCTGCGTTCTGCCCAGCGCCTCGCTCGCCCGTCGTCGCTCTGCCTGGCGGCGAGAGCCTTGCCCGCTATCAGCCAGCCAACTAGCTCTTTTTGCTTCGCGCAGCGGACGACCCGCGCGCGTCGTTGGGACCCTTCCAGGGCGACCAGCGCGCGTCGCGGGGGCTCCATGCTGCGTTCTGCCCAACGCCTCGCTCGCCCGTCGTCGCTCTGCCCAGTGGCAAGAACCTTGCCCGCTATCAGCCAGCCAGCTAGCTCTCTTTGCTTCGCGCAGCGGACGACCCGCGCGCGTCGCTGGGACCCCTCCGGGGCGACCTGCGCGCGTCGCGGGGACTCCGCGCTGCACTGCCTCCGCAACCTTGGACTTTTGAGTGCGCGGGCAAAGAGGGAGTAAAAGAAGGGGAGGAAGCGGGCGCGATCCTCGCGGGGGGGCGCGCCGACATGAGCGTCGCGGAGCGCGGGCGATGCCGTCGGGGAGTCCCGGGGGAGCTCCTTGCGGCGGCCACGCCCAGCGTCACGAGTACTCAGAAGCAGTCGTTCTCAAACTATGGACACTCATATACAATTACATCATGCTTTGTCATACTCGCATTCATGCACGTAGACTCGCTCGCACGCAGATTCATTCACAATCAGACGCACTCGCGCTCAGATTCACCCGCGCTCAGTCTCCCTGCGTACTCAGATCAATCGTTTTCGTTCTCGTTGTGTACCACGCCACTCATTTCAGCACACCCCTAGCACGGTTCGTTGCCTCATAGGGATCACCACCGAAAACATGAATCACAATTGCGGTACTCACATCTGCATATGGTTGGGTCCTTCGTCCGGCTAATTTACAGCATGGACCGCACAGCATATATTGCACTACGTATATTGCACATCGGAGGTTCCAGGGCAGAGGTTGCGCAAAACAGGTCACACCACATGTATTGCACCACATATACTTCGCAACATAGGCTGTACCACACATATTGCATCGCATGGATTACGCACCGCATATACTGCACAACATACTTTGCACAACGTCGATTCTCCTTTCTAAAAAGAGAATCGACTCTACCCCCACCGGTGTTATCGCCCCCCCTTTCGCGTATGTAAATCACATGTGATTCTGACCACATGTCCATCCGATAAATGAAATCACAATGTCCCAGGCCAACCGGTATCCCCCCCTTGAGGTTCTCTGGTAAAAAAAAACTATGCGGTGACAAAATTCCGAATAGCATTTTTTCACGAATCCCTTGCAAAAGTGGGACGAAGTGCGCACGCGCGCGTCGTCGCGCGCGCATGCCGAAATCCTTCAAAAACCTTCGGTGCTGGAAGGATTTCGCAATCGAGTTTCCGCACTGATTTGCTAAAAAAGCTTACGCGCGAGCTCTTGCGAAATCTACAGAAAACCATGTTTTTTTTCTCCAGATTTTCACAACATGCTACCAAACGGGCGTCGCGCGCGCATGTCGAAGTCAGTCGAACGCCCTTGCGCGTGTGCCCTCGCGAAAATCCTCTGCAAAAAATGGGACGATGTGCAGACGCGCGCGTCGTCGCGCGCGTACGCCGAAATCCTTCAAAACCCATCGGTTTCGGAAGGATTTCAAAATCGCGCGTCCAAAAAACCGACAAAAACACAAGGTTTCGCAACACGGATTTTCAACAAAAGCGTGCGCGCGCGCTGTTGCGTCGTCGTCGTCGTCGTCGTCGTCGTCGTCGTCGTCGTCGTCGTCGCCGTCCTCCCTCCTCCCGCGTCGTCGTCGTCGTCGTCGCCTACGTCGTCATGTGTCTTTCCTCGTGTTCGTCGTCGTCGTCCTCTTTGGCGTCGTGGTCGTTTCACTCGTCGTTGTCGCCGTGGTCGTCTTTCCTCCTGCTCCCTCGTCGTCGTCGTCGTCGTCCGTTGTCGGCGTCTCGTCGTCGTCCCTCCTATTTCGTCGCCGTCGTCGTAGTCGTTGTCGTCGTCGTCTCGTCGTCGTCTTCCCTCCTCCCTCGTCGTTGTCGTCGTCGGCGTCGCCGTCTTTCCTCCTTCTTCGTCGTTCGCGTCGTCGCCGTCCTCCGTCCTCCCTCGTTGTCGTCGTTGCCGCCGTCGTCGTCCTCCCTCCTCCCTCGTCGTCGTCTTCGTTGGCGACGTCGTCGTCGTCTTCGTCGTCGTCGTCGGCGCCGGCGTCGGCGTCTTCGTCGTCGTCGACGTCGGCGTCGCCGCCGCCGTCGTCGTCGTCGTCGTCGTCGTCGTCGTCGTCGTCGTCGTCGTCGTCGGCCGTCTTGCTTCTCCGGCTTCTTGGGGCGCTCTTGAGACGCCCCCGAGGGCTCCAAGACGACCCCGGAGCGATATCAGTGTTCGGTCCCGCATGGGTTTTGCAAACCAAGTTGCGGGTGGGTGGGTGGGATGATTGCGCGAGCAGTGGAGTTGACAACTTCAAGTTCGGCAAGTGATTATTTGCGCCGCATAGACTTCACCACATGTATTGCGCAGTATTGTATTGACAAAATCAAACTGTTTGGGGTCCACGGTGGCTAACATGCACTTTTCCTTATTTGACCCTTTTCCCTCTCGCTCTTTTTTTTTTTTTTGTTCTCTCTCTCTCTCTCTCTCTTCTGTGTTCTCTGTCTCTCTTTCTCTATCTTTCTCTCTGGAGCTGGCACAATATAGCACGATTCTGATTTGCTGAGTCTTGGCTTCTGGGGACCTGACCGCCACGGCTGGCGCTCTCGCGCGGGTGCCGCCGTGAGCGCTCAAATCGGGCGATGGGTGGAAGGCCGGCGGTCGTTCCTCCCTGCCTCCCTTCCTCCCACTACCCTCCTCCCCCTTCCCTCTCCTCTCTCCCCCATAGTCCTCCTGCTCCCCTTCCCCACCCCGTTCCTCTTCCCCCCCTTCCAACCAACTCCTCCCCTCGATCATCCAAATGACGCGGATGCCCACCTGCATTTGTCAACAGAAGCGCTACGGAACGGGGACCGCAGTGCGCTGAGGGCCGCCAAGGGCTCCCCCGTCATCGACGCAGGAGAAAACAATTTCGCTCGCAAGCAGGCCACCTCACAAGAAATTCAGCAATGGATGACTCCATCGGAGGCCACTGAGGCGTTACAGGCCTGAGAGTGCAGTGAGCTGCTCGACCCTATGGGAGCGAGCTGCTGGATCTCCATCCAACACTAGCCAGGTAAGTCTACCGACGCAGAACAAAACAAGCAACACCTGCGTTGCCCTATCCGACGTTCCAGGTATCCCATCGGTGGGGAAGCTTGAGGTTGCGCGCAGACAGGCCCAGGAGTGAGGGGCAACGCTAGGTGGGAACAGCTCAAGGGGGGAAATATCGAGCTTGGATCGGCGAAACATCGTCGATATAGCGGCGATCGGCCACCGATAGCGAATCCGCACGGTCTTGGGCGGGGTGGGCTCTATCGGCGACCACTTGGCGATTGGGGTCCATTGCGTCCCCCCCCCCCCCGAGGAGCCTGTCTCCCCTGACGTGGCCCCTGGCGGAGGTCGCCCAGGCTGGCATGAGGCCCCCCCCGGGCAGCCCCGAGCGGTCTCTCCGCCCAGACTCCATGGCGAGGAGCGCCCCCGAGCCGCCTGCGGGTGTGGAGCCCTCAGCCACCCTCGGGGGGCTCCCGGCGGGTGTCCGTGCGCAGCCCCCAAGCAGCGCCCGTCGGGCCATCACTTGGCGGCGCGCACAAGGGGGTGGAGGGAGGGGGGAGGGCTTCTTAGAAGGAGGCTGCTTCTTAGAAGGCGCCGGCCTCACATCTATAGATACGGGCCGCGCCTTCTAAGAAGCAGGGGTGCTTCTAAGAAGCCTTCCCCCCTCCCCCTACCCCCCTCTGCGCGTGGCCGACCTTCAGATCCTGCGCTCCATGGGCCATCGACCCCGGACATCCGACGTCATGGCTGTTCTCGCGACGTCGGCCCCTGAACCTCTCGACCCCTTCCCCTGGGGTTACAAAAACCATGTCGATGGAGAGGCTATCAAACCATAATTATTTTCTTTTCGAGGAGGACGAAAAGAAAATAATCAAACATAGATAAGCTCTCCATCATTTGGTTTTTATAACCCTGGGGGCTGGCGCCTCGCCCCAGGCAGATTTTTCTGACCGCCCGGCGTTAGAAGCCGGCCAGCCAGCGGGAGGCCGGAGTGGACCAACATCACCAGGATCGACCACACCAAACAATACGTGGGAGGTCTGGGCCTATCACCAGATCGGCCCTCCCCACGCAATGCTCCAAGGTGGGTCACCACAGGGCGGGTTCGCCCATGGCCTTGCGGATGAGGTCCCGTCCTGACACCTCCGATCCCCTCCAAGAGCCCCCCCAACCGCCAAAACACGCTCAAAAGTCTTCTCGATCCTCGAAGCTCGATCTTCAGGAGGAGCCGGCGACCCCCCGCCTCATCATGACCCCTCTTGGCATTGCCCGAGTCTCCCTCCCCTGACCCTACGTCGTGGACGGACTCGAACAAATACCCCAGCACGCTCTGCAGCCACCCCCAACCAACCCTTGGGAAAACTCTGGCCAACCCTGGTTAGAGTAGATGCTCCCGCGAACCATGGTACAGTCATAGTGCTGCTGTACCAAGGGGCGCTCGACAAGGAACGAAGGGGCTTTTCTGGCCGTGGCGAGCCTCGGCCACTGAGAGGTTTCCCGACCCAGATCCCGGGAACGGCCCGAAGACCGGAGCCCCTCCTGAGCCTCAAGTGGTCCTTGTTTCCGCGTCTTGGCTGCACGGTACCTCTGCTCCTCCCCCCCGCGCTGGGGCGGCGCACTTGAGAGCGCCGGGCGCCCCGAGCTCCTCCGACGGGGTCGCCTGCCACGGCCCGCCGACCTGCTGAGCCTCCTCCTTCTTCTCCTCCTCCTCCTCACTCCTCCTCGTCGTCTTCGTCCTCATCTTCGTCTTTTATTCCTCCTCCACCTCCCCCTCCACCTCCCCCTCCTCCTCCTCCTGCTCCTCCTCCTCCGACCTCCTCCTCCGCCCTCCTCCTCCTCCTCCTCCTCCTCCTCCTCCTCCTCTTCCTCTTCCTCCACCTCCTCAAGACTCGAGCCTCAAGACTTCGGATCGGTTCAAGTCAACCTCTTCCTCCTCCTCCTAGCCCCTCTCCCCTCGAGACGGTGGGGCGCGCGCACCTGAGAGGGGCGAGGTGCGCCCGAGCCGCGCTGACGCGGTGCCATGGCGTGCTGATGCTTCAGGTGTACGCCAGCATCATCGCGCGTCATGGTCCTCCTCCTCCTGCTCCTGCTCCTGCTCCTGCTCCTCCTCCTCCTCCTCGTCATCCTCACTCCTCACTCCTCACTCCTCGCTCCTCACTCCTCACTCCTCCTCACTCCTCCTTACTCCTCCTCACTCCTCCTCACTCCTCCTCGCTCCTCCCTCCTCCCTCCTCACTCTCTCCTCCTCACTCTCCTCCTCCTCCTCCTCCTCCTCCTCCTCCTCCTCACTCCTCACTCCTCACTCCTCCTCCTCCTCCTCCTCCTTCTCCTCCTCACTTTTCACTCCTCACTCCTCACTCCTCCTTCTCCTCCTCCTCCGTCTCCTCCTCCTCCTCCTCCTCCTCCTCCTCCTCCTCCTCCCCCCTGGGCCTCGCCGCGGCCGCGCGGACCCCAGGCGCGCCTCCCCTGCCAGGACCCCCCACCGACGTGGGCACCAGCATCATCGCGCGGGTCGGCTCGCACCTCAAGCAATTCGCGGAGGACTTCGGCGGTGCGTCATCGATCTCGGTAGTCCTCTACGATGACGAGCATCGTGAGCTTGGGGGCCTATTGGCGCGGTGCCAACGGAACAGCTCGCTTCCGTGAAGGAGGAGGCGACGTCCTTGCTGGCGAAGGTCGAGGCGGAGTAGAAAGCGCAGGGCAAGACACAGTACATGGTTAAGTGCAACACGGTACTGGCTGCGTTGTCCACTGCGAGCACTTCTTC
>CAUYUJ010022272.1:68223-70723 GCA_963575745.1 Prorocentrum cordatum | reverse complement strand
TGTCAATGGCCCCCCCCCTTATTTCCAGTGGCCCCCCCCAGCCATTTCCAAATAGATAGGGGTGTATTCTCCTGTCCATCTATCTATTTGGAGTCAACGCTGGCTGATATTTCGTAGCATCGTTTGTGTACATGTTTCTGCGGTAGGCTCGTATCCTGACGACGTCGGCCCTGCTTCCTGATAGCGCGTGGATCGTTCAACCCTGAACCCACCACACCTTCCCGACAGCGCGAATCGTTCGATGCTCGCCGATTCAGGGCCTAGACAGCGTTCAACCTGGAACGCCCGCGCTGGGATCACCGCCGCGTCGATACGGCACGAACCTACCGTACTCTGACCCTCCACGTCGACCTCCTCTTCCTCCTCCCTCTTTCCTCCATCTGCACTCATGCCTTTTGCTCCTCCTCCGTCCGCCTCCGCCCTCTTGTCATTTCCTCCTTCGCGAGGCGACGGCGCGCCGGGAGGCCGTCGTAGCGCCTCGGCGCGCGGTGGAATCAGAAGTACGGTCTCACGCGAGATGCTCCACGCGGCGGCGTACGCGGGCTGCCGGCGCGGCACACCGTGTCGAGAACAAGGCGCCTTACGCGCGACCTTGCTTGCGAATATCCGCGCAGTCGGCCCACTTGTTTTTGCCGTTCATCTCGCTCCTCTCGTGTTCGGAGACGCTCGTAGTGAGCTTCTCGCGCCTGCTGGTAGCATCTGCAGCGATGGCGGTGGAACTACAGGTACGTCCGGCTGCGGCGGAAAGACTTCCGCCTCCTGCTACCTGCGGCCCGGCTGGCCCTTTTGGCCGCGCCGTCTGGAAGCTGGGGCGCCTCGCCCGATGCCGTGCCGGGCGAGTCCGCCAGGGGGGCTCCTCTCGGGCGCAGCTTCTGGAAAGCACCCCACGAGGTCGGAAAATCCCCGGGAACCGACGAACACGTTCGAACACGCGCGCCGCTCCAGATCCAGAATGGGCATCGATGAACCGATCCCGATCCCCACTGGCGTTGCCTGGGCCCCACTGGCCGATTCACCCTCCTGGACGGGGATATCGGCTGCTCCCTTCGAGCTTCGAGAGGCACGTCCCCAACTGGAGTGGTAAGATGGTGGGGATCGGGACGGGGATCAGGATGGGGTTGGGGATCGGTTAAACGATACTGACCGACGGCGCGACCTGTCCTGGCCGCGCCGGTCGCCTCCCCGGCGTCGGCGGAGCCACCAGCCAGCGCTTGGCGGCGGAGCGCTGGCCGCCAGGAGAGCGGCTCGCCCCCGAGGGCCGACGAGAACGCGCCCGAGGACGGCGGCGGCCCTGCGTGCGCCAGTCGGGCCCCGGGCGGCAACTAGGATCCTCCTCCTCCTCCTCCTCCGCCTCCTCCTCCTCCTCCTCCTCCTCCTCCTCCTCCTCCTCCTCCTCCTCCTCCTCCTCCCCCTCCTCCTCCTCCGCCCCAGCGTGTTCTTGTTGACGATATGGGGGAGGGGGCGCCTTGGATGTGATAGGTGGTGGAGTATCTCTCTGCTCGATCAGTGCGTGTTATGCTGCGCCTGGGCCCAGCCCCGGTTCTCCGGCGGCGCCCTCACCTGCCCTGCAGGCTGGCTGCCGCCTGTCTCACCACTGTCGTGTCGTTCGTTCGCTTCCTCTTTTGGGACCTGGCCCCCCGCGTGCGGGCCTCGCCACATCATTAATCTTGAATTCTCCTCCTCCTCCTCCTCCTCCTTCTCTGCGTTCGGCGAACTCAAGCCACGGAGCTGCAGCGTCCTCCTCCTCCTCCTCCTCCTTCTTCTCCTCCTCCCTCCTACTCCTCTTCCTTCTTCTCCTCCTCCCTCCCTTTCTTCTCCTCCTCCTCCTCCTCCTCCTCCTCCTCTTCGTCCTCCTCCTCTTCCTCCTCCTCCCAGATGGGTTCCGAGCAGATGGGGTCGGAGGATCACGTCGCATCGCCAGTGCATCGCCGATGCAACGGCGATGCATCGGCGACGCCAACGATGCGTCTGCGCAATCGGCGCGGAATCGGGCTTCATATCGAGCCGCATCGCCGATGCATCGGCGATGCGGCGCGCTCCTCCTACCCCATCCACTCCAACCCGATCTGGGAGGCCTGGATCCTGTATCCTCCTCCTCCTCCGCCTCCTACTCCTTCCGCCTTCGCCTCCTCCATTTCGCATGGGGGAACGGGTCCTGAGGGAAACGGGTCCTGGACCCTTTGTGCCTCTCCTCGGGACACGATCTTCGTCCTGAATCGTCTTCTGACCAATCCCGGCGCCCGTGGAGAGCCCCGAGAGACTGGACACGGCGAACAAAACCTCAAGATCCGTTTCTAGAAGAAGAGCAAACGGCATAAACGGAAACGTTTGGCGGTCCGCGCGGATTTCTTGGGATCTGCGCTGGACCTCCCTCCCTGGCGCGCGACGCGCGCCAGGGCCGGAGGCGCCGCCAGGGGGGGCCCAGCGCGGATCCAAGGAATCCGCGCGGAGCGCCAACAATTCATGTTCCCCCCTCTCCTCTGCGCCGCGCTGGTGCGCC
>CAUYUJ010022272.1:58223-63223 GCA_963575745.1 Prorocentrum cordatum | reverse complement strand
AGCAGACCGAACTCAGGTCTCTCGAGACTGCAAAGTACAACTTTTGACCACGCCGGATCGACTGGCATTCCAAACAACTCTGTAGCTGCTCTGAATTTCGAAATCCAGTCGGACAGCCACACACGCGTAGAACGTATTGTCCCGAGGCGAGTAACCGCCTGGACAATTTCCCCATTTCAAAACGATAGGATCGGACTGAGATCAAGATGGTGGACAACCATAAGATCCAAGTTTTCGGGAATACTTACCCCAAACGAATTGTCAAATCCAGGTCAATTTATTTTCAACCAACCTCTGTTCGCCAAACATACTGTTTTGACGAACTAGCATACTGGTGCTTCGGAGGTGCTCTAGTTTCCGTGGCTTCGCACTCAGAGAAACTCTACGAGCCCAATTTCTGCGGCGCTGCCTGCCCGGCAGCCGCGACAGGAAGCTGGCCTGCCCTTGTCTGCCGGCTTCCAATCTGAATCGCTCTGGCTCTCCAAAGCCCCGCGACACTCTTTTTCTCCTCCCGCAAGCGCATCTTGCGGAAAGGAGGAGGAGGAGGAGGAGGAGGAGGAGGAGGAGCAGGAGGAGGAAGAAGAGGATGAGGAGGAGGAGAACTGAGGAGGAGGAGGGAGGAGGAGGAGGAGGAGGAGGCGAAAAGGGAAGGCGCGACGACCACCTTGCCGAGCCACTCGTGGCTCTGTCCACCGCGGGCTTCCCCTGCTCCGCGCCACCTCTGACTACCTACCAGACCACCCCAACCCAACCCGAAGACCCCAATTTCGGGTTGGGGGGGGTACGGGTTCCATATGTGTTTTTTCAGCGTTCCCCAACCCCCCACAACTGGAAATGGAGGGCAGATTGAGGTCTTCGGGTTGGGTTGGGGTGGTTTGGTGGGTGGTGAACCTCTGGTGCCGATCCTGGAGCCTGCGAATCCAAACACGTGCTGGCGCCTCGACCCCTTACCTCCGCCGAGCTTTTTGCCGAGCCTCCGCCTGCGGGCCCGCCGCCGTCCTTCCTTCCGCCAGCCTCCGCCCAAGGCAGGCGACGTGGACCGACGGCGAGACGAGCCGACTCTGTAAGAACGGTTTTTTGAAGGCGGATCCGCCTTCAAAAAACCGTTCTTACAAAGTAGAACGGTTTTTTGAAGGCGGATCTGCCTTCAAAAAACCGTTCTTACAGAATTTTTTGAAGGCGGATCTGCCTTCAAAAAACCGTTCTTACAGAGTAGGCCATCCTGAATCCAAACGCATGACGGCGCCCCGAAATTCTCACCTCTGCCGCGCTTCCGCCGAGCTTCCGCCGCCGAGCTTCCGCCATCGATCCCGCCGACCTCCTCCCGCCGGGTCCACCCCCGAACGCGGGGCGAGCGTTCTGTTGCTCCCACCGTACTTTAGGACGACATGCCAGACACAATTTCGAGCACCTCGAGAAATATCGAAGCAATGCCTGCCCGACACGCTCCCAGGACCCGACACGTGAAAACCGTCCAGTTTGGATACTTCCCTGGTGCTCGAAGTTCTTCCTGGTGATCAGGGCTGAGGCAGGTCGGAACATCATAAGGTGAGCGGAAGGCGAGGCCCTTTCTGGAGCGCGAGCCGCCTGAGCGACGAAGAGGACCGGGCCTCGCGCGAGGAGGCAAGACGACCTCGCGCCGTTTGCGCAGGCGGCCAGCGCGGCACCTCGCGATGTTCCGCCGAACCTCCTGCTGGCGGACCCGCCGCCGCCGCCGCTCTTCGCCCGCAACCTCCCGCCGAAGGCACGGTGAATGCGGAACCACAGCAAGTATGTGTTGGCGCCGAAGCCTCTCGACTCCACCGCCTTCCGCCGAGCTCCTGCCAGCAAGCCCGCCGCCGTTCTCCCTCCGCAGGCCTTCCGCCGGAGGCGGCATGAGGAGTGGAATTGCAACATGCTGGCGTCTGAACCTCCTGCTTCCGCCGAGCCTCCGCCAGCAAGCCCGCCGCCGTTCTCCTCCTCCTCCTCCTCCTCCTCCTCCTCCTCCTCCTCCTCCTCCTCCTCCTCCCGCCGAGACTCCGCCAGTTAGCTTCCAGAGCGCGAAAGGGGGGGATGGGGGGGGGGGTGTCAGCTTCCGAGGGGCGGGAAAAAGGCAGAGGGGGTGGTGGTTTCTGGCTGGGGAGGTCCAGGGGGGGGGATAATTAGCTAATCCCCCCCCCTTTGGAAAGGGGGGGGCCGCTGGCTCTCTCGGAGCGCAAGAGGGGGAGAGCGGGGGCAGCTTCCGATGGCGGGGCAAAAGCGAAGGGGGGGGGCCTTCGGGCAGGGGAGGGCCACGGGAAGGCAGCCGAGGGGGGCACCCCCTCCTCTGGGAGTGCTCCACGGGCGCGCTCTGCTCCAACGTGCCACCCAGTCGATCCCACTGTGGATCTCACTGCCTACCGATCGATCTGAACTATCGATTCCACCGCAGTCGGACTTGACTAGACAGGACACGCGAGGGGGCACGAGACCCTTCCGAGGCTCCGAGGGCCACACTGCCACAGCAAGGCAAGGAGGCATGGGACGCGAGACACAGGACATAAACGTTCCCTTGATCTGGCAAGGTCGACCTGCTAATCCGGGCCGACTGTATCGGCCTCACGATCGATCTCACCACGGGATGCCGACGGGGCACGGGCGGGACACACCCGCGGGACACCCCTGGCCGCCGCCGGCCCAACCGGGGGGGAGGGGGCGGTCTTTTGGCCCAGCGGCGCACTGGCCAGAGGAGGGCTCAGTCCTCTCGCCTGCCCACGCAGCTTCCCGCGCAGCCTCGCCCGCACGCACGACACGAGCACGAAAAACCAACATGCAGATTTCCTGGTGAGGGGCTCTCCGCTTCGCTGCGACATCTCACCCCGCGCCTCCGATTTTTTTTCTGGGTCCCCGCCTTCCCCCCCACTTCCCATCCCTTCCAGTCGTTTCACGGAAATCGACGTTTCTCTGTGTTCGTGCGTTGTGCTCCCACCCGAGAGGAGAAGCCCCCGGCCGAGCGCGGGCGCGGGGCCGCGCGGGTGGGCGCGATGCAGAGCCTCCTGGGCCTGCGCAGGCGTGCCGCGCGCGGGCCCGGGTGCAGGCCGGCCGCGAGGAGCGCCTCGGCCGACCCATGGCTCCGACGCCGTGCCGTGTCCCGCGGGGGAAAAGCGCTTCGGGAGGCGCTGCGAGCTCGCGGCAGGCACGTTGGGGCTCGCCGAAAGCGTCTTCGCCTCCAGAACAAGTTTGACCTTAGAGGCCTCCCAGAGCGGGTCGGAGTAGGTGGTCGGAGGATCGCGCCGCATCGCCAATGCATCGGCGACGTCGACGTGAAGCACATCGGGCTCCACATCGAGCCGCATCGGTGATGCATCGGCGATGCGGCGCGTTCCGCCGACTCCTCCTGCTCCGACCTCATCCAGGAGGCCTAGATTTTTGCCTTCAGTGAAAAGGAGGAGGAGGAGGAGGAGGAGGAGGAGGAGGAGGGGGAGGAGGAGGAGGAGGGGGAGGAGGAGGAGGAGGAGGAGGAGGAGGAGGAGGAGGAGGAGGAGGAGCTCATTGCCGCCATTCCGTTGCCAGCCCCCAACGTTTGCTTCTTCCACGCCGAACGGGGGTCTCCAGAGGCCTGGGCCTTCTCCCCAGGGCCGGTTCTTTGCCCAAGTCGTTCCTGGACGGCCCCGGGGCCCAGCGAGGACGCCTGGGGGCTGAACACCACGACGACGATGACGACAACGATGGACACGACGACCACGATTTGTGCTCAGTGCGTCGAACCCCCCCGGATGGCAGGGAGGAAGAGCACCCACTCGGGGGCGTCCAAGAGGGGGGCGTCCAAGAAGGGGGGGGCGCAAATCGTTGCCAGTGGCATGTGCGCGGCCCAGGGGGGTGGGGGCCAGGGACGTATTGAAGCACGAAGAGGCGCCATGAAATCTGGGGAGATCTCATGGCCCCCGCCATGTTCCCTGAGATCCGACGTTGCGAAAAAGTGGCACCTTCGGAAACAATCACGCCAGAAACTCCAGACCCCACCTTTCTGTATCATTTTTCGAGCCGAACCGATCTGTGAGGGTCCCGGGGCCCGAAAAAGCGCTCGTCGCGAATAAATTGCAGCGCCAGGATCGCAAGGTTACCGCCCCCCTAACCACCACCCTCCTCTTTGCCGCCACCGGGGAGAGCACCACTCGGCCGAGCACGGGCGCGCTGGCGCCCCGGACCCCGCGGCGGCGCACCGCCGCCTCAGTCGAGCGACCCGGGCCGTCGGGCGCCTGCCGCGCGGCCGGCGGCCGGCGCCTCGCCCAGGCCCAGAGCGGAGGGCACGCCGAGCATGGACCCGCGCTGGAAGATGCGCCCCGACAGCACCTCTGTAGGGCGACGAAATCTATACTCATCCACTGCTCCCTGGCCAGGCCCAGCCCTCAACCCCGCAGCGGTGTCTACGCCACGCCCTCCTGGCTTGGCCAGGAGGGCGCATGCACAGCTCCTGGGTTCAAGATGGGCATGGTCAGGGAGCAGTGGATATGCATAGATTTCGTCGCCCGACTCTGGGAGTCGAGCCTTCCTCGGCCACGCGCAGGAGGGACCCCAGGCGAGAGCGGCCTCTGGCGCGCGGACTCCGAGGGGCGCAGGGTGGCCAGATCCAGGCACGCAGGCCGCCCCTGTCGCCTCGCGCTCCGCGAGCGGGGGACCCCGGTGAGCCCCGCACCAGAGGTCACTTCGGCGAAGGGTCACTCTTAGGTGTAGTCGACCTTCTACAGTCGGAATCGCTCGGGGAGGACACGCGAGAGGACACAGAGACCCTTCCGAGGGCCACGTGGCCACAGGCATGTGAGAAGGCATGGGCCGCGAGGCACCAGGCCCAGGGGTGCCCTGGACCTGGCAGGGTCGACCCATGTACTAATCTGGGCCGCCTGCACAGGCCCAGACCTCCAACGCGTCTTGGAAATTCAGCGAGGAAATCCGTCCCCCGTGTTTTGGGACCCCCCAAACCGGGTGGTGAGATACCAGGTGGCGACCTGGAATCCCCAAAAAGGTCACCGCTGGGTTTGGGG
>CAUYUJ010022272.1:35723-50723 GCA_963575745.1 Prorocentrum cordatum | reverse complement strand
GCTCGTCACCAAAGCTAGGGAACAGCCAATCACATATCGTGCCATCAGGAAGCGGGCGCGACCAAACCAGCGGGGGCTGAGAATTCCACCCGGCCTGGAGTAAGGTCGCCTGCAAAGCGGCGGTCGGCCCACGAACGTCTTTCCATCGGGTGGCTTTGCCCTTCCCCAGCTTGGCCACCACCGCGAGCCGCGCCCTCTTGAATCCGGGGTGAAGGCGCGGCTGAGACAGCCACAGAGCAACCCATTCACGAAGCAGCTGGCGTCTGAAGTCCACTCTAGGGTCCACCGTGCCGCAGATCGCCTGGATCACTGTCGTCAAGCACCTGCCTCTCTTAGAATCAGCGGCTGCAGCAGCAGCATCGCCATGCGTGGCCAACGATATGGTAGGAAGGGTTCCAATAACCTGGTGGCCAAAGACGGACGCTGGATGCGCGCCCGCGTTCCGAAGCTTCTTCGTCGCAAATCTCAGGCGCCCCAGGCGTTGAACCTCCGGCGCTTTCCTCTGTCGCCTGCGGGACTGAGCGCGGCGTTTCATCGCCCGGGCCGAAGCGCGAACGCGAGAGGCTGCTGCATCAGAGCCGAGGCCGACGGCAGCGCGAACATATTCGACAGGTATGCCCTTGCGCCTCAGTCTCCGCTGCAACTCCATCCCAACCCCATCAGAACTGGCGACCAGCTTCGTCTTGGAAAGTATCTGCATTCGCGACTCTGCCAGCCCTGGGGGCATCGCATGTGCTGTAGCCTCCAAGTCCATTGGGACCTTCTGCTTATTACCCTCAGATAGGGATGCGATATCGTCGATGTAGCTCCACAGTCCCGCAGGGGGCGCGGCGCGGTGTACTGAATCCAGCAACCTGTGGGGCATGACCTTCGCCAAAGGGGCTCCATGTCCAGATCCGGCCACAATCAACCTGGTAACTTCGATCGCATCGGTGATCAGTCCCCTTGTCAGGCCGAGGAAATGGATAGGCGGACATCCAATGTTAAGTCCTGCCTGCATCAATAGCACAAAGCTCACCGTGTCGTAAAACTTAGTGAGGTCTAAGAAGGGTGTCGCGTGCTCAAAGGACAGCCCATGGTCACCCTCGTCCATCGCAGCGCGAATCAGCGCGGCGCGTAGGGCGGAAGATCCTGCTGTCGCAGTACCCCAAACAGCTGAAAACGACGCCGACCACTCCCCCGAAGACTTCGAGCACATCTTGAAGCACACCTTTCGAATCATCGGAACCAGACCAAGCGCGCGACGTCCTCCCGCTTTCTTCGGAATCGCAGCGCCCAAGACTGTGCTGAAAGCCGCGTGCCAAACGCCGGCAGACTCGATCGTGTTCAGGTTGTCGACGAAGGCCTGGCGAGCCTGATGAGGCTGGCGCTGGATGTCCAGCGGGCTCATCGCGTCGATGCCATTCGCCTTGTTGGCAGGTATCCCAAGTAAAATCGCATCCAGATCCAGGGGGGTGATGCATGGCAGAGGCGCCACACGCGCCTCATCAAGACACTTCTTCATCATGTTGACTATGTCCTGGGGCTAGTCGACTGGTTCCTTCCAAAAATCTCTCCATGCAGAGGCCAGACCTTGCAGCGTCGCCTGGTTGTCAGAAGTGACCGTGCCCCAGGAGTCCTTACTTTCCCAAACTGGGGCATCCGTTGGTATCACCTGGCGGTGGGCGGCCCCGGGTTTCTTGGTCCACATTTCTTGGGCCCGCTTCATAAAGGAGGACCTGTGGGCCAACGTGGCCCGATGATTTCAGGTCGGCCCACCTGCGTGTCCCCTCCAACAATTCAGGTAAGGACCCCAAAGAGACGGCATCCAAGTTGGCGACCATGCCCTTCCACAGGAAGATCTCTTGAGGGTCCTGCCTCTTGTCGAAGTAGGTCTCGTCGTCCACGCCGTCTAACTGCTCGATGGTTTTTTTTGCGCCTTCGCTGCGCGCTGGCCTGCCTGGTCGGAGTCCGGGGCGTTGCGTTTCAGGGCGGAATGGCGCGGGCCTCGGCGCGGCTGGGGTCGCGCAGGCCAAGCCTGTCCACCCCGAAGCGCCGTGGCCGCGGGCAACAGACGTAGTGCTTGACGTCGTTTTCGCCCCCACTGAAGCCGAAAAAGGCAGCGAGCGGCCTCCGCGAGCGCCGAATCGGTGCCCGGTGCGCGCGCCGTTCAGCCGCGCGCGCAGCGCGGCGGCCCGCGCCCGAAGCGGCGTTGTTTTCGGGGGCCGCTGCATGACCAGGCGGCGCCGCTGGGCTCGCCGACCTGGCAGGGAACCCAGGTCTTGTCAGTTCCGGACCTTCGCGCCCAGTGCCGCAAAACCAATGGGCCGCCAGTGCCGGCGCCGCAGCGGCGTCGCGGCCGAGGCTTGGATGCGCCGCTGGTACCTTCTCCAAGTCTCGAGCGTAACGGGGCGCGGCCCGCGCCCCAGCCCCTGATCTAGCGCTCTCGCCTCTGTGGCCCCTGGCGGCCCAGGTCCTCCGCCGCGGCTTGCCTTGGAGCGGGCCCCCCAATTGACCAGCTCTACCATCCCCAGTCGATATCCCACGTGGCAATGGTATGCTAGCGGACTCGCTGCAATCGAATCCGCATCTCGTCCACGCGGATGCGCCGGCGATGGCCCCGAATTCGTCGGCGGGTGATGCGGCATCTGGAATTCATCGCGTAATTGCTGGGCGACCCCAGGTGGGGGCCATCTGAACGGGCCGGGGAAGAATTCCTGGATCGCCCACAGCTCCAGAGTCGGCCATTCAGCAGGCGCCCCCTGTAACTGCGCAGTGTACTGCAGCTTCGAAACTGCAAGCACGTTGCAAGCCAACGTCGCCAAATCCGTACCCTGCGCCAGCGCCGCTCACGTGCAGACCGCCTCCCTGAACTTCCGCGCGGGGGTGCCCTAACCGCTGTCTGCCGCCGCGGGGCTCACTTCGAATCCCAGGTAGGTGCCGAGTGGGCGACCCGCACTGCGCCCCAGACCGGCGCGGCCTGCCGCCAAGCGTCGGCTGCGGGCATGGGCTGCCACGTCCACAACGGCAGCAGCGCCTTTTCTCGCCAGGCTCAAGTGCAAGCCCGACGCTGCGGCAATGAGCTCGAACGAGCGGTGCAATCGTGGCCGCGCCCGCGGTCCGCTGGCGCACGCCAGCTCGAGATCGTCCGCCGAGGCGCAACGCTCTCGGCGGCCTTCGATGGCGTCGAGCTGGCGGTTGAACGGCCCCGTGACGAGCACGAAGAGGGGGGGCTGAGGGGGCGCCCCCGGCGAGTCCCCGCTGTGATGGCGAAGCCCTCCCACCACTGCCCAACCACCGCCAGACAACAACGCTGCCTTGTGTAGAGCGCGGATGGCAGCGAGTGCGCCTCTCGGCAGCCCCAGCTTGTCCAGGACATGGTGCAAGTTGTCGTGCTCCAGGCTGGGGGGCGCCGCCCGCGTGTCGAAGAGGAGGGCATACGCCATGTCATCCTAGAGGGCCGCCGCCTGCATCGACGCCTCGAGGTCAAGGACGTTGGCCAAGATGGAGCGGCCGCGCAGGAAGCCCCGCTGGCTCGCGCCCTCGAGGCGTTCGGTCGCCGGCTCGATGGCGTACTGCAGGGCGCTGAAGAATGCGCCAGCTGCGGGGTCTCGCCTGGCAGGTTTCTTCGGAAGCAGCGCCAACAAGGTGCCATTGAAATCACAAGATCCGAACCGGTTGTCCCCCGAACCGTACTCGCGCATCATAGTCTCATCCAAGCCCTCTGCCATCATCGCCTGCAGTGTGTCCACGGTCCACGAACAATTCGACGCCGACCTCGCCGATGCCGCGCCGAAAACTGTAAGGCATGCCGTCTGGCCCTGGGGCTGCGGCGCTGGCGCCTTTCAGCGCCTGGCGCACGTGGGTAGCAAAGACCTCGCACTCGGGCATCACCTCCGCGAAAGTCGGCATCCCGTCGAACCTCGGAGAGATCCTCCCCAGGCTGCTGACACTCTTGGCCTGGAAATGCTCGACCCACTGGCGGACCAAGTCGGGGGCAGTCCGCTGCGCGTCCGTCGTGATCGAGCCGTCTCGTAGCTGGATCGTCGACAGGGCGCGCTCCGACTTCGGCCGCAAGCGGTGTAGAGTCTGCAGAGCCCAGTGGCGACGCCCGCGAAGTTCTCCGTCAGGTGCACCGGCCCTCATGGCGTGCACCTCGTCGAGGTGATTATGAATGATGTCGATGATGCTGCTGCTGCTGATGGTGATGATGATGGTGGTGACGCTGATGACGCTGATACTGGCGCTGCTGATGCCGATGCTGATGCTGATGCTGACGATGATGCTTCTGGTGATGATGCATATGGTGATGCGGATGATGCTGCTGCTGATGATGATGCTGGAAGGAGGATGAGGAGGATGAGGGAGGACGACGAGGTCGAGGAGGAGGCGGCCGAAAAAGAGGAGGAGGAGGAGGAGGTCGAGGAAGAGGAGCAGGAAGAGAAAGAGGAGGAGGTGCTGAGGAAGAGGATGGGAGGGAAGAGGAGAAGGAGGATATTGAAGAGGTGGTGGGGGAGGATGGTGATGATGATGATGATGAGGAGGAATAACATGGTGAGGATGAGGAGGAGGAAAAGGAGGAGGAGGAGAAGGAGGAGGAGGAAAAGGAGGAGGAGGAGGAGGAGGAGGAGGAGGAGGAGGAGGAGGAGGAGGAGGAGGAGGAGGAGGAGGTAGAGGAGGAGGAGGAGGAGGTTGAGGTTGAGGAGGTTGTCTGTGATGGTGATGAAGAGGCGGAGGAGGCGGAGAAGGAGGAGGAGGAGGAGGAGAAGGATGTGGAGGAGGAGGCGGAGGAGGAAGAGGAGGAGGAGGAGGAGGAGGAAGAGGAGGCGGAGGAAGAGAAAGGCACCTCGGCCAGAGACAGCTCAAACTCCCGCTCCCCGCGAGGACCCTGCCCGGCGGGGACAGCGGGGGCGGAGCTGGAGGAGGCGGTATCGTCGCCCAGGACGTCTGCGAGCGCGGCCTCCTGGATCTCCTGCAGCTCCTGCGGACGCCAGGAGTGAAACCACTTAATTGGAACTCGCTTAACGATCGGCCTTGTCATATATCCTCCTCCTCCTCCTCCTCCTCCTCTTCCTCCTCCTCCCCCCTCCTCCCCCCCCTTCTCCTCTTCTCCTTCTTTCCTTCCTTCCCTCCCTCCCTCCCTCCATCCTTCCTCCTCCTCTTCTTCCTCCTCCTTCTTCCTTCTCATAACTCCTCCTTGACCCCCTCATTCCTCTTTCTCCTCCACGCTCCTCCTTGCTCCTCCTCCCACCTTCCCCCCTCTTCTCTTCTCCTCCGCACGCTCCCTCCTCCCTCCTCCCTCTTCCCTCCTTCTCCTCCTCCTCTTTCTCCCTCCTCCTCCTGTTCGCTCCCTCCCTCCCTCCCTTCACCCTCCTCGTCGTCTCTCCCTCACCTTCTCATTCTCGTCCTCCCCCTCATCCACACTTGCACAATCTGAATACTACTCTTCTCTCTCCCCCCCAACGACGGCAATGAAATGTCCAGGCCTCCTCCGCGTATTGTTTCTTTTGCGCCGCACATGATGCCGCCACATTGAGATTTAATGCTTTTCCAGCCCGAAGCGTTTTCATTCCTTTCATATGGCTCTCCCGCTACAGCGTTGGTTCCCTTTTCCCGTTCTGTCCCTCCAAATCATGTGCCCGCTGCTGCGATCACTGACGTCATTTCATTGTTTCGGTCTTCCAAGTCGTGCTCCTGCTGCAGCGTTGGCATCGGTTCCGCGCTTCCAGTCCTTCTAAGTCGTGCTCCCACTGCAACGCTCGTCTCATTTTCGCGGTTTCGGTCCTTCGAAATCGTGCTCTGGCTGCAACGCTGATCTCAATTTGCGCTTCCCGCTTTCCGATACGTCCATTTGCATATTTGCATTTCCCGTCCTGTGTCGTTTCTGGTTTCCCTCTGACCTTGTTGTCGAAATCAACCGCGTTCTTGACGCGACGACATCGGTTATAGCCGTGCTCTTCTATGCCATGCTATGCCGTGACATCGCGTAATCGCGTACTCTCTCGGGATCATTGCCCTGTTCGACATCCGACTGTGCGAATCGAGAGGATATCTACCCAATGGGAAGGGATGGGAGGGAGGGGTAGGACGTCAGATATGACGCTTGCGCACATAGTTTGTTTTCTCCCTCTGTCTTCTCCTCTTCCATCCTCCCTCCTCTTCCTCGTCCGCCTCCTTCTCCTCGTCCTGAAACCAGAAGGCAGGCCTATCCGAAGTTTGGCGCCTATGCCTCCTCCTCCTGCTTACTTACCTACGCGGCACTTCGAAGCGCACCCCATGGCCGAAAGCCGTCCTCCTTCACCTCTTCTTCGTCTTCTTCTTCTTGGTCCTCCTGCTCGTCCTCCTCCTCGTCTTCATCTTGCTCCTCCCTCCCTCCCTCCCTCCCTCTCTCCTCATTCTCCGCACATTCCCCCGTCCTCCATCTCCTTTCCTTCCTCAATCCTCCACTCCTCCTCGTCCTCTTCCCCCTCCTCCTCCTCAATCTCTTCGAGGGGGGAGGGTGACCCACACGTCGAACGTGTTGGAAAATGTGTGCGGCAACTGTTTGTCGTCTTTGGCCTCTGGGGGCCGTCGCCTGGCCCCGGGACCGTCCACAGCAACAGCTCGGGATGGGCAGCCGGCCCCGGGGAGAGGGTCTGGGCTTGGAAGGACCCCGTGTTGAGCAAGTTTTTTTTTTTTTTTTTTTTTTTTTTTTTTTTTTTTTTTTTTTTTTTTTTTTTTTTTTTTTTTTTTTTTTTTTTTATATATATATATATATATATATATATATTATATATATATATATATTATAGGGAACCGTCCTGGACCCTGGGGCTTTCTCCCAGGGACCAGTGTTCCACCCCGAGCCTCCGCTTGACGGCCCCGGGGCCCGGGCGGAGAGGCCGCGAGCACGACGGCGGCGGAGCAGCGCCCGCACGGCCCGCTCCCCGCAGGGCGCGCCCTGTGAGCCGACGGCGCGAACAGAGTTCTGGCATCGTGCAGCGTGGCGACGGGAGGGCAGTGGAGGCCAGGCTTCTGCGACTCTCCTCGAGGGGGATCTGCGGGGGCCCCAGGGCCCGAAGCCGCGCGAAAGCGCTGGGTGCGCTGCCAAGGTCCCCCCAAATAGCTGAAACATGGCGGCGTGATTTTTTCACAACGTGGACCCCCGGAAGTATACTCCTTCCCCAAGACAGATATTTCATCCTGAAGTGTTTCTTGACGGTCTGGAGGGTGCGAACGGGCCCTGAGGCCGAAATTTGCAACAACTCTGGGCGAGAACGCCCCATGTGAAAAAATCGCGACGCCAGAAAAAACCCGACACCTTCGCCAGAGCCAGCTCCGCATCCTACGCTGCTCCTTCAAAGCACCGGGGCCTGGCGAGGGCCCGCAGACGCCGCAAACGACAACAGACCTCCGCATGGGATGCTCCAGTGCTTTAGAAGTCTATCGGCTAAACGCAAGAGTGACCCTAGGCAGGAGTGACCTTTGGTGCGCGGCCTAAGGGGGAGGCCCTTTGGGGACACTGCCGTGCGCGCAAGTCACTGCTGCCGCATCGCATTCAGCGATGGGGGGTCCCATTGGACCTGAACCACAAGGTCACTCTGGCGAAAGGTCACCCTTACTGGGGAGACCAAAAGATACCGATACCGCTACTCCCCTGACCTCGCCTGGGGTGCGTTCTGACTAGAATTTCGAAGCGAATCCAGCGGTGGCGACGAGGGCCTCCGAGGATGCCCCAAAGGGGGAAAACGAAATAATGATTGCGGCATGGGTACCTTTTCCTCCTCTGACTTACGTGTGATCCAAGTCCATTCCTCCCGCTTGCTGCCGGACAACCAGCGATGCGGTTTCCCGGCTTGCCCGAGCGCGCGTGCGGACTGCCTCTGCCGCGCTGCGACGTGAAAAGTAGAGCAGGTGCTAGACCACAAGAAACCTGCCACAAGAAACCCAGCCCTGGGACCCCAAGACGTCCACTGATTTTTGGCATGGGAACGGCACGCTTTCCATATCAGAACAATCAAAACCCAAGAAACCCAGGGCACCCTGGAGGCAAGCAGGGTATTCCCTAGCATGGGTATCAACTGTAATCGAGTCTACAGCTTGGCGGCGCGCATAGGCGGGTAGGAGGAGGGGGGAAGGCTTCTCAGAAGGAGGCCGCTTCTTAGAAGGCCCGCGGCTTCTAAGAGAAGCGGCCCCCTGCGAAGCAGCCTTCCCCCTCCCCCTGCCCCCCTCCGCGCGCCGCCAGAGTCCAGCGGGTTGTAGTGGGGGGTGCCTTGGGGTTGGAGAACAAGGCCCGGGCCCCTGCTGGCTCCGAAAGGGGCCCCAAAGGGTACTTTTGGGGCTCTTTTCTTCACCCTCTACAGGGCAGGTTTTAATACATTTATTATTATTATTATTATTATTATTATTATTATTATTATTTATTATTATTATTATTATTATTATAATATATATATATATATATATATATATATATATTCAGGGAACCGGGTCCTGGACCCTGGGGCTTTCTCCCAGGGACCAGTGTTCCACCCCGAGCCTCCGCTTGACGGCCCCGGGGGCCCGGGCGGAGAGGCCGCGAGCACGACGGCGGCGGAGCAGCGCCCGCACGGCCCGCTCCCCGCAGGGCGCGCCCTGTGAGCCGACGGCGCGAACAGAGTTCGGGAGGGACGGGAGGGCAGTGGAGGCCAGGCTTCTGCGACTCTCCTCGAGGGGGATCTGCGGGGGCCCCAGGGCCCGAAGCCGCGCGAAAGCGCTGGGTGCGCTGCCAAGGTCCCCCAAAATAGCTGAAACATGGCGGCGTGATTTTTTTCACAACGTGGACCCCCGGAAGTATGCTCCTTCCCCAAGACAGATATTTCATCCTGAAATGTTTCTTGACGGTCTGGAGGGTGCGAACGGGCCCTGAGGCCGAAATTTGCAACAACTCTGGGCGAGAACGCCCCATGTGAAAGAATCGCGACGCCAGAAAAAAACCCGACACCTTCGCCAGAGCCAGCTCCGCATCCTACGCTGCTCCTTCAAAGCACCGGGGCCTGGCGAGGGCCCGCAGACGCCGCAAACGACAACAGACCTCCGCATGGGATGCTCCAGTGCTTTAGAAGTCCATCGGCTAAACGCAAGAGTGACCCTAGGCAGAGTGACCTTTGGTGCGCGGCCTAAGGGGGAGGCCCTTTGGGGACACCGCCGTGCGCGCAAGTCACTGCTGCCGCATCGCATTCAGCGATGGGGGGTCCCATTGGGCCTGAACCACAAGGTCACTCTGGCGAAAGGTCACCCTTACTGGGGAGACCAAAAGATACCGATACCGCTACTCCCCTGACCTCGCCTGGGGTGCGTTCTGACTAGAATTTCGAAGCGAATCCAGCGGTGGCGACGAGGGCCTCCGAGGATGCCCAAAGGGGGAAAACGAAATAATGATTGCGGCATGGGTACCTTTTCCTCCTCTGACTTACGTGTGATCCAAGTCCATTCCTCCCGCTTGCTGCCGGACAACCAGCGATGCGGTTTCCCGGCTTGCCCGAGCGCGCGTGCGGACTGCCTCTGCCGCGCTGCGACGTGAAAAGTAGAGCAGGTGCTAGACCACAAGAAACCTGCCACAAGAAACCCAGCCCTGGGACCCCAAGACGTCCACTGATTTTTGGCATGGGAACGGCACGCTTTCCATATCAGAACAATCAAAACCCAAGAAACCCAGGGCACCCTGGAGGCAAGCAGGGTATTCCCTAGCATGGGTATCAACTGTAATCGAGTCTACAGCTTGGCGGCGCGCATAGGCGGGTAGGAGGAGGGGGGAAGGCTTCTCAGAAGGAGGCCGCTTCTTAGAAGGCCCGCGGCTTCTAAGAGAAGCGGCCCCCTGCGAAGCAGCCTTCCCCCTCCCCCTGCCCCCCTCCGCGCGCCGCCAGAGTCCAGCGGGTTGTAGTGGGGGGTGCCTTGGGGTTGGAGAACAAGGCCCGGGCCCCTGCTGGCTCCGAAAGGGGCCCCAAAGGGTACTTTTGGGGCTCTTTTCTTCACCCTCTACAGGGCAGGTTTTAATCAATTATTATTATTTTAGGATTAGTATTTATTATTATTATTAATAGTATTATAATTAAATATATATATATATATATATATATTTTCAGGGAAACGGTGTCCTGGACCCTGGGGCTTTCTCCCCCAGGACCAGTGTTCCACCCGAGTCGTTGTTGACGGCCCCCCCGGCCCGGGCGGAGAGGCCGCGAGCACGACGGCGGCGGAGCAGCGCCCGCACGGCCCGCTCCCCGCAGGGCGCGCCCTGTGAGCCGACGGCGCGAACAGAGTTCGGGAGGGACGGGAGGGCAGTGGAGGCCAGGCTTCTGCGACTCTCCTCGAGGGGGATCTGCGGGGGCCCCAGGGCCCGAAGCCGCGCGAAAGCGCTGGGTGCGCTGCCAAGGTCCCCCAAAATAGCTGAAACATGGCGGCGTGATTTTTTTCACAACGTGGACCCCCGGAAGTATGCTCCTTCCCCAAGACAGATATTTCATCCTGAAATGTTTCTTGACGGTCTGGAGGGTGCGAACGGGCCCTGAGGCCGAAATTTGCAACAACTCTGGGCGAGAACGCCCCATGTGAAAGAATCGCGACGCCAGAAAAAAACCCGACACCTTCGCCAGAGCCAGCTCCGCATCCTACGCTGCTCCTTCAAAGCACCGGGGCCTGGCGAGGGCCCGCAGACGCCGCAAACGACAACAGACCTCCGCATGGGATGCTCCAGTGCTTTAGAAGTCCATCGGCTAAACGCAAGAGTGACCCTAGGCAGAGTGACCTTTGGTGCGCGGCCTAAGGGGGAGGCCCTTTGGGGACACCGCCGTGCGCGCAAGTCACTGCTGCCGCATCGCATTCAGCGATGGGGGGTCCCATTGGGCCTGAACCACAAGGTCACTCTGGCGAAAGGTCACCCTTACTGGGGAGACCAAAAGATACCGATACCGCTACTCCCCTGACCTCGCCTGGGGTGCGTTCTGACTAGAATTTCGAAGCGAATCCAGCGGTGGCGACGAGGGCCTCCGAGGATGCCCAAAGGGGGAAAACGAAATAATGATTGCGGCATGGGTACCTTTTCCTCCTCTGACTTACGTGTGATCCAAGTCCATTCCTCCCGCTTGCTGCCGGACAACCAGCGATGCGGTTTCCCGGCTTGCCCGAGCGCGCGTGCGGACTGCCTCTGCCGCGCTGCGACGTGAAAAGTAGAGCAGGTGCTAGACCACAAGAAACCTGCCACAAGAAACCCAGCCCTGGGACCCCAAGACGTCCACTGATTTTTGGCATGGGAACGGCACGCTTTCCATATCAGAACAATCAAAACCCAAGAAACCCAGGGCACCCTGGAGGCAAGCAGGGTATTCCCTAGCATGGGTATCAACTGTAATCGAGTCTACAGCTTGGCGGCGCGCATAGGCGGGTAGGAGGAGGGGGGAAGGCTTCTCAGAAGGAGGCCGCTTCTTAGAAGGCCCGCGGCTTCTAAGAGAAGCGGCCCCCTGCGAAGCAGCCTTCCCCCTCCCCCTGCCCCCCTCCGCGCGCCGCCAGAGTCCAGCGGGTTGTAGTGGGGGGTGCCTCGGGGTTGGAGAACAAGGCCCGGGCCCCTGCTGGCTCCGAAAGGGGCCCCAAAGGGTACTTTAAATTTTAAAAACGACAACAAAATAAACAAACTATGATTTTTAATGCATGATTAGTGTATGGATAAAATGATGCATGAGCTCATCGTTGTTTTTAGTACTAAATCCCTGCATTTTTAATACATGATCCGCACGCGGAGCATGTATTAAAAACGGCACTGTATATAGGACACCCCCCATTGCCACCCGCCCGACAAAGCGGGTGGCGGCCTCTGCCAGCGCCCGGTCCACTGCCTCCAGGCCCCGGAAGCGGCACGCCGCCTGTGGGGGTATGCCAAAATGTGCCGAGACCGCTGCTCCCCGGGCCTCTCCCGGGGTGCCTTCTGACCAAGGAGGTTCGAGGCGAATCCAGCGGTGGCGACGGGGGCCTCCGAGGCGGCCCAAAAGTGGGGGAGAACGGGCGAAGGTCACTCCGAGTTTCTTAATACGCGTGGGGGGGGGGCGCCACCCCCGCCGACAGCCCCACATCGATCCCGTTGCGGGCAGCCGCCGCGCGCCGAAGGCGCTCCGACCCCCGTCGCGGCGCGACGACGAGGCGAGGTTGACCCCCGTCGGGGGGTGCCCCCCACGCTTATCAAGAGACCCAGGGTAGAGCAGGGGTGAACCGAAACGGTGTTTTTCGGTTTCGTATTGCCTTCGTTTCCCCTCGCTCTTGTCTCGAATCCGCCTGGACCGCAAAACGAAGCCGAGACGAAGACGGCCCACGAAATCACCAGACACACCCTTTAGGTCCAGCCCCTGGGGCAGAGGCACGGGGTACTGCAGATCTCGTAATAAAAGGGAGGGGGTCTGGACCCTCCAAGACAGGCCATTTCAGACCCCCCCCCCGTGGGAGAACCCTCCAAAACACCGCCCCCAGACCCCCCCCAGGCCCTCCAGGATAGCCTGCAAGAGACCCCCCCCCGAAGTGAGACCCCCTCCCTTTGATTACGAAATCTGGGGTACCTCTTCCTCCCAGGAGGAGGGGGAGGAGGAGGAGGAGGAGGAGGAGGAGGAGGAGGAGGAGGAGGAGGGGGAGGAGGAGGAGGAGGGGGAGGGGGGGAAGGGGAAGGGGGGGGGAAGGGGAAGGGGTTAGGTACCTCTTCCTCCCCGGACCGCCTGCTCGGCCTCCACGCGGGCGGCGCCCAGCAGCGCCTCGAGCCGCCGCCGGTCGTCCGCCGCCACCTCCTCGCGGGGCACCAGGCTGCTGCGCGGGCGGCCGCCCAGGGCCAGCGCCTGCGCGCGGCGGAAGATGGACCGCGGCGTGTCCGGCAGCCGCAGGATGGCCGCGATGGCCGCGATGCCTCGGAGGAGCAAGACGACGAGGGCGACGACGACGGACGGCGACGACGCCGACAAGGACGACGACGACGACGAGGACGACGACGAAGACGACGACGACAAGAACGACAGACGACGACGACGACGACGCCGATGCCGACGAGCTTCTTGTCGATGGCTGCGAGGCCTCGGAGGACCCAGGCCAGAAGAGCATCCTTCAAGAACACGAGAGGCCCTCCGTCAGCCCAAGCACGCAGAGCTTCCAGGGGTGCCCTCCCCAGGAGGCACGAGAGCATCCGACAAGCACGAAGAACATCAAGGCACCCTCCCTGGACCGACCTCGATCTTGTACCTCGGTCCTCCCCCCGCTGTCGCCCTCTCGGGCCTCCCGGGAAGCCCTCGTCGCCATGGCCGGATCCGCGTCGAGATTCTGGTCAGCACGCACGCCGGAAGAGCTCTGGGGAGCCGCGCTGTCGGTGCCTTCTTTCCGGGGCCCCAAGACCGTGTGGCCACGGACCGCGTGGTGACCTCGGAATCCCCAGCGACCTCACCGCGCAGTCCGCCACCGCGTGGCCTTGGGGCCTCGGAGGCCCTGGTCGCCCGAGACGTCCTCGGAGAGCGATCCGAGTCCCAGGGCCGTGCGGCCTGGAGTCGGCCAGGAGGTCTGAACGGGCTGGGGCCGCAGCAGATCTGCCAGGAGGGGAGACGAAGCCAAATTCGCTCGAATTCGGCACCCGGACCCCTCCCGGGGTCCACCTGGTGTAACCTTCTACTCCCGATACGTTTTCTGAGGTTCCCGGGCTCGACAGCGGCCCCCAGAGACCGACGAGGGCAAACACTTTCCAGACCCAGCGCCTCGAACCTCGCCATCCCTTCCTGGTCGCTGGAACTAGTGTTTTGGGCCAACTCATACCCTCAGCGGTCTTCAACGTGCGGTGACCCCGAATCCCCAACTGACTCACCACGCGATGCGGCCACCACACCGTCTGGGGCTCTCCGATCTTGGTCCCCCCCCCATGCCGAGAGGCACCGAGCAGCCCCAGATCAGGCGCCAGCCGTGCTTCCGGCGCACCCCGGCGCGCCCCGCCAGCGCACCCAGGAGCATGCCGCTGACGAGGGTCACCTCCTGCCAGGGCCCTCCACACCAAGACATTGCTAGCCATCACTTCGAGACTCCCACCTGGGCGACGATCAGCAACAGGTCTTACGAGAGATGACATGACGTAACGACCTTACGTGATGGATGGCTCACGTAGGCCGCCAGCACAGCACGCTACATGTGAAACGAGGGCGCTTACGTGCGACCTTGCGCGGGCAACTTCTGCGCGAATGTCGGCGCAGTTTTCTTCCGTCGCTCACCTCGAGAGAACGAAAGAATCCGCCGACGCTTCGGCGTGAGAGCGAAAATGTCGTCGTCGTCGTCGTCGTCGTCGTCGTCGTCGTCGTCGTCGTCGTCGTCGTCGTCGCCAGTCCGAAGAGAAAAAGGAACGACCAGAGAAAAGAAGTCTGTAGTTGTTCAGTCGATCCCCTCCCCTCATGTCCCCTCCAGGAACGGGGGAGGGGTACGGGGGAGGGGTAGCGGGGGCGGTGCGGGGGGTGGGATAGCCTCCTCCTCCTCCTCCTCCTCCTCCTTCCGCTCCTCCTCCTCCGAGGGGGGTCCGAAGGAGGTCAGATTACCGCGCCCCCCCCAGGGGATCCCGGCGGCTCGGGGGGTGCCCCCCCCCCGTGGACAGGGGGACAAGGGGACCAACCTTCTGGGGGGGTCGCCAGCGGGGGAGGTCCCGCCTACAGCCGGGGCGCTGAAGAAGGAACCCTTTTCGTTTGGGATGGGGCTCCGTGTTCCTAAGTTCTTTTGCAGCTTGCCTTAGGTGTTCGGTCTTCGATGAGACATCGAAGCGCCACTTCTGAAGAACAGGGGCCCCGCTACTTGTTTGCTGCTCCTCCTGTCGACGCCCCAATTGTGTGGTGGGGGGCGTCCTCCCGTGTCAGAACGCCGTTTCCTGGGCCCCGGCGGGCCACGGGGGGAGACGCCCGCGGGGTCCCCCCGGGGAGGTCCCACTTCTAGGGTCGGCGGCACCCGCCGTACTGGGGAGGATCAGGGAGGCGGAGGAGGAGGAGGGGGAGGAGGAGGAGGAGGGAGGCGGAG
>CAUYUJ010022272.1:13831-35623 GCA_963575745.1 Prorocentrum cordatum | reverse complement strand
GAGGGGGAAGAGGAGGAGGGGGAGGAGGAGAAGGAGATGATGAGGAGGACGAGGTGGAGGAGGAGTGTTTTAGTACTCCATGGGCCGCCCGTCGCCACTCTCGCACCGAGGCCCGAGGGAGACTAAGGCGAAAGAGGAAGAGGGGGGGAGGAGGAGGGGGAGGAGGAGGAGGATGAGGATGATGAGGAGAAGGAGGAGGGGGAGGAGGGGGTCGAGGAGGAGGAGGAGGAGGAGGAGGAGGAGGGGGAGGAGGAGGAGGACGGGGAGCTCATTTCATGCCCGCTGGCCACTGGCAGGCGCGGCGCGCGCGGGCCAGGGCCGCTGCTGCGCCCGGCGGAGCCCTGGCCGCGGGGGCGAGGGCGAGCGGATGGCTGCCGCGCCATGCGGGTGGCGGCGGCGGTCGGCGGGCCGAGGGCGCCTGAGCCAGAGAGCGCACCGCCAAGCAACGCCGAGACCCTCCCAGGCCTCCAACGCATCGAAGAATTCCCTACGCAAATGTTCCGTCATTTTCGGCCTCCGGGGGCCCTCGTTGTGCCCCAGGACCGTGACAAAAATAGCCAGGCGAATGACCCAACCATGTGCTGTTGTGAGTACCGCAGTTGTGAGTATCGTCTTCGGTGGAGCTCCCTAGTCATCGGGCCACGAAACGTGTGAGGGGTGTGCTGAGATGGGTGCGGCGGGCGCATGCGAACGCAGCCACTGGGGCCTTCGGTGGAGCGCCCCATGGGGCCACGAAGCGTGTGATGGGTGTGCCGAAATGGGTGCTGCGGGCGCATGCGAACGCAGACACTGCGGCCTTCGGTGGAGCTCTCTATGGGGCCACGAAACGTGTGAGGGGTGTGCCGAAATGGGTGTGCGTGGCGCATGCGGGTGGTGGCACTGGGGCCTTCGGTGGAGCCCCCCGTGGGGCCACGAATCGTGTGAGGGGTGTGCCGAAATGGGTGCGACGGACGCATGCGAACGTATCCACTGGGGCCTTCGGTGGAGCTCCTCATGGGGACACGAGATGTGTGAGGGGAGTGCCGAAGTGGGTTCGGCAGGCGCATGTGAACGCAGCCACTGTGGAGCTCCATATGGAGTGACGAAACGTGTGAGGGGTGTGCCGAAATGGGTGCTGCACGCGCATGCGAACGCAGCCACTGCGGCCTTCGGTGGAGCTCCCTAAGGGGCCACAAAACGTGTGAGGGGCGTACCGAAGTGGGTGCGGAGGGCGCATGCGAACGCAGCCGCTGGGGCCTTCGGTGGAGCTACCAATGGGGCCACGACACGTGTGAGGGATGTGCCGACATGGTGGACTGGTGCGGAGGGTAGAGGCAAAGATGGGAGGAGGGAGGAGGGGGAGGAGGAGGAGGAGAGGACAAGGACGCGGGGCGCTGTCTCTTCAAAACGGGGACCCAACATCACAGGATGGCTGGGAATGGCTCAGGATGCAAAGTGATCCTGCTGGAGAGATGCCGCAGAAAGCTGGGCTCTGGGGCTCCGGGCAATGATCTCTCACGGTGCTGCAATCATTGCGCGCCGTGGGATCCCAGGGGACATACACGTCCACAGCTGCTGGAGTCTGGCGCTGGATCCATGGTGGACGCGCCTGCTTTCCAGCCCATCAGGGGCGGGCTGATGTCCATGTCCACCGCTCCTCGAGAGGCCCTCAAGCTCCTGGCGCGCGACTGCTGGGAAATGGATCTGGACATGTTCCGGCGATGGAAAAAAGCTGCCGTGACGACTTCGGCGTCCTGGCCCCGAGCGAATCGCTGTCTTGAACGATCGCGTCTCTTCGGCAGTTCGGTGGCAACTCATGGGAGCCTCCCATACCATCTTGTCGGCTGTTGCGAATCGACGCCAATCGACGCCAGTCGACGCTAATCGACGCCAATTGACGCGAGCCGACGCTAAATCGGCGCTGTCTCATCGACTCCCAGGCGCTAGCCCACGCTAACCGACGCTAAAGACGGGATGAGCAGGGTGCGCGAATTTGGACACCCGAAATGGGTACCGAAAGAATGGGTACAATGCCCAACAGCAAATGTTGTCCCAAACCAACAGCGGCCGCTGTTTGGCAGGCGGCCTCCTGTCTCGAATGGACACAAGCCGCCGCGGCGTGGACAGCGAGCCCTGTTCAAAATGAACAAGATCCGCTGTTGGGCATTGTACCCATTCTTTCAGTACCCATTTCGTGCGTGCAGAACCGAACGGTCGTGCAGATCGACGCCATACCGGCTGACTCCTGGACGCTGGCGGCGCTCGGCCCAGAACGCCCTCGCGGGGGTCGCCGTCGCGCTGGCGCGGGGCGAGCCTGCAGCAGAAAGCCTGCCGCCGGCCGCCGGGGGGCGACCGCCTCAAGGCGGCGCCGGGGGCGAACATGGGGGAACGAAGACGGACACAAACATAAAAACTCGGAGGCCCGCGCGGGTGTCTCGGATCGGCGCTGGACCCCCCCTCCCTGGCGCGCGGAGCGCGCCAGAGGCGGCGCCGGAGGCGCCGCCAGGGGCCCCCAGCGCGGATGCGAGAAATCCGCGCGGACCTCCGAGTTGTTGTGTTAATGTCATTCTTCGTTGCCCCAGAACAGCGTATTCGTAGCCGCGCTCTCGCGGCCCGGGCCCTGGGGGTCATGACTCCGAGGAGCGAGCCCACGCGTATCCGCGTATCTCTGCGGGGTGTCGCGCCACAATGACCGACCACAACGATGTTTAATACGAAGTGTCGTTTTCAACGAACAACGAAACGAAGCCAAGCGTTCAAAACGAACGTTGTAAAAAAGCGCAGCTGGTGTCAAACGAGAACGAGCGACGAAACGGGGCGTTCAAAACAACGACGAGCAACGACACAGAACCACAAGGAGCAACGAAACGAAAAACATAACAAGGGCCCAAGCCAAGCGAAACAGCGTTGTGGTCGGTCCTTGCTTTTCCAGCTGCCCCCGCTTACTCTGCCCCCGCCCACGGAGCCCAGGGCCCCCCAAACGGGGGCACAGCCAAACGTGAGAATCGGCGTTCCCCGTGCCCCCGTCTGCCGAGCACCCGTCTCTGGCGCCCTCGCTCGTGACCCCTCTCCCTCGCCCGGGCCTCCGCCAAGCAATCGGACACCGCCTCCGTGGTGGTGGCCTGCGGGTGGGGGGGGGCGCGGGCGGGCGCCCGGCACTCTGCCAGCTTCTCTTTTCCTCTCCCTTCGCCTGCTCCTCAAACCTTCTGCGTCTCCCCCCTCCTCTCCCTCCTCTTTCTTCTTCTTCTTCCTCCTCCTTCTCCTCCTCCTCCTTCTCCTTCCTCCCTCTTTTCCTCCTTCTCCTCCCTCCTTCTCCTTGTCCTCCTCATCCTTCTCCTCCTCTTTGTCCTTCTCCTTTTCTGTCTCGTTATCCTCCTTCTCCTCCTGCTGCTCCACCTGCTCCTCCATCCCTCTTCCTTATGAACGATATCTCGTCCGTCGCCCCGCCAGACATGTCCGTATGCCGGGCCAGGCCAATCGCTTCAACGTTCGCTGCATTTTGACGTCCTGAAGGCTTACAACTCCAGCAATTACCGCGACGGAGGGCCAGTAGTTTCCAACGTGAGGCCCGCGCTGCGGCGCCACACGCATTCGTTTAGACATCTTCCCGCATGTACGGACATCGAAGCGGGCTCCTGTTCAAAATGCGGCTTTCGCCGTAACCCTGCGCACGGTTTGAAACAAGCCAACGAATTACACGGATGGGTGGGTCCAAATGGGGCTCTCGCCGTAGCGCCGCGCACATTCGCTTTGAACTTTTCCACCAACTGAGAGGATGGAGGCCCGCTCATGTTCAACACGTTGTTGCCGCTTGATCGTTTCTCATTGCAGATGGATGCACATGTATATACATATCTATATATGTATATATGTATGTATGTAATACATATATATATATATGTATACATATATATATACACAAATGCATGTGTCCACACATATATATATATATGTATATTTATATATGCCTGTACGGGCAACTATATCAACATGTGCAACACTTGCACACGTGTGTACTCGATTCAATCCATGTGTATCACACTTGGCCTCTCGCAAGTTTAAATACGATTATCTAGCAACGGTGCAACGCCGCGTAAGCGGGTGGATGGCTCAAAACGAGCGATCGTTGGACATTTCCGTTGGCTTTGGAGCAAGGCCACATCTTGACTGTAGAAAGCTTTTGATTGTTCCTCAGGGATGGGACCAAACTCTTACCACAAACGTGAGTAGGTGTAACAAATGACCGAATCTGGTACACGTGAACTACATGTTGTAATGAGTGGTTAAGCCTGACTGCGCGAAGTATGGGTGTGGCCATCGCCGCGCGCGCAACCGGACTGGGGCGATTTTTCCTTTTTCTATGCGGCCGACTCGGGACACTAATCAAACCGCTGGCCCGGTTGGGGTCAGCCAGCGCGGAGCGCGAAAAGGCGCGCGCAATCGAGCTGTGACCCTACCTCTCGCTTTAAGCTGCAGGCTTGGGAGCGTTTCCACGTCTCAGGCGCGGCTGCGGCTGGCCAGCGCGGAGCGCGAGATCGTGCGTGCAACAGGAAGGTGGCGTCGTTTCTGGTTTGAGAACTTTTCTGCGATGACGACGGCGGCGACGACGACGACTCCCCTTTATGAGTTGAAGCTCTCGGGCGGGCCTGCTAGCGGAGCGCTCGGGGCAAGGACTGGAAACGAACGGTCGGCGACAAGACGATTAACCACATCGATTGGATCGGCCTCCCCCTCCCCCCCGTGCTCCTTCTTTCCTCCCCCGCCATCGCGATCGCGGGCAATTCCCAGGCCGAGCGGCAGAGGCGGACTGAAGCGCTACTCAAAACCGACCTAGACAAGACAGGGAGAGAGAGGGAGACAGAGAGAGAGGGAGAGAACGAGAGAAAAAGAGATAGTGATATAGATAGAGATCGAAAGAGAAAGAAAGAGAGAGAGAGAGAGAGAAACGGAGTCTGAGAGAGAGAGAGGAAGAAAGAGAGAGGGGGAGAGAGAGAGAGAGAGAGAGATACTGAAAGGGAGAGGAAGAGAGAGATCACGAGAGAGAGGGGGGAGAGAGAGAGAGAGAGAGGACACGAGACAGAGAAAGAGTTATTTAGAGGGAGAACAAAAGGAAGAGGTAAGGATGAATCAGCGAGGGTAGAGAGATGGAGGGGATATATAGATAGAGAGAGAGAGACAGTTATATATAAAGAGGGAAAGAGATATTATAGTGAAAAGGAGGAGAATATATACACATGCCAACACATCAAGAGAGGGACATATAGGCGAGAAAGAGAGGAGAGAGAGAGAGAACAAACAAAGAGAGGGATCTATATATATATATATATACAACAGAAATAGAGAGATGGATGTACATCGATATATATATATATACATACATACATATACATATCTGTATATATACATATGTACACATGTGTATATGTAAATATGTATATATGTATACATGTATACATGCATGTATATATTTAATTATATATATCTACTAGGACCATCGCGCGCGCTTCGCGCGTGCTCTAGTTCTAGCTAGGCTTGATCGGCTAACTCATGTCATCTCAATTTTGTCGCTTCTTGCGTGCAAGGACCCCCTTGGAGGCCCTGCGCAAGCCTCGGAATCGCATAAAAGGGGAAATGCGGAAACGCAGAAATCATTAATTTCCTCCAGGTATTCATCGAGTTGGGGCCCTCAAAGGCTTCCCGGGTTCTATTTGGGATGTGAGGGGGACCAAACATGGACAAAAAAAAGGATTGTGAGATTTCCATTCTTTTCCAATTCCTCGGCGCTGTTCGTCGCTGTTTTTTGTTTGTGCCTCGCGGGTTTTGTTAGCCGGGCCCCTCAGGGGTGTGGGATCTTCCGGACCCCCTGGGGGTTCTGGAGGCCTCCTGGAGGCCTGGAGAACCGTCGGAAGGGTGTCTCGGGCTGCGCGGGAGCGCGTTGGGCCGTTCTTTACGTTCTGGGGGCTCCTTGGGGTCGTCTTGGGCTGTCCTTGGGCGTCTTGGGGGCCCCCCGGGAAGCCAGGAGGCGCGGTACCGGCCAGATGTCAGGGTATGTGTGGGATCTCCGAGTAGGAGTCCTACTTTGAAAACAAAATTCTGGGAATTCCGAATTTTTCTTCAAAATCCTCGATCTTCGAGGGTTGGAAGCGGGAAAACGTGAGAAGGCGAAAAACCATGGGAAATCAACGATTCTACCTTCTTTGGGCTCTCTCGGGACGGCTCTCGCAGCTCTCTTTGGCTGTTCTTGGAGCTTCGTTGGGGTCTATTTGGGGCCTCTCAGGGATCGGAGGTGTGTTGGGGGCCTCTGGGTGGTCCCAAAGGCCTCTTGGAGGTCTCTAGAAGCCTCTTGCTCCCGCTCTTGGGCCCATCGTGGGCTTGTTCTGGGGTGGTCTGGGGCTGTCCTGGGCGCCTCTTCGGCAATCTTGGAGCCTTCTTGGCCCGTCTTGGGGCCGTCCTGAGGGTCTCTTGGGTGGTCTCGGGGCGGTCTTCGGAGCCTCCTCGGCGCTCTTGGAATTTTGGAAGCTCGAAAACGCGAGAAGCCAAACACATTGACAAAACCGATGGCAATCTACGATCTTGGCCTCGTCGGGCCATCCCGGGACGCCTCTCGGACCTCTCTTGGGGTCTCTTGGAAGCCACCTGGGAGCGTCGAGCCGTCGGAAGGCTGACTTGGGCTGCTTGGGAACGTCTTCGACCATCCTTTCGAATTCTGGGGGCTCCTGGGAGGCGTCTCGGGCCCTCCTGGGGCGCTGTGGATGTTCCCCAGCAAGGCCGGGGGAACGGTGCCGGGAGCGTCCCCGAGCTGTCACGGGAAGGTGTGGGGCCTGGGGCCGAGGGGGGCGGTATTTACTTATGGTAAATAATAAGTGGAAAGAAAGAGAGAGAGAGAGAGAGAGAGAGAGAGAGAGAGAGAGAGAAAGAGAGAGAGAGAGAGAGAAAGAGAGAAAGAAAGAGAGCGAGAGAGAGACAGAGAGAAAGAAAGAGAGAGAGAAAGAACGAGAGAGAAAGAGAGAGAGAGAGAGAGAGAGAAAGAGAGAGAGAGAGAGAGAGAACGAAAGACAGAGATATACATAGAGAAGGAGAGAGACATAATGAGAAAGAGGGAGAGAGAGAAAGAGAGAGAGAGAGAGAAAGAGAGGGAGAGAGAGAGAGAGACAGAAACAACAAAAGAGAGAGAGAGAGATAACGAGAAAGAGAGGGAGAGAGAGAGAGAGAGAGAGAGAGAAAAAGAGAGAGAAAGAGAGAAAAAAAGAGAGAGAGAGAGAGAGAGAGAAAGAGAGAGCGAGAGAGAGAGAGAGAGAGTGAGAAAGAGAGAAAGCGAGAGAGAAGGAGAGAGGGAGGGAGATAAATAACAAGAGAGACAGGAGATATATATATATATATATAGAGAGAGAGAGAGAGAGAGAGAGAGAGAGAGAGAGAGAGAGAGAACGAGAGAGAGCGAGAGAGAGAGAGAGAGACCGAGAACGAGAGACCGACATATATACATATATATTTATAGAGAGAAAACAATGAGAAAGAGAGAGAGAGAAACATAGAGAGAGAGAGAGAGAGAGAGAGAGAGAGAGAGAGAGAGATAGAGAGCAACAGAGAAAACCACGGAGGGATACACACATCTATAGATAGATGGGCGCCCCCCCGCCGAGATCTACCTCATCGTTCTTCTGCAGGGGTTAACGAGTGGAAGAAGTTTGCGCAGCAGCCCCTCCAGAACCGCAACGTCATCCTCCATACTGACGGCGCCCGCGCCTGCGAGCTCAAGATTCCTGGGGTGATTCATGACTGCGTAGTTCATATGAAGAAGAAGCTGAAGGACAGGAGCGGGAAGTGCGTCAAGCGCAACGGTAAGTTCGTGTGGATCCTCCCGAAGTGCGCCAAGGAGTTCAAACATAACATTCCAGGAACGAAGAGGACGTTGAAGTGCGTGGGGGGCACGCAGGTGGTCGACCGCTTCTGGCAGTTCTTGCGCAGCTACCTCAAGTGCAGGCCTGGGGCAGTCGGCAGCGCGTCCTTGCGCCACCGCGTGCGGTCTGCTCAATGGGCCCACTGGCATCGGGCAGACGATGCCAGGTCCAAGACGGGGCAGACGCTGAAGCACCTGAACACATGAACGCGCCCTTCGGGAGTGCATCGGTTCCGCCCGCGGGCGGGCGGCGATCCAGACTGCTGGCGCCATCGCGGGGCGCTGGCGTCTGTGCTGTTAACTGAGGGGGGCCGCTGTTGCGAGCCATTTGCCTGCGCCGACGCAGGCTTCGGCGATGCCAGATCTGCACCAAGGGGGAGTGCGATCGGTTTCGGAAGCTTCGAACACAATAGCGTGATCGCCCTCCGTCGCCGCCCTTCGCGACGCCAGCTGCGGCGTCGCAGCGATCAGCAAGGGGTGCGTTCCTGAGGGAGGCTGTCCGCATCAGGCGAGTCACTCAAACATGTTGCAGCATTGAGGTAGATCTTGGTAGGGGGCGAGCATTATATATACACATATGTCTGTGTATATATCGATACACGTGTATATATATATGTGCATATATGTTTATATACATGTAAATATATATCGAGAGAGAGAGAGGGAGAGAGAGAGAGAGAGAGAGATAGAGAGAGATATACATATATACAAGAGACAGAGGGAGATAATGGGAGGGAGGGGGAGAACGAGAGAGAGAGCGATTAATCTATATATATGTATATATATAAGTATATATATATATATATATATATATATATATATTTATACACCACCCACCCGCAATCTTGATCGGCGGCACCGGGGGGGCTGGTCCTCCACCTTGAGCAGCCTGCTCTTCGTCCTCCCAGCGGCGCACAACGGCGGCGGTGCCAACTTCTGCTGCGCGTGCCCCAGCCACGGGGAGGGCAGCTGGGGGACAATGGAGGCCGCCGACCTTGTCGGCGTGTGTGAGGGGCTTGTCCGTTCGAGTCGTCTCGTCATTCGCTAGTCCTCGTCTCTGACGGCTCCCTTCTCTGCGGCCTCCATTTCCCTAGGCACGTTGCCGCTCCCCTCCTTGTCCTGGGTTTTCTTCCCCACGCGCGCCAGCCCAAGCGAAGTTGAGTAATGTCGTAATTCGATCGAAGGGTAGCGCACTCCCTTTGATCCCTCCCCCGTCGTGGGGGAGGTCCTGGGGGAGATACGCCTCGGTCCCAAGGGGGATCGACATCCAGATGCGCATCTTTCCCATTGGGGTCTCGGGTCCCACAAAAGCCCCAAGGAGCCTCCTCCCTTTGATCCCTCCCCCGTCGGGGGGGTCGCCACCCAGATACGCATCCCTCCCGGGGTGTCCGGGGTCCCCCCAAAGCCCCAGGACGGACAAAGAGTGCCCCCGCATCGCCGAACGATCTGTCCAATACGCCTTCACTGCCTGCTCATGGCCCATGAGGCCTGCAAAACGCCCCAAGAGGCCCCCAGAGGCAAACATCATGAATTCCTCTTAGGTTTTTGAAGGATTTGACGTTCTCGCCTCTCCCGCTCCCCCACGCTCCCAGAGGAACCGAGAGGCCCCCAAGATCGCTGCAAGACGGCACGAAGTCATCCAAGAGGTTTCCAACATGGCCCAAGAGGGCCCCAAGACCGCCCGAGACGCCTCCAAGACAGGCCAAGAGGCGCCCAAGACGGCTCCACGAGGGTGCTCAGACGGGGGACCCGAACGGACACCTCGAGCCCTCGCCCCCGTGAAGGTCTCAGGCGGCCCCAAGAGGCCTCCAAGACGCCCCCGGCAAGCCCCCAGGGCGCCCCTGGAGGCCCCCAGGAGGCTCCCAAGAGGCACCCGAAGGGTCTCCCCAAACGCCCCCAAACTGCGCACCAGAGGCCCCCGAAAGCGCTCCGAAGAGACCCCGACACGCATCCCGTCCGCCCCCTGCTCCTGACCCCCCTCCTTCTCCTCCTCCGCCTCGTCTTCCTCGTCCTCCACCTGCTCATTGCGCTTCTCGACCTCCTTCTGTCCCAACTCCAAGTCCTCGTCCCCCTCCGTGTGCTCTTCCTCATCCTCCCCCTCCTGCTCTTCCTCCTGTTTCTCACCCTTTCCCTCCTCCTCATTCCCCTCCTTCGTATCCTTCTCCTCCTCATCCTCATTCTCCTGATCATCCTTCTGCTCATACTCCCCCCCCTCCTCCGAGTGCCCTTTTTCCAGCCCTCCGCAACCCTACCTCGACCTCGTCCTTCCCATCCTCCTCCTCTTCCTGCCCCTCCTCCCCCTCCTCCGCGTCCTCCTTCTTCTCCTGTTCCTCCGACTCCCATTCTCCTCGTCCTCCTACTGCCCCTTCCTCCTCCGTCCTCCCACTGCCCCTGCTCCCCTCCTCATCCTCCTCCGCATCCTCCTCCTCCCCCTCCTGCTCCACCGGGTCCTCCGCCTCCTCGTCCCGTTCCTCCTCCCCCTCTTCCTCCTCGTCGTCCTCGTCGTCGTCGTCGTCGTCGTCGTCGTCCTCGTCGTCTTCAGGGTCGGCGGCACCGGCCGTAAGGCCTTCACAATAGGGACGGAGGCGGCACCAACTTCTGCTGCGCGTGCCCCAGTCGTGGGGAGGGCAGCTGGGGTACAATGGAGGCCAGTCAGATATCGCGGGCCAAACGAAGCAGAACGTAACTCCCATTATGATGTGGGTAAATCTGCCCTGGCTAATCTGCGCCACAACGGGTGTACTAAGAGGATGCGGGCATAGGCTGGGACCGACCTCTGGTCTCCTACTCCTGGCTAGCCCCCAATGGCACTGGTAACGCCGTGCCTGAGGGGTGGAAGCCACACATGTGAAGCACTCCCGCCGCAGAGGGAGAGAGACGAGGAGGAGGAGGAGGAGGAGGAGGAGGAGGAGGAGGAGGAGGAGGAGGAGGAGGAGAAGGAGGAGGAGGAAGCTGCGAAGAAGGAGGAGGAGGAGGCGAAAAAGGAGGAGGAGGAGGAGGAGGAGGAGGAGGAGGAGGAGGAGAAGGAGAAGGAGAAGAAGGAGGAGGAGGAGGAGGAGAGGAGGAGGAGGACGCGGAGGAGGAGGGGGAGGAGAAGAATCGCTCCTGAATTTCTCCTGCTTCCAGCTGTCTTGCGTTTCTTGGTTCTCGCCGACGCGCGCTGCTGCAGTACCAGGGCTGGACCTTCATTTTACCGAGCGCTGCGCTCGGAGCAGTCTTTTTCTCGGATCGCTGCCACCAGGACGCGACGGCTCGAGCAAGCCAGCGTTCTTCGCAAGCAGGAGAAATCGCTCAAGGCCCGAACTGCCCTGAGCCAAAGTGGCAGCAGATGTGCGCTGCCTCGTCCACTGCGCCGCACGGCTCGTGGGCAGGCGGCGATAGGCACAGCCCACCGCGGCCAAGCGAAGGCGGGCTGGAAGGCGCGTGTGCTGTGCCAGCGCAGGAACAGGGAGGGCCGGAAGGGACATGGCCGCATCAGTTCGGTGGCAACTCATGGGAGCCTCCCATACCATCTTGTCGGCTCTTGCGAATCGACGCTAATCGACTCTAGTCGACGCTAGACGCTAACTGACGCTAAATCGGTGTTCTCTCATCGACCCCCAGAGGCTAGTCGACGCTAACCGACGCTAAAGACGGAATTGAAAGGGTACACCAAGCTCCCATGACTTGCTACCGAACATCAGGATACGTACTCGATGCGCGGGGCGAGAAAGGGGGAGGCGAAACAACGTGCCCCTTTCGAGCACCTTTTAGGCCCCAAGGGGCCCACTTTGGGGCTCCGGAAGCCAACAAAAGGTGCACGAACTGTGCACCTGTCTTCACCTCACGGTTTCTCGCCCCCCCTTGAAGTAACGCCCGATAACGTAAAATCTCTGGCGTCGCCGGGGTGTCAGGCGCGCCAGGCACACAAGCGCGCTTACAATGCGCTGTGCGCGCGCTTCAGGATCGCGATTGCGCCGGGAGCCTGGCGATGTGCTGCTGGGCGCGGAGGGCACGCGACATGCGCTTCGCGCTGGCTTTTGCCAGCGAATATGGGGGAGGCGCGCGCTCTATCCAATCTGCTTGCCTCAGGACCATGATCCAGCCGAGGCGGAGGCTAACGAGGGCCCAACGACGTGCAATTGCTTGTGACCTCGGCCCATGGTGGCGACAGGTGCCCGCTTCCGATCTTCCGTCGCGGTGCCTTGTGCGAAGACAAGGACCGCGTGGGAAAATTAATGCTGGTCGGAAGCCGCCTGAACGTGGAGAGGTTGTACAGATCCATTCGGAGCAGAGATAAGCGGGGTATGGGGCTTCCTCCTGCTCATCTTCTCCCTCTCCTCCTACATCCTCCATCCTCCATCCTCCTCCTCCTCCTCCTCCGCCGCCTCCTCCTCTTCCTCCTCGGGCTGCTGTACATAATTATGCGCATAGCCGTTCTGGCACACAGGTGTGTTTGATACTGCGAACTTCAAAACGGCATTGCAGTATCGGGTCAGGTGGCTCGTTTCTGACCGCTCCACAGAGTTTCCCTCTGCCATGTCCAATGGCTCCTGGCAGTCGTGTGGGCAAGGCAACGGTGCCTGGCAACCTACCCCGCCCTGGCGCGGCCCGACCCAGTGGGGCAGCCGCGAGGGCAGGGGGCATGGGGGCTGCGTGGGCAGGCCAGTGGAGCGGCAGGCGCTGGCGGTGCAGCCAGTGCAACTGCAACAAGAACATCGACTCGTGGGCTTTCTGCAAGCATTGCGGCGCAGAGAGGCATGATCCAGCTCAGTGGCCAGACCTTCCGCGCCTTCCTGGGCCTCAAGTTCCTCCTGGTGGTGGGGCTGGTGGCAACGGGTTCAACGGCAGTGTCGGAAGTGTCTCCCTCTCGGCCGACGAGCTGCGCCAGCTCATCTCACTCTGCGAGAAAGGAGGAGATATGTCAGCCGCTAACAAACACAAGCAGGCCCTGGACAAGCTCACGAAGTCAGCACAGCCCGCTCCTGTACAACAGCGGGCCGCAAAAGCTCATAGTAACGTTCAATACTGGGAAAGGAAACTCTCAGTCGAATTGGACCGCCTCGGCAAACTGGAAGACCAGCTCAGTGTGCAACGGGACGCTGCTGCTGCTGCGCGTGCCGAGCTACAGGACGCCGACGAAAAATACAAGGAGCTGGTCAGGGAGTTGGCTGGCGGCATGGTCAGCACCGAAGACTGTTCAAAGGGAGTCGTCGGCAAGGTCGATGTATCCGAACTCATGGATGGTAAGTGCACCGTGTTCGACCTGGTCAGCCTCGACTCGATTTTCAAATTCGACGAGAGTGAGTATACTATTGCCAAGGAAGATAAGGATGAGATGGAGACACGCCGCCAGACGCTCAACGCCCAGTTCCGCGAAGCCTGCTCATCCATGTTCGCGGACGCCCTCTCGAAGGCCAAAAACATTCGTGAGGAGCAGGCCAAGCACGTGGCTAGGTTGGGCAAGAAGCGGCGGGCCGACGAGGATGGAAGCACGCTTCCTGGGGCAGCTCAGCCGACGGCTGCGGCAGGAGCAGCACCGAGGACACCGCCTGCCGCTCCAGCTTCACGTGAGCCACAAGCGGAGTCTGTGGCGGCTGCTGGGGAAGGCAGCGACAGTGACGCTTCAGCAGCCTCTTCAGTGCGTGAGCGTGCGGCTGCGGCTCTTGACAAGCCTCAGCAAGCCCCTCCCCCTGCCGTGCGTACCCCATAAGGACGGCAGGGGGAAACGTCTCCATGGAACAACTTTTTGTAAGCTCGAGCCTGTGGATCGCCTCGCTCGGACCATCTCAAAACTGGATACGTTTCTCAAATTTCTTTTGTCTCCTGCCGACAATGGCCCAACGGCCACGGGTAGTCTCGGAAATGGTTTTGGAAGGCGTGACACGCTGTCTGTGCAGCCTTTAGCATATCCGCAGACGAGCCTTTCGGCAGGCATCTCCGCCCCCCACGTTAAATTTTGTCCTGCCGACGTGGGGTGTGGGCTCTCTCAGCCCCTGTCAGGGGGGTCTGACAGTTTTGACTTCTTTGGGCCCCCCCAGGCCCCTGGTAAGGATGCCATTGCTCTGCAGGTTTGTAGTTGCAATTGTACGGCGTGGTCATCAGCCAAAGAGTGGCTGCCGACCACGTCGGCTCACGTAGTTTTGTTGCAGGAGCATCACCTCAGAGAATACCAGATTGCTGAGGCCCAGACTTGGTTGCCCAAGAACGGGTGGAAGGACCTCTTCGAACCAGCTAAGGTGACTCGTGAAGATACGGACGTGTACACCTCAGGCGGGGTGGCGGTTCTGGTCAGGAGCTTTCTTGGATTGCACGAACCAGTCGGAGGTACTAAGGTATGCCAGCACCGTGCAATGGCAGCGTGGACTCATGTAGGCAAGGGGGATCCCATCCTGCTGATCAGTTGCTACTTGCACTGTGTTGAAGAGCTCAGCGATGCGAATCTTGACATTCTCGCTGAGATAGGCTCCACGGTCAGCTCGTGCATGTCTTCGTATATTATCGGAGGGGACTTCAACATGGACCCCGCGGTCTTAGGCAAGTGCCAGTACGTTGAGTCCCTGGAGGCCCAGTTGGTGAGCACGGAGTCTGGGACGTGTCTTTCTTCTGCGGGAGTTCGAGTCCTGGACTATTTCCTGGTTTCTAGTGGGCTCGCCAAAGGTATCTGCTCGATCCAGGTAAATCGTAATGTTAACATCTCACCACATTATCCTGTGGAAATGACCTTTTTTCGAGCAGTTGGAGGACCTGAAGGTGTTATCGTTTCGGAAACCTCCCCCCCTTCCTGTCGAACCTCCTATTGGTCCTGCCCCTGCCCCCCGTGACTGGAGCCAAGTTCTCAAACTTGCTGAGGGAGTTTTTGATTGTGCTCAGCGTGGGTCTCGCGAGGCATTTGAGGGGCTCGACACGTTGTACAAGTCTTGGGCGAATACGGCCGAGTTGGAGTTAGAAAGGGCCCTACAGACCAAGTTGCCTAAGAATGGTTGTCGGGGAGAATCTCCACAAGCCTGGTGGGTTGACATAAGGAAAAGAGACAAACGTCCAGGTCGACACCCCGCTTTGTTCTGTGTCCGCTGGCTTTGTCAGAATTATCGGCTCTGGTGGATTCATGTACGGGCTGGAGAGCCCGACAAGCCAGCCAGATTTCACGCAAAAGCAGCCATCTGTTCCCCTTCGAGTTTCATTCTGGACAACTTCGCCAAGAGTGATTTCAGCCAGTTGTATGCAGATGTATGTGAGTTTATAGCGAAGGACGGCCAGTCTTTCGATGATTGCTACACCATCTCGACGCGCCTCGCAGACGCGCTGAAGATGGCCTCGCTCGCTGCCAAGAACGATGCTGACCGTGCGTGGAAGGAGTGGCTTCTGAAGGACATCGACCAAGGGGCTCGCACGGCCCACGCTTGGTCGAAGCCTGTCGAAGCCTGGGCTCCGTCCTCGACACTGTCAGCATCGGGTCAGGTGCTGTCAGACCCTTTGTCGTTACTCAAGGCTGAAGGGCTCAGGTTCAAAGGTCTGTGGCTGGCTACTGAAGGAGCTGAATCCATCGACTACAACCAGTGCCAGGATTTCCAGCCTATGCCTGCCTTGCCAAGAGTTTCTGTTGACACGATTCGTTTGGCTAGCCGCTCATACAATAGTCGATCTGCAGTCAGTGTTGATGGTTTTCACATGAGGCACTTTCGGCTTCTTTGCAACGAATCGCTCGAAATCCTTTCCTACATCTTCGGTATCATTGAGATGATGTCGACTCTTCCCATCCAGATTCGTTTAGTGATGCTGGCTATGCTTCCAAAGCCGATGGGCGGCCTGCGCCCGATCGGGATCTTCACGTCCACTTACCGCTTGTGGGGGAAGATCAGGAGGGAGGTTGCAGTGGAATGGGAGGAGGCTCACCCGGCAAGTTTTTTCTCAGGTAGTGGGTTTAAGAGTGCCACGGATGTTGTCTGGCGCCGAGCTGCTCGTGCAGAAGGGTCCACACGAACAGGAGGATATGCTGCGACAGTCTTATGGGACATGTATAAGTTTTATGAGTTGATGGACCTTGGGGATCTTGAGGCTCGGTGTCTTAAATTGGGGTTCTCGCACACTGTCATCAAGGTTTCGCTGGCTGCTTACAAATCGGCTCGTTTCATTAACATCGCTGGGTTCCTGGCTGGGCCTTTCCTGGCATTCAGGGGTGTTATTGCAGGCTGCAGTCTTGCTACAACTTATGTGCGTATCTTTTACATGGATACGTTTTTGCAGGTCTCTGTGGGGCCCACCACTAGCATCGACCTCTTCATAGATGACATAGGGATTTCTAGTACTGGCACTTTCAAGCAGGTCTTGGCTGATTTGAAGTCGGCTACGGCAACTGTTTATGTGGCGGTCACGGAGGATTTGAAGTCTGTTATCTCCCCCGACAAGGCCAACCTTGTTGCCAGTGACGCCACTCTCGGCAAGTTGTTGGCCGAGGGGCTTGGGGCCTTGTCGGGGCCCAGCGCGAACCACTCTACTGCTGTCAACTTGGGGATTGATGACACGGCTGGGAAAGGTAGCAGGGTGCGAGGGAGAGCAGTTAAGCGGAAGCAGAGAGAGAGAGAGAGAGAGAGAGAGAGAGAGAGAGAGAGAGAGAGGTTTTCGGAGGAAGGTGGAGCGCATCAAGAGACAGAGGCATATCCTTGGCCGATCTGCGAGAAAGATTTTCTGTAGTGGGCCTCTGCCAGGGATGTGCTACGGAGCTGAAGTTCACGGTCTAAGTAACACCGAGTTAGGTCGTATCAGGCAGCAGGCTGGCAAGTGTCTACGGCCGTCTTGTGGCGGACGATCTTTGTCTGCTGCACTTATGTTTGAGGATGAGCCTTGCTGGTATGGGATGGTTGCACCGATCGTGAGGTGGAGCAAGGAGGTTTGGGCAGCGCAAACAAGGGCCTTTCCATTCTGTTTTAGCATGCCAGAGCTGCGCCGTCTTTGGTCTGCTGTCTTCGAGTCCGCCACCCTTCCCATCACATGGAGACACGTTCACGGACCCATCAGTGCGTTGTACATGTCTGTAAAGAGGATAGGGTGGCGAATGCGGGACTTCGCCACGCTGATGGATCATCGTGGCACTGTTGTTTCGCTCACTTACGTCAGTCCTACTTTACTCAAGGATATTTTGCGAAGGGCGGTCGTTCGGGACCATGAGAGGTCCATTGCTATCAAGCTGGAGGTGCCCTGGGACCGTGTGTGCTTTGATATTGTCAAATCTGAAGCCCGCAAAAAACGCTACACGCCCATGGAAAAAGGAGCTATTCGTAGTCTGGCCTGTGGGGGCTGCTGGACAGCGTCACGGGCTCATGCCCTTGGATGCCAGTTAGACGACGAACAGCTGCTCTGCCCTCTCTGTCAGCAGGCTGCTGACACCCCGCATCATAGGCTTTGGACTTGCGAGGCCGTGAGGGACGAGAGGGAGGAGTTGGTGAAAGAGGATATCATCAAGATGGCGTGTGGGGAGCTCACGAATGATGAGGAAATTTTATACACGCGCGGCATCTTCGAGCATCCAGAAGGGTATTGGCCTCAGCCTAGGGAGTTCGGCGGTGTGGAAATCAAATCGTATCGGGACGATCGCGATTTCGATGACGGAATGATCGGGGGCCGACTTTTCGTAGATGGGAGTTTGTTCGGGCATCCGATACCAGAACTTTCGAGGGCTGGATGGGGAGTGGTCCAGGTCTCGGCTGATGGCCAACCCGAGTGCACGCTGCATGGGCCTGCGTGGGCGCCGATTGCTCAGTCGGCCCCTGCGGCCGAGTTTACAGCTCTAGCACAGGCTTCCCTGCAGCTGGGGACTCCGAGTGATTGTTATACTGACTGCCAGGCGGTAGTCTCGCATTTTAACTTGCCCGCGGCGGCACGACTGTCGCACAAGCGCAAGTACGCTGGCCATTTCTTGTACATCAACCAGTGCTGCCACATCTCTGCCTTAACCAAGGTTAGGGCTCACTTAGACCCCGACGAACCAGAGCTTGACGAGAGTGAGCGTTTTCGCCGTCGGGGAAATGGCCACGCTGACGCCGTCGCAAAGATGGGCGCGCAGGCGCATCCTCGACCCACTGAGGCCGAGGAAAATCGTGTTCAGAACTGCATTGCTGTTGCCCGTGCTGTGTGCCGCTTGGCCGCGAAGCTTCTGCCACAGTGGCCAAAGCTGAAGTTGGACGGAGTCGAGCTGCGTGCCGAGCATCCTGAGAAACCCCTGGGGCTGCCTGTCCAGGGACACGTGTGGCAGCATTGTAGTGGCATGTGGCGTTGCGCGGTCTGTCGCAAAGGGTCCAGGTCCGAAGCAAAACCTGGCCCTGGCAAGTGTGTAGGCTCGGCGCAACCAGATTTGGATGCGGCCGAGAGCAATGCGCATGTGCCTGCTCTGTTTCATGTTTCCGATGGCTCTGACTGTTTCCTTTGTGTGAAGTGCGGAGCCTTCCTGCACCGCGGAGTGCTCGCCAAAAGCAATTTGGCGAACCGTCGCCCAGGTCAGTTCAGCAGGCACGGTCGCACGAATTTCAACAAGATCATGGCGGGTAAATACCCGCGTGCATGCACGCGAGGCCTCACGATTGTAGATTCGCCATGTCTGCCTCCGTTCGCCCCTGGTTTGGACCCTCAGGTGAACAAGGAGGCCTGCAACGTGCCGCCCGATTCGCCAGTAAGTGCTTTTCGTTGCGGTGTCGTTTCCGCGCCCAGCCTCCAAGAGTCGGCCGCCTCTGCAGCTCCGCAGGAACCCTGTTTGGCTTCCTCGGGCTCGGACTAATTAATGGGGGGGGGGGGGGCGTTAGCCGACGGGGATCCTGCTGTCTGTTGGAAATCGCCCCTCGGCTTTCGGCCCCCCCCTGCTTGGTTTTCTCTTTCAGAAAGCCTGCCAGGCGCCAGGACATCGCTGGTGAATATGTGGAGGTTTTACGCCAAGGAGCGTCCCTTGCCTGGCTCGCCACCAGGCAAGGTGTATGTGGCTGCTTTGTCGATGTCAAAAAAAACATAATTATGCGCATCCTGTCCCTCTTTCTGCCTTTTTCTCCCAAGATCCCACACTGGGTCTCAATCGGCCAGATGACTGGACTACAGGAAAAACGTTGTCAACGTTGTGCCACCTACACACCTCAACGGACATCTCCCGCTATTCGCCTCCTCTCCCCCCCTCCCCGCTCCTCATCCTCTCCGTCAATCCACCCTTATCGTCGTTGTAAATCCTGCATAAATAATTGCGCGGGAACTCAACGCCCTTTGCCATTACGGGATGAACCTAACAAAAATATGGTATTTGAGCCAAACTGCGTTGACAAGGACGACCGCTCGGTTCACTACAGCAAATCTCATCTGCCGAGCTAAGGTGGTCTAGCGATGTCTTTCTTCTTCAAAAAGCCTTCCTCGTGGAGAGGTACCCCCCCATCCCTTCCCGATTTTTTTGGGGGCGGGCCGCGATCGGTCAGTGCGTCCAAGATGGCCCGAAATGGCTCCCAAATAGCTGCCGTTGCTCCATGATGGCCTTCAAAGCGGCTCACGATAACTGGATATGGTCCACTGTAGCTTCCGACGTACCTCCACGAGGCCGGACTAAGGCCAGAAAACAATTCCAACTGCTATCGGAACCACCCCAAGACCCCCCCCCAATATGCCCAAATCTTTCAAGCACCTACATACAAACAATGATTTCCCCACATGTTTCGTGGGGTTCTGGTTTTCTTGTCACCCGCGTCCTCAGTCACACCCTCTCCCGCGTCACAAAACGCAGCGCACCACAGCGCAGCAGAGCACAACAACACGCAGCACACAGCACACACACAACACAATACAACACAACATAGCACAGCACGACCCGCAGGGGGTGACGATATTTCGCTGGCAAAGTCAATTTCCTCGACACCACATGGGGTGCGCTGGTCTCCGAGCGCGGCGTCTGTGGGCCATGGCGCAGGGCGCAACAGGCGTGGCACTGTCTCGACACCAGAGGGGGGTGCGCAGTGAGTTGTCTCTCGCGCCTCTCGTCCAGGCACAGCACGCGTGGCATTTTCTCGACAGTAGAGGTGGCGCGCAGGGGGTGGTCTCTCACCGCGGCCGCTATGCGCGCCTCTCGTCCAGTGCTTAGCAGGCGTGGCACTGTTTCGACACCAGAGGGGGTGCGCAGGGAGTGGTCGCTCACCGCGGCCGCTATGCGCGCCTCTCGTCCAGGCACAGCAGGCGTGGCAGTTTCTCGACACTAGCGGGGGTGCGCAGAGGGTGGTTCCTCACCGCGGCCGCTATGCGCGCCTCTCGTCCAGGCAAGGCGGGCGTTGCACCTTCTCTACGCTAGAGGGGGTGCGCAGGGGGTGGTCTCTCACCGCGGCCGCTATGCGCGCCATTCGTCCAGGGCACAGCAGGCGTGGCACTTTCTCAGCACCAAAGGGGATGCGCATGGTGTGGTCTCTCACCGCGGCCGCTATGCGCGCCTCTGGTCCAGTGCTTAGCAGGCGTGGCACTCTTTCGGCACCAGAGGGGCTGCGCAAAGGGTGGTCTTTCACCGCGTCCGCTATGCGCGCTTCTCGTCCAGGCACAGCAGGCGTGGCACTCCCTCGGCACCAGAGGGGGTGCGCAAGGGGTGGTCTCTCACCGCGGCTGCTATGCGCGCCTCTCGTTCAGGAACAGCGGGCGTGGCACTTTCTCGATGCTAGAGGGGTGCGCAGAGGGGTGGTCTCTCACCGCGGCCGCAGTGCGCGCCTCTCGTCTAATGCTTAGCAGGCGTGGCACTTTCTTCACGCCAGGGGGGGTGCGCAAGGGTTGGTCTCTCACCGCGGCCGCTATGCGCGCCTCTCGTCCAGGGCATAGCAGGCGTTGCACCTTCTCGACGCTAGAGGGGGTGCGCAGGGGGTGGTCTCTCACCGCGGCCGCTATGCGCGCCTCTCGTCCAGTGTTTCGCAGGCGTGGCGCTCTCTCGACACCATAGGGGGTGCGCAGGGGGTGGTCCCTGAGCGCGGCCGCTGTCCGTGCCGTAGTAGTAGTAGTAGTAGTAGTAGTAGTAGTAGTAGTAGTAGTAGTAGTAGTAGTAGTAGTCGTAGTCGTAGTCGTAGTCGTAGTAGTAGTAGTAGTAGTAGTAGTAGTAGTAGTAGTAGTAGTAGTAGTAGTAGTAGTAGTATAGTAGTAGTAGTAATAGTAGTAGTAGTAGTAGTAGTAGTAGTAGTAGTAGTAGTAGTGTAGTAGTAGTAGTAGTAGTAGTAGTAGTAGTAGTAGTAGTAGTAGTAGTAGTAGTAGTAGTAGTAGTAGTAGTAGTAGTAGTAGTAGTAGTAGTAGTAGTAGTAGTAGTAGTAGTAGTAGTAGTAGTAGTAGTAGTAGTAGTAGTAGTAGTAGTAGTAGTAGTAGTCGTAGTAGTAGTAGTAGTAGTAGTAGTAGTAGTAGTAGTAGTAGTAGTAGTAGTAGTAGTAGTAGTAGTAGTAGTAGTAGTAGTAGTAGTAGTAGTAGTAGTAGTAGTAGTAGTAGTAGTAGTAGTAGTAGTAGTAGTAGTAGTAGTAGTAGTAGTAGTAGTAGTAGTAGTAGTAGTAGTAGTAGTAGTAGTAGTAGTAGTAGTAGTAGTAGTAGTAGTTCTAGTAGTAGTAGTAGTAGTAGTAGTAGTAGTAGTAGTAGTAGTAGTAGTAGTAGTAGTAGTAGTAGTAGTAGTAGTAGTAGTAGTAGTAGTAGTAGTAGTAGTAGTAGTAGTAGTAGTAGTAGTAGTAGTAGTAGTGGTAGTACCCGTAGTAGTAGTCGTAATAATAGTCGTAGTGGCCGTAATCTTCGTAGTCGGCGTAGTGCAAGTAGTAGCCGTAGTAGTAGAAGTAGTAGTAGTAGTAGTAGTAGTAGTAGTAGTAGTAGTAGTAGTAGTAGTAATAGTAGTAGTAGTAGTAGTAGTACAAGTAAGTAGTAGTAGTAATAATAGTAGTAGTAGTAGTAGTAGTAGTAGTAGTAGTAGT
>CAUYUJ010022272.1:12500-13731 GCA_963575745.1 Prorocentrum cordatum | reverse complement strand
AGGAGTAGGAGTAGTAGTAGTAGTAGTAGTAGTAGTAGTAGTAGTAGTAGTAGTAGTAGTAGTAGTAGTAGTAGTAGTAGTCGCAGCAGTAGTAATCTGTATCAACATTCCAATCATGATATAAATATGCGTGTTTCTTCGGTACCGTAATTTACTTCTCGCCCTTTCGCTTTTGAAGCCTCAGGATGGCCCCGTGATGGCCCAATAGAGCGCCAACAAGGCCCCACGACGGGCCCAGGACATACCCGAGAGGGCCCCAAATGGCGATTCCGAGAGCCCTGCCCTAAATGGGGGGGGGGGGGGGGGCACAAATTATGGCCCCTCTCTTTTCACCGACGCGCCCTCCGCGATAGCCCCGGGCTCCCAAGAGGGCCCCAAGAGAGCCCCGAGCGGGACCCAAGACGGCCACGAAAACGCCCTGAGAGCGTCCCGCGAGGGCCCCAAGAGGCGGCTTGCCTCCTCTTGCTCCTCCTGCTCCTGCTCCTCCTTTTGCTCCTGCTCCTGCTCTTGCTCCTGCTCCTGCTGCTTCTGCTGCTGCTCCTCCTCCTCCTCCGCCTCCTCCTCCTCCTCCTTCTCCTCCACTCGCCACCCTGCGGCCCTTGGGGTGGCCCGAAGCGGCCCTCCAAGGCCACCCCCTTGCTCCCACAGGTCTCTCGATTCAGCCTGGTTGCCTGCTCTGCTTCACTATATGTGTCTCTTCGCCCCCTTCCCCGCCAACTCTCATGGACGCCGTTTCTGAACGGGCTGGCGGGGTACTTTTTGATTGCGAGCGCGCCGGAAGACGCCGGGCGCCGTCAAAACGAAGCGTCGATGCAACGGCCTCAATTGGCGCACAGTAGCAGAAGGGCCAAACGAAAAAAAAACAAGAAGGCGGAAGAGACGAGCAGCGGGCGAACCTCACTGCCGCTCAGAAGAGCGCCGGCACCAGGACGAACGCCTGGGCGTCGCGCGGCACCTCGGGGTGATGGAAGGAGTCCTCGACCCGGATGTGGAAAAACGTCGCGAGGAGCAACGCCAAGGACACAGCCAGGCACCATCCCACCATGATGGGCCTCGACAAGAGGGGGGCAGGCCGTGCGGGCGCTCGACGGAGAATCCGGATCGCAAGTCACCAGATGGTGCGAAGAGTGAGATACGCGAAGCGTGAACATGTACTAACATAGCCTCACGCCGTCGCGCAGTCTTGAACTCCAACACCTCCCTCGGCCGACAGACCGGAAATCAGCGCGGG
>CAUYUJ010022272.1:0-7500 GCA_963575745.1 Prorocentrum cordatum | reverse complement strand
AGGAAGTAGCCTCGTGAAGCGGTGTGCAGCACTAGCCCCGAGGAGGAGGAGGAGGAGGAGGAGAGGAGGGAGGAGGAGGAGGAGGAGGAGGAGGAGGAGGAGGAGGAGGAGGGGAGGAGGGAGGAGGAGGAGGAGGAGGAGGCGGAGAGAAGGAGGAGGAGGAGGAGGAGGAGGATGGAGGAGGAGGAGGAGGAGAAAAGGAGGAGGAGGTGGAGGAGGAGGAGGAGGAGGATGGAGGAGGAGGAGGTGGAGGAGGAGAGGAGGAGGAGGGAGGAGGAGGTGGGGAAGAGGAGGGGAGGGGAGTGGGAGGAGAGGAGGAGAGGATGAGGAGGAGAGAGGAGGAGGAGGATGGAGGGAGAGGAGGAGGAGGAGGAGGAGGAGGGGAGGAGGTGGAGGAGGAGGAGGAGGAGGCGGAGAGGAGGAGGAGGAGGAGGAGGAGGAGGAGGAGTGAGGAGGAGGAGGTGGAGGAGGAGGAGGAGGAGGAGGAGGAGGGGGAGGAGGACGAGGAGGAGGAGGAGGAGGAGGAGGAGGAGGAGGAGGAGGAGGAGGAGGAGGAGGAGGAGGAGGAGGAGGAGGAGGAGGAGGAGGAGGAGGAGAAGGAGGAGGAGGAGGCGCGTGCCCAGGCAACTAGGGCAAGCTCGTGCGGCGTCGGCGCGCGCGTGGGTTTTTGATGCCGCGTCGATCGTTCAACCTCGAATCGATCGCGGCCCCGATCCTTCAGAATTGAATTCCGTCGGGTCCAATGGCGTCACCGTGTCCCTCGGTGCGTCCGCGTATTCGTCCTTGCACGCCTTCGCCGGCGTCGCAACCTCATTCTTGGATTTCGCAACTCGCCCACTTCTCACGGCGGGATTTGCAGATTTTCTCTTGTGCAGAAGGTCGGCACTGCACGACCTTCGCCAAGGTATAATGATGGTGAGGCAGAGGAAGCCTTTGAAAATTAGCCTGGCAAAGGACCCAACCATATGCAGTTGTGGGTATCGCATTCGGGGGAGCCCCGTATGGGGCCACGAAACGCTGTGCTGGGTGTGGCGGACGCATGCGCCCCCCCCCACTGGGGCCTTCGGTGGAGCTCCCTATGGGGCAACGAAGCGCTGTGCTGGGTGTGGCGGGCGCATGCGCCCCCCTCCACTGGGGCCTTCGGTGGAGCTCCCTATGGGGCCACGAAGCGCCGTGCTGGGTGTGGGGGCGCATGCACCCCCCCCCCACTGGGACCTTCGGTGGAGCTCCCTATGGGGCCACGAAGCGCTGTGCTGGGTGTGGCGGACGCATGCGCCCCCCCCACTGGGGCCTTCGGTGGAGCTCCCCACGGGGCCACGAAACGCTGTGCTGGGTGTGGCGCACGCATGCGCCCCCCACCACTGGGGCCTTCGGTGAAGCTCCCTATTGGGCCACGAACGCTGTGCTGGGTGTGGCGGACGCATGCTCCCCCCCCACTGGGACCTTCGGTGGAGCTCTATGGGGCCACGAAGCGCTGTGCTGGGTGTGGCGGTACATGCGTCCCCCCCCCCCACTGGGGCTGGGGCCTTCGGTGGAGCTCCCTGTGGGGCCACGAAACGCTGTGCTGGGTGTGGCGGACGCATGCGCCCCCCCCCACTGGGACCTTCGGTGGAGCTCCCTATGGGGCCACGAAGCGCTGTGCTGGGTGTGGCGGGCGCATGCGCCCCCCCCCCACACTGGGGCCTTCGGTGGAGCTCCCCATGGGGCCACGAAACGCTGTGCTGGGTGTGGCGGACGCATGCGGGCTGTGCCACTCGGGTCTTCGGTGGAGCTCCCTATGGGGCTACGAAACGTGTGAGAGGAGTGTCGAGAGCAAAGGCAAGGAGGGAGAGGAGGGAGGAGGGGGAGGAAGGAGGAGGGAGGAGGGGGAGGAGGAAGGAAGGAAGGAGGAGAGACGCGGGGCACCGTCTCTTCAAAACGAGGACCCAACACCACAGGATGGTTGGGAAATAAGCTCTTCAAGAGCAGGGCGCGCCAACAATGCCGTACTTCATTGGCAAGGACATGGACGATGGCTCCAAGATGGTGGGTTGAGGTGCGCCGACTCGTTGGGCCCTACTTTGGAAGCATTGGACTGGCCAGTCCAGAACTCTCGCGCGGAGCTTTCGATCTGGCAAAACGACGAAAACTCCATGCCCAACACCAGGCCTGAGAATGAGTGCTCGTGAGGGGCGCCCTCCGTCTTCGGCCGAGAGGCCGATGACAAGCAGGTGGGCCCCATCGAGCAGACCGACCTCCAGAGTTTTAGCTCCAGCCTCACTGCCTTCGTCTGCGAGGCTGCGTCCCAAACGTCTGACAAGGCACAGGCAATACACCAAGTCCGGCAGAAGATCAAAAAGCACTTTCCTCAGGTGGCGGCTAACCAGGACGCCCGTATATTCTTGAACGATCCATGGGGTACAGGTTCTACATGTTGAAGGCGCGCGCGACTATTGTTCAGTGCGCGAGTTTGAATAGCACCCCCTCCTCTTTGGTCCTACCCTCGTCGTTTCAGCTTACCCTAGTCTTGGACGGTTACGCGGGGGATTACACGGGCATGATCTGCGTAGGCTCAGCCTCTCTGTCCCATGCAACCGCTTTCTGTTAGCAGAGGAGACTGCGTGCCCAACCCCGTCTCCCCCACTCACCTTGATCCTCCAGTCCCATCCTCGATCCTTCACCACTCGTGCTGTGGCGTTAGTCAAGGCTTGGTGGCGTTTTGGGGCGGGGGGGCGGGAAAGGAGTGTGTGTGTGTGTGTGTGTGCGGGGGGGGCGGAGAGACGGCGAGGCACGCTGAGGGAAACGGTCCTTCCACAGCGCGCAGAGAGGCTTGACCTCTGAGCTACGCCTTTGTCATCAGCCTCCAACGCCCTAATCAGCGAAGTTCTGGCCGTTGAGGGACTCTGGCCCCTCCGCGTGACTCATGCTGCTCCCCCCTCTTTCTGCTTGACACGTCTGTTCGTCGGCTCAGTGTCTTCTCCTGGTCGTGCTTGTCGCCGGCCAGGCGCTGGGGAAAGAAAGGGCTCTGTTTGCTGTCGTGGCGCATCGCGTGTCTTGGCGCTTCACTGGCTTTCGCGGCGCATGGCGTGTCTAGGCGCTCTCAGAGAAGCATAGTACAATACAGCTGACATAGCTGGCGCAAGAGACACAAGCAAATGTCCCGTATGGGCCCGCACGCGTACAAACAAGCCCCGCCCCCTCCCCTGCAGCAGATCGCAGGAACAGGCTCGTTTTCGTCAGCTCGCGGTGTTGCTTGCCCCACAACTAGCAACGCTGCTTGAATGGTGTGGGAAGGAAGGCGGGGTGAAACGAAGGGGGGGACGACGAGGCCCATTCAGGGAAGCGAGCTTTTCCATATCGCGCAGAAGGGCTGGGCTCCTGCGCTCGCCACACTTTTCGCCGCCAGGAACCTGGCGCGGGGCGGGTGGGCCCGAAGTCCTCGGTGGCAGAGCGTTCTAGGCGCCGCGTGCCGGCTGCAAGCACTTGTGCCGAATACGAACTGCGCGAGACGGCTCGTCAGCCAAAAGCCACGCTCCACTCCCGCGGCCAATCGGGCAACTTTGCTGCCACTCTTCCGGGGGGGCCGCTACAAGCTTGGGGCTGCTCGCTATTGGTTCCCCGGGGCAACTCATTCAATGCCACCTGCGCGCTCCTTGTTCCCTAGCAGTCCAGGATCCCTCTGCGTACTCCTTTTGTTTATCGTGCAGTGCGCATTGCCCAGTACAGTGACAATGCTACGCGCGACGAGTTCTCTCGCCACTGGGTGACGGGGTGCCCCTGGTGCAGTCCGCGTGCCAGGGGCTCGGTCAGAGAACCGCTCGCCAGGCTCGCGCGGCAGGGGGCGGCGGGCGGGGCGGCGGCGTGGCGGGGCGGGCGCCGCGAGAGAGGCGGCGGGCGGCCCTTCCCTCGGCCCACAGGCCGCGATTGAGAAGGAAAAGCACAAGCAATGACGCAGCGAGGAGGAGAGGCCATCAGCAGGGAACAGGAACAGGAGAGACACGGGGCAGCGACAAGCAAATTGGAGAGGGCAGCAGGAGAAGCGTGCCAGGGGGACCGCGGAGAGCAGCAACCCGAGGGCGAGGGGGGGCGCGAGGCCGACGGTGGCGACGGGGCGGGCCGGCGGCGGGGCGACGGAGGAGAACAGGCAGCACAGGCAAGGGGAAACGAAAGGCATGCAGGGAGACGAGGGCCAGTGCCCGCGCGCCACCCACCCGAATCTGGGAGAGACCATGGCAGGCCCTGAGTTCGCAGAGAAACGCGTGCCCGACAATAGCGCAGCCAGCTGCCAGCGGCGCCTCAAACTTCGGAAGCCAGTCGGCCAACCCAACCTCGAGAGACCCGCAAAGGCCGCAATGGCTGCCAATAGCATGCAGGAGCAATGGGTGCAGGGGGGGGAACTAAGGGGGCCGCGAAAAAGCGGGGGAACAGAAAATATGGGTTGCTCTCACAGTCTACCCACAAGGGCCAGGGGGAACGAGCGGGGGGGAGGCTCCGAGCAGCGGTGACAGAACGGAACGACAGAAGCGCTTCTGGACGTTTGGGGTGACGGCATAACAGTTGCCTTAACCGCGCCTTGACCAGGAAGCCACCAGGGACCTGGGATCCCGTCCGACGGGCATCATGGGCAGCAAGAAAGCCGTCAAGTAGAGCACACCCCACCAGGTCACCAGACCCCCCCCCACTGTGGCCCCAGACAAGAAATCGTTAACAGCCAAATGTCGGCATTAAGTGCTCAGCCCACGATGCCAGTGGGCCAGCGCGGGGAAGGTTGCCGACGAGGCAACGTCTGAGGTTCGGGCGCGCACGATAATGCCGAAGGTCGTCGTCAGCAATCTCCTCCACGCGTCCCAGGGCGCAGCCTGCGTTTCGCGACGCAGTGCCGTGAAGGGCGCCTGTCGCAAGGCGCATCGTGCTGTCTTTCTCACCTCGTCGCGCCCCCCTGGCCACCGCCTGGGGGCCAGCGACCGAAAAGCGGCCGAGCCCCGCTCACTTGGGCACTCGGAGGGCCAGGGTGCGGATGGGCGCCATGGGGTCGCGGAGGGCTTTCAACCGCTTCATTTTTTTTTTTTTCTTCTGGAACTGCTTCCTGGGAATGGGTGTGAGAGCGGGCGCCGAGAAGGTGTCCACTTCGTCCGCCGTCGTCCTGATCCAAGACTTTCTCCACCAAGCCCAGCTGGTCCGTGCGGGGTATACTCGTCGTCTTCCAGAGAAGCCATTTGAGCCTCAATCTCATGCTGATTTGATCCTGTCTCGAACGAGACATCATGATCCGAATCTTGATGGCCCTCGAGAAACAATCGATGCCAACATCCTGCTGGGAAACTTTTTTTTTGAGGGAGAAGATGGGAGCAGACACCGAAACTGTACACCACGCGGCTGGGGCGGACAAATCCTGCCCCCCAAGACAGGCAGCGGCCAAGATGTGGTGTTTGACTATACTATTGCATGGTTTCGCCATTGCAAGACCACTTCGCCGCCGGGCATCCTGCTGGGAAACTCCTAGTGCCCGGAGTCCAGTCGACATCTCCCCGGGGAAGGCACGGCGACGGCCGGCCGTGGTCACCTGCAACGCTCCGTGATACGCTCTCCGTGACTGCCCTGCCACAGTCCTCCTCCTCATCCTCATCCCCCCCCTCCTCCTCCTCCTCCTCCTCCTCCTCCTCCTCCTCCTCCTCCTCCTCCTCCTCCTCCTCCTCTGTCCACCTCCTCCCCCATCCCCCTCCTCTGTCCTCCTCCCCCTCCTCCCCCATCCTCCTCCTCCTCCTCCTCCTCTTCCTCCTCCTCCTCCAGGGCACAACTGCAACTGGTGTGCCAGGATCGATACCCAGTGAGAGTGGAAGAGCCGGATCGTCTGCGGGGGCCTCAGTCCAAGCCCTCGGAGCCTCCGAAATGTAATCCAGAACTTCTGGACCGCGTTGCCTCAGACTACCAATGACGCGCCGGGCCCCCGCAAGAGCCCAAGGTGCAGAACTGCGTGGGCAAAGCCAATGACCCGGGCAAAACTGTTCTTCCGCCGCCAGTGATCAGTGAGCTGTCCTGGCTTCGGTATCTCGGCGACCAGCACTTCGGGCTCGGGTGGGCCCAGACCGTGAGCGACCGCCCTTTCGAGAGGGGCAGTGACTGCAAGGGGCTGAAGACCAGATGGGATGTGGGAGCGGCAGAAGCAAACATCATCGGCGTAGGCTCGCATCCGCGGGTCGCGCCCCGTCGGCTTCGCTCTCGTCCATCTTGATGCAGGATCCAGAACGCGCGCAAAAAAAAAATATTGATGAAGGATACCCCTGCCGAGCCCCTCTCGCAATCGCGCGCTCCAATGGCGACGCGCCAAGGAAGCATCTCACTGCAATCTTGCCCCCGTGCAGTTCCTCGTGGAAGCCGCGGGCTTCGTCTGGAACCCGCATTGCCGAAAGTGCTTCCAAGAGCCGCGCTATGGTCGAAGAGGGGGCGGCGGCCTTGAAGTCAGTGAAGAACCCCAGAGCGGCCCCAAACAGTCGACGTCTGGCGGAGCCCCCGCCATTCGTTCTCGACAACTTTGTCCGGGAGCTCCCTCCGGGGAGTGCCCCCTCGCTGGGTCGGGTCGATCGTGGCCCGCGAAGCTCTCTGCAAATCCATCGAGAACGCATCGCTCAGAATTATCCCATCCGTGTTTGCCAGGGTCGGGGGTCAGGTCGCGCTGGGGGCGCCAACCAGCTCAGCGGGGGTCTCGTCTCCCATCAAGTCTTGCGGTGGGAAACGCATGCGGCCCCGCCCCGCGATCGCTGGAACCGTCTTTCCAGAGGCGTCGTGCATCTCAGGGTGCACTTCAAACAGGATATTAGCAGCTCCTCCCGCCTGAAAACGCCCGCGGGGAATCCTGCCCACCCCAGGGGCCAAACGGCGCTTATGGCAGACCTGTTCCGCAACAGAACCTACGTCCAACAACCCAGAAACAATGAGGTTGAATGGTTCGCGCGTGTTGCAAGATCTAAAACCGGGAAAAACGATCGGGCTCCTGATGCGCAAACATGGCCCCCAATTGTCTGTGGGGGCAGCGGCCGAGGCGTCGGGGGGCGTGCGTGCGTGGCCATCGGGGTCCAGGATCCCAGGAAACCCAGATCGCCTGCGTATCTTAACCCGAGCTCTCCGTAGGTGTTGGACCCGTGCCATTCTCTTGCTGTTCGCCTTGCCCCCCCCCCCGGGCGTCCGGCGCCCGCTCCTCCGTCTCGCGCCGAGAATCTTTCAGCGCATGGGGCAGAGCCTCCAAGCTGGCTAAAAAAGAAAATAAAAATAAAAAAGCTAAACAAAAACAATAAACAAAAAATAAAAAGCTGGCAACATCCGAGCAACGTTCCATTTCCGGTTCAAAATGCCGAGGCAGCTGGGGTTGGGCCCGCAGAGCCTTGACGCGCAGCGGGAAGGCTCCAGCGCGCCATCCTGCATGCGCCACCAGAGCAAAATGCGACCTCTCACGTTGGGACTTCGGGGGCCGAAGACGCAAACGAAACTTGCCAATCGGGGCCATCTGCCGGGGGGTCTCCTTGG
>CAUYUJ010022271.1:17500-125843 GCA_963575745.1 Prorocentrum cordatum | reverse complement strand
TTGCCCCCGCTTGTGTTAGGATGCTACTCTCGGGAGTTGAATTCAGCATCGGCGCTCGTACACCCGTGGTCGAACACCGGCACTCTCCCGCTTAGTTCAGCTTAATGCTGCTTAGGCTGTGTCCCTCTGAACTTGGCGAAGCCCCAAGCTTAATCCAGCCCAGTCTGGCGTAATGGCTTTCTCATCGGGCTTACTCGCCCTTTTCCATTCTTGCGAAAACCACCCATGAGTTGCCTCCACGTGGACGCCCACGTGGAGATAACTCCTAACGTGGAGCCCTAGAGGTCTGGACCCCCTCTTGGGGACCGGCGTTTCATCCCGAGTCGCTGTTTTTGACGGTCCCGAAACCCGGCGAGTCCCCCAGAGGTCGAACACGGATACTCCAGATTTCGTAATAAAAGGGAGGGGGTCTGGACCTTCCAAGACAAGCCATTTCAGACCTCCCCCGTGGGAGAACCCTCCAAAACATCGTCCCCAGACCCCACCAGGCCCTCAAGATAGCCTGGAAGGAGGACCCCCCCCCGAAATGAGGACCCCCCTCCCATTATTACGAAATCTGGAGTAAAAAACCTCCTTATTTTTTTCATTACGTCGGAAGATTGGTTTTCGGATCAGAACTCGGCTCTCCTGCGGATGCCTCGGCTCTCCGGCTCTCCCGGTGCTCCCGGAGCGCCTTTCTTCGATAAGGCGCAGCTGCCGGAGAGCTTCCCGAGGTTGGAACGCCGGCCAGATCCGACGAAAACGCCCGAAATCCTCCTCTTTCGAATTTCGATCGTCCCGATTTTTCTGCGGGGCGACAGGGTCTGGGTCCACGCTCTCCTCCTCCGTCCTCCTCCTCCTCCCCTATTGGAACCACCACAGCGCTCTCGATCGCTCCCTCCTCCTCCTCCTCTCCTCCTCCTCCTCCTCCCCCTCCTCCCCCCCCGCTCTCGTCGTCGTCGTCGTCGTCGTCCTCCTCCCTCCCTACCTACCCTCCCTCCTCCTCCTCTCCCTGCCTCCTCCTCCTCCTTCCTCCCCAACGCCCTCCCCCTCCTGATCCCCTTCCTTCCTCTTCCTCCTCCTCCTCCCCCCTGCCTCCCTCGCCTCCTCCTCCTCCACCTCTTCCCTCCTCCTCCTCCTCCTCCTCCTCCTCCTCCTCCTCCATCGCTTGTCCTTATAAGAAGCGAGCCTCGAACCGCCGGAGAAACCTTACAGATCACGAACCTGATCATCAAACGCCCAGAAGTCTCGAATCTCGAAGCCCGAGCCGCCGGAGAGGAGGGCGCGCTGCCGTGCGGCAGGAGCCGGGGGCAACGATAGGGCGGGACAGGCTCATCAGGGGGGGGGAAACGCATCGCCCACTGATCGCCGACGACGAGGGCCCGATACCCCAACCCAGTTTCGCTACATCAGGAGGAGGAGGAGGAGGAGGAGGAGGAGGAGGAGGAGGAGGAGGAGGAGGAGGGAGGAGGAGAAAGAAGGCCCCCCGCCTCCTCCTCGGCATCCCCTGAGATCCTGGCGTGGCAATTTTTTCACAACGGGCGTGTTCGCACCAGTTCGGGCCCCGACACCCTCACAGATCCATCCCCGGCCCGAACAAAAAGGCAGACGCATGGAGCCTGGGGCTCTGGTCGGGATTGTGTGCGCTGCTGCATTTGTTTGGTGGCAGCGTGTCAGGGATCGCCGATCTGTCGGCGGGGCTTCGCCGAATCCAGGTCGATGCACCCCGACCTGTATATCCCAGACCTGCGACGTCCTGGTTTCTGCAACGACGCGACCCCTAGAGGTCCGGACTTGTTCCCCCGGCCCAGTCTTCAGCCCGAGTCGTTTTTTTAGGGTTTCGAGGAAGGGTCTCCAGAGGCCAAAAAATTCGCGGGAAACTTTTCGACTCGAGGGGGCCTGGGACCGCGGCGCTCTCTTCCCCCCCCCTTTCTCCCCCCTCACAGGAGGCCGAAACTCGCGGGAAACTTTTCGACTCGAGGGGGTCTGGGACTGTAATTTATATATTCTATCAATCAATCATGCATACATACATGTCTCAGCCGATCTCTATCCTTCATTCCCTTCGAGATATAGCGTATTGAATGTTGTGATATTTTTATATGTTTTGTTGATATATATATATATATATATATATGTATATATATATATATATATATATATATATAGATCATGGGCACTGATATGAATGGATTGGAGCCCTACTGGCTGACATAATTTAACCAAAACTCAGAACCTGGTTCACCAAATTTAGGATGTACTGCATCTTCGCATTTTGCAGCTAAAGAATTATGTAATGCCACAGGGCCCCCAGGGGGCCGAAACTCGCGGGACACCTCCCGACCCGAGGGGGCCTGGGACCGTGGCGCCCCCTCCCCTTCCCCCCTCCCCCCGCAGGAGGCCGAAACTCGCGGGGAACCTCCCGACTTCGAGGGGGTCTGGGACCGTTGTCCCTGACCTTCCAGAGTGCCGAAAAATAGCCCTCCAGACCTATAGACCCATCTGGGCCGCCCAAAACCTCGACAGGAATGAAGATATCGAGGTCCTGGTGCTATTTTTTAGCCACCCTGGAAGGTCAGGAGTGCCCCCCCCCCCGCAGGAGGGCCGTGGGGCAGCCCTGCTGGCTGGTCGTCGCCTGGGGCGGCCGGCCGCCGCCGCCGCGCCCGCGGCCGCCGCCGCCGCCGGGGCGCGAGTGGCTCGGGGGCGGCGGCGGGGAGGTGCTGCCGGAGGTGGCGGCCGGCCTCGGCGCAGTGGCCGCGGAGGGGCCGCCGCAGGGCGGCCAGGAGCCAGCCTCCCTCCTCCTCCTCCTCGTCCTCCTCCTCCTCCTCCTCCTCCTCCTCCTCCTGCTGCTCCTCCTGCTCCTCCTGCTGCTCCTCCTCCTCCTACTGCTCCTCCTCCTCGTCCCGCGCGCAGACTTCGGGCGCGGCTCCCCTGACCTTCCAGGAGTGCTAAAAATAGTAGCACCAGGACCTCGATATATCTGATTTCTTGTCGAGGTTTTGGGCGGCCCAGATAGGTCTATAGGTCTGGAGGGCTATTTTCTAGCACTCTGGAAGGTCAGGGTCCTGGGAGGCCAGATTCAGACTTCTTCTCCGGCCCGAGTCCGGCTCAGGCTTTTCATCCCGCGTGATCCAGTCCCGCCCGATCCGGCTTATGCCCGCCGAGCCCGGCTTATCCCCGCCCAGTCCGGCTGAATCCCGCTTGATCCGAGGCCCATTCTGGCGTAACAGCCCCCCTAATGGGGCTCAATCCTCCCGAATCCTTCCGACGAAGAGCTCCCAGTAGTTACCTCCTAACGTAGAGGAGGGGGGATTTCTCGGATCCACGCTTGGGCCCCCTGGCGGCGCCTCCAGCGCCGCCCCTGGCGCGCGGAGCGCGCCAGGGAGGGGGGTCCAGCGCAGATCCAAGAGATCCGCGCGGAGCACCAAATATGTGTATGTTTATGACGTGTTTTCCTCTTCTGACCCAGGCGTTCTCTCGTTGTGAAAAATCAGGACGGAAGGTTTGGGGGGCGTTGTCGGCATCCACTCGCCAGGCCCCAGGACCGTCAACGAAAGACTCAGGAGGAGAAGCTGGTCCTGGGGAGAGGGTCGGGACTTCCTGAGAGAGCGTATTGAAGAAGTCAGGACGCCGCATGTCTGACGAGTTTGAGCTTCTCTAGGCCTACTAGGTCCTAGGTAGGGTCCGAGTGGTTGGGGTCGGGGGGGTGGTGGGAGGGGGGCTCTTTGAAGCCTTTGGCTCTTTCTGGGCTTCCTGGGGGCTCTTCGCGGCCGCGGCCGGGTCCGCCTCGAGGTTGTGGCCAGAGCATAGAGAGATCCGGGGCCGTTTCTCCAGGGTCGGCATGAAGAGAAAGGTTGGCCTCGCGCAGAAAGGGGGAGCGGCTGGGGCCGGGAGCCTTGAGACGGGGGTCAATGCAAACAGGGGTGGGGGGAGGGGGGGAGGCTCGTGATTCGGTCTCCTCTACACTCCTGCTCGGCCTGGCTGGCGTATGCTCTGTGCCTTTGTGGGCCCGCTTTCTTTTTCTTTGCCTCTCGCGCCTCTTTTGCTTTCTGCTACGCGCATGTCCGAGGGTTTCGAGGTGCTCTGGGCCTCCTGGATGGGAGCCGAGCAGCTGGGGTCGGAGGATCGCGCCGCATCGCCGATGCGTCGGAGATTGCGGCTCGATGTGGAGCCTGATTTTCGCCGCGCTGGCGTTCGCCGATGCACCTCGGACGTCGCCGATGCATCGGCGATGCGTCGACGATGCGGCGCGACCCTCAGACGCCTTGTACTCCCAGCCACGCGCAGAGGGGGGCGGGGGTGGGGGGAGGGGGAACGCGTCTTAGAAACATCCCTGCTTCTAAGAAGCCCTCCTCAGAGCCCCGAATCATCAGGGGTAACTCGGGTCAGGGGTAACGCGGGTTCCTTTTTCGGGAGTCCGAACCCGACTTACCCCGGACCCGAGTTACCCCGGATAACTCGGGCATCCAGAGCCCCGAATCATCAGGGGTAACTCGGGTCAGGTATAACTCGGGTTCCTTTTTCGGGAATCCAAACCCGAGTTACCCCGGACCCGAGTTACCCCGGATAACTCGGGCGCCCAACCTCCCCTCTTCCCCCACCCCCTTGTGCGCGCCGCCAGGTCGGAGGGGCCGCCGTAGGTCGGCCGGGAGCACCGCGGCGGCGCCGTGGGCGACAGGCAGGTCCGTATCCCGTCTCCGCGGCCTCGTCTGGCGGGGCCCCTGGGCCGCGGCCCCGCGGATGCGGGGCGCTTTTGTTGGCGGCGGGCGCCGGGGGGGCCTAGCGCCGAATTCGAGAAATCCGCGCGGATCTCCGACTGTTCCTCTATACATATATATATATATATATATATATATATAATCCTCTCTCTATATGATATATAATATAGATATATATATATATATATATATATATTTATATATGTATATATATGGCTCAAGTGCATTGAGGAAGGTCGCTCGATGAGCTTCAGCGAGTGGCTCTCGACCGAAGCAGTCCGCGCCGCCACCACGAGCCTGGCGATCTGGGCTGCGAAGCCCGAGTGTCCTCCGTGCATCTGCAAGCCCTCGCTGGTGTGCGGCAGCGGGCTGGAACCTCACAGACAGGACTGCCCACCTCAGGTGGGGACCTGGCCGCTGTCAGCCGTCGTGCTGGCCGCGGTGCTGGGCCTGGCCGCAGGCGCGCTGCTGGGCCGCTGGTTCGCTCCGCCTGCTCCGGCGCGGGCTCTGGCGGCGATCGACCAGTTCGAGGAGGAGGCCCGGGCCCAGGCTGCTCTGGTTCGCGGGCGGCTGCAGGCCCAGTGAGGCCATGTCGGCGGCGGCCGCCGCGGCAGCGGGCCATCCCCTCGCCCTCCTCGGCCTGGACGAGGGAGATTTCATCTTGATCAGATACCAGGTCGGGGGGGCGAGGATCTGGCACGAGCGCCTCATCCTGGCCTTCCAGCCCGTCGCGCCGTTCGGATGCGGGATCCTGACCCCGGACGGCCACGGCTACGTCGAGGTCATCGCGAATGGAGGCGCGGACGTGGCAGAGTGCTGCATCCCGGCTGGAGGCGCCGCTGGAGGCAACTCGGCGGCGACGGGCGGGGATCAGGTCTACCGGTTCCAAGCGCTCCCCCCCTTTTTTTTTTTCTTTTGTATTTTTTTTTTTTTCTATTTTTTCATTTTCCTTTTTTGTTATTCCTTTTTTTTTTGTCTGCTTTTTTTTCTCTTCTGTTTTGACCTTTGTTTTTTGGGCTTTTTCTTTTTGGATTTTTTTCATTCCAATTTTTTTGTTCTTTATTTTTTTTTCTACTTTATTTTGCTTGTGCGGTTTTTTTTTTTTATCTTATTTTGCCTCTGCCGGCGGCCGTCGCGGCCGCGGCCACCGCCACCCGGGGCACTCTCGGGCTCGCTCCGGGTCCGGCCGTGGCCCTGAACACCGTGGGCCGGGTCATCGCGCCGCCGGCCCCCGCGCCTGCTGCTGTTGGCGCCCCTGCCGCCGCGGGCGGCCCGGCCGCTGGCGGCGTGGCGGGCCTCGCGGCGGCCCTGGGTGCGCCCGCTGCGGTCGGAGCCCCGGCCCCTGGAGCAGCGGCGGGCGCGCTCGTGCCGGCCGCAGCGCCCGCTGGGCCCGCGCCGGGAGGCGGGCTGGTGCCGGTGGCCGCAGCTCCCGCGGCTGGCGCTCTGTTGGCCGCTGGGCCCGTGGGCGTCCCCGCACCCGCGGCCGCCGCGCCCGCTGCCGCGGCCGTTGCGCCCGGATGGCCTGACCTAGGGGCAGGCGCCCTGGCGAATGCTTTCGCCGCGGTGGCGGCGGCCCCTGGCGGCGACGCGCGGATGCAGGCCAGCGTCTTGGACTCCCAAGGGGTCCGCAAGCTCTCTACGTATATTCCTATTTTTTATTCTTTTCTTTTTTTTTTTTTTTTTGACCATTTTTGGTATACTCTTTTGGTATATTTTTACGGTCTACTTTTCTTATTCTCCACTTCTTTACTTTTTTTTTTCGTATTTTGAGTTTGTTCTATTTCCTACGTCGACTTCAGGACGGCCGTAATGAGGATGCACGAGTTACCTTGGCATGACTGGCCGCTCAAGGGCCCCAGAACGTTGTTGTGGGTGCTGAACTACATCTGCCGGAACGGTGGCACACCCCTCGGTCGCCACACCAAGTGGAAGGCCGAGGCCTACCTGGACGACGAGGACCCGGGGGTAGACGTGCACCTACTGTGCTGCAGGCTGTTGGAGTTCGGAGTCGTGTATGATCAGACTCATGCGACCAATCTAGCTTCTATGGAACTGGTCGGCCGCACGCTGCAGACCCAGGAGGAGCTGTACCGCGACAGGTTCGCGCCCACGTCCGAGCACGGGAACGACGCTGCGCTGCTGTCCGGCGTCCAGGACGCGGGCAGCGGCATCTGCATGGCCCCGGCGCTGCGCGACTGGCTGGCCGCCGAGAAGTCGCGCGAGGCGGCGATCGCCAAGGAGCGGCGCAAGGCTCGCGAGGAGCGTGCCTTGGCCGCCGGGACCGGCGCGGCTGGCTCTGGCGGCGCCGAGGGGCGCGGAGGCCGTGGCCGCGGCGGCCGAGGCCGTGGGCGACGGGGCCGTGGGGGCGGCAATACCCCAGGCGCCGATGCCTGAGACGAGCCGAGGGGGGGCAGATGGGCCAGCCTCCCCTCGGGACTGCTGTGCGGCTCTCGCCGCAGGCCCCCGGCCGCCGGGGACACGCCGCCAGCGCGACGTCTTCCCGCTGCCGGTCGTGCCGGCCGCTGCTCCGCGCGGGGTGGAGCCTGGCGGTCGTCGCGCTGCTCGTCGGCGCGGCCTTCGCACTCATCATGATGATCGCGTTCGAGCGGCCACCAATGCACTCAATTCACTTTATGGCTCTCGGTCCTCGCCTCCATCTGCAGCGCACGAGGGGCAGCGCCAGGCCATCATGCATATCGACAGTTGCGTCAAGGAGCTGGGCGCGCCGCCGCCCGAGTTCAGTGACACGCGTGCTGGTCAAGACGGGGCCCTCCGGGAGCTCCTCTCCTGCGCCAACCTGTACGGTTCGGGCGCCGCCTCGTCGTCCCCCTACGTCCGCGACCGTGTCGCATGGCCCGCTGAAGGTGCTGCGCCCGTCGAGCTCGTCGGGCTTGTGCAGCCCCATGACAAGGCCTGGCTGGAGGGATGGCAGAGCCATATGCTTCGAGATCGGCAGTCCGCCGAGGCCTTGGCACGTTCGGCCTGCCCACGCGGGCCGTACTGCGACCCGAACCTGTTTCGGGACGCGACTGCCTACGGCCAGTTTTTGATGGAGATGCGCCGGAGGCAGATGGTCACCTTCGCGGCCGACAGCGGTCAGCCGCACACCGTCGGCCTCTTCTTTGTGCCCAAGAAGTCGGGGGCCCTCCGGATAATTTTCGACACGAGGGCCGCCAACTGCAAGTTTTTGGATCCGCCGGCCACGAGGCTTCCTTCTGCAGCGTCCTTCGGCGCTATCGAAGCCCCGGCGGACGGCATGTACCTCTCCACGTGCGACCTGGAGTGCGCCTTCTACCACATGCGGCTGCCGCGCGGGATGGAGACGCTGTTCACCTTGCCGTCGATCTCGGTCGCCGTGCTGCAAGAGCTCGGCATGATCGACCTTGACTTCGATCCTCTCTCGCGCGTGACGCCCATGGTGACCGTCCTCCCGATGGGCTTCTCGTGGGCGTTGCACTTCTGCCAGTCGGCTGCGCGCTCAGTCCTTGCTGTTGAGGGCCATAAGAGGACCATGACAGCCATGGACGGTCAAGCTGGTGTTGTAGTCACCGACCCGGTCTCCGTCGGCGTCGGGGCTTACGTCGACAACATCCTGGCGTTCGGTGCTGAGAAGGGCGCGGTCGACCAGGCTATGACACGGCTGGTGGCCGCCTTCCGCGCCCGAGGGCTTCCTGTCCATGAGATCGAGCCCGCCGCGAAGGACCTGGACTTCTTGGGCCTCAGCTTGAAGCACGGGAGGTACCTCCGGATCAAGCCGCGGAACATCTGGCGGCTGCACTCGGCAATCACTGGGCTTCTGAGGCGTGGCTGGTGCAGCGGCCACATGATGCGAGCAGTTCTGGGTCATGTGACATGGTCGTCTATGATTCGCCGAGAGGTCCTCACCGTGCTCCATAGCGTCTACGGCTTCGTGGCGGCGTACGGCGAGAGGCAGGGCAGGATCTGGGCGTCGGCGGCGAAGGAGTTAACCATCATCCGTGACCTCCTGCCCGTCTTGTCCGGCGACCTCGCGTCCGCGTGGCACCCCACGTTGACGGCTAGCGACGCATCGCCCTTCGGACTTGGGGTGATGCGGAGACGCGCGCCTCGCGCCGTCTGCGCCGCCGTCGGCCGTTGCTCGGAGGAGTGGCGGTTCAATGTCGAGGGCGGGCACCAGGCTCGGCTCCGGTCACTGCGAGAGGGCGGCTTGGAGCGTCCCAGCGTTGAGTCAGAAAACGTCGACCCCTCTCGGCCTCACTCTCCAATCGACCCTTCTCAGCTCGGTGCTCATCATGTCAGCCCTGCGGGCGGTCAAACATGTCCGGCGCCGTCGTGTGTCTCGGGAGCTACGTGTACCTCTTTGGGCCTGCAGGGGGACCCCTACGAGGAGCTCGTGGGCCAGCACGGGGACCCCTACAAGGAGCACGTGGGCCTGCACGAGGACCCCTTCATCTCCAAGGGCCAGCACGGGGACCCCCACGTGGTGCTCATGGCAGACAACAGCCTCCCGCGTGCTGATGCCTCTTACGTCGTGGGCGACTCTTGGGACATGGAGGAGGTTCCTGGGCACCTTACCCGCATGGATGCCTGGAAGTCAGTCTCGGCGCAGTCGGTCTCCACGGGGGCCAACATATTGTACTTGGAGGGGGAGGCTCTGGTCACGTCCTATCGGCATCTCCTCCGAGGTCTGGGCGCTCATGGGGCTCGCATGGTCGCCCTCGTGGACAACCTCCCCTTAGCCCTCGCCTGTGCAAAAGGAAGGGCTCGGTCAAAACACTTGAGGTCGTGCCTGAACCAGCTGTGTGCGTTGTCCTTGGCCACTGGCTCGAAGTTGTTCGTCCGCTGGATCGCCTCGGAGCGTAACCCAGCGGACGGCCTCAGTAGAGGCAAGCTCGGCTGGTTCACCGGCCATCGACACCTTGGCCATGCGAGGACCCGCCTCGGTCGTCGCGGCGCTCTGCCTTCTGTTCGGGCTCCTGGCGCGCGAGGCGCAGGCCATGCCGAGGCAGAGGGCCCCTACGCCTTCCGCCCGGACTCGCCGGCGCGCCCAGCTGGCGGCGGCGGCGGCGCGCGGGCGGCCGCTGGTGGGCGCCCTGACGCTCTTGGAGCAGCTGGCCGTGAGGCCGGACACGGAGAGGCCCTGTACCGCCAGCTCCTGCAGACGTTCATCACGTACTGCTACGACCACCGCCGGGACTGGAGCAACCTGCGCGAGCTGGACCGCCTGCTCGCCGAGTACTTCACCTCTCGTTACATCTCGGGGGCGGCGGCGAGCGTCGGATCGCAGACGGTGGCGGCGCTGGCGCACTTCACGCCGGGGCTCCCCAGGCGGGTGGGCTCGCTCTTGCCCCGCGCCTCACGCGCGATGCAGGCGTGGCGGAGGCGGGCCCCGACCCTCACGCGGTTGCCCATCCCGAGGGCGGTCATGTTCGCGCTGGCGGGCGTCCTGATCGCCTGGCAGCAGGCACCCATGGCGGCGTGGCTGGCGATTGCGTTCTCGGCATACCTCAGGCCTGCCGAGGCTCAGCGGCTGACCACGGACAGCATTGTGGAGCCCTCGGCGTCAGCGGGGCCAGCTTACCAGTTCTGGGGCCTGCTCCTCCACCCCGCAGACCGCGGGCAGGCGGGCAAGACGGGCGCCTTCGACGAGTCGATCCTCTTCGACCTCGACCTGTACTTGGTGCCGGTGCTCATGGCGCTCCGCTGTCGGGGGGGCCCGGGCACGCCGCTGTGGAGCTTCTCCCTCGGGGACCTGAACAGGATGTTCATGCTGGCGGCGGCGGCGCTGGGTCTCTCCCATCTGCGTCCCCACCTGTACGGGATGAGGCACGGAGGAGTGAGCGACGACCTCCTGTCCCAGCGGAGGTCGCAGGAGCAGGTCTACCGGCGAGGCCGCTGGGCTGTGCCATCCTCGATGCGGAGGTACGCGAAGGAGACGGCCCTCTTGCGCGAGCTGCAGGGCGTGCATCCGGACGTGTACGCATTCGGCAACCTGGTCGCGCAGAGCTTCGCGCTGCTGATCGAGAAGGGCTTCGCAGGCGCGGGGCTGCAGCGGCTCATTCCGGCCAGCCTGCAGGAGGCGCTCATGGGCGGGCCATCGCAGTCCAGGCGTGTGAGGCGGCGGCCTGCCAGCCGCAGCTGAGCGCGGCCAGCCCTGCCGGCGCCAGCGCTGCCGTCAGCTCGGGGCGTCTTCGGCCGCGGCCGGGCGGCTCCGAATGCGCCGACCACCTGCGGCGCCGCTTCAAGGCTGCGGTCAGCCGCGGCTCGCTGTGCCGGCGTCGGGTGGTGCTGGAGCTTTTCTGCGGCAGTGGCCACTTCTCAGCTGCCGCCCGCCGCCTGGGCCTGTCGGCGCTCGGCCTGGACTTTCGGCTGTCGCCGCTGGAGGACCACTGCCGCCGCGACTTCGAGCGGGTGGTGACCGGCTGGCTCCGCAGCCGCGCCGTGGCAGCCGTCTTCCTCGGTACGCCCTGCACGACGTGGTCTCGTGCGCTCCGGAAGGCTCTGAGGTCGCGCGCCCATCCGATGGGCATCAGCGGCCTTTCGACATCTGAGATCGCCCGCCTGACTACAGGCAACGCCTCGTTTTACTTCACATGCCGCATCATACGCTTATGCTGTAAGTTAAACATACCCGTGCTGCTCGAGAACCCTGCCAGTTCTTTAATGTGGCATGCAAAGCTTCTTTCGTCCCTCATCATTTCCCAGTGTGCTCGTGTGTGTGATTTTGATCAGTGCCAATTCGGAACACCCTGGCAGAAAAGGACCAGGATCGCGGCCTGGAGGACGGGCCCTCTTACCGACCTGCATCGGCTCTGTAAGGGCCGCCGGGGTCTCTGCTCTCGCACTGGAAATCGGCATACCATTCTCACGGGCCAGGCCCCAGAGGGCTGTAAATACACTGCGTTGGCCGCCGCCTATCCCGCTAGTCTGTGCACGGTGCTGGCTAAAATCGTCAGAGAAGCGGTTCTGAAAAAGCCACGGCAAACCATGGCCGATTTAGTATGTAAGCCGCCCGCCAACCACATCTAGCTACCTTCATATTTTTCGGCCTTTGCTGCTAAAGCTACAGGCCATGTCTTCCTTATGGGGTATGGGACCTCATCTGTATGTGCCTCGCCGTCCGTACAATAGGTGGTCAATGCTAGTACCTCTCGTCCGGCAGATATCTGCCGTGCCTGGCTCGTGCTTCACACATATGATGAAAAGAAGCGCTCCTGCCCGTCGTCGTCGTCGTCGGCGCCGGTCGGGGCTGCGCTTGTCATCTAATAGATCTGGCACTCGTCTTCGCAGGGCGGGCTGGACAGTTTTAACAACGTGATGCAGAGCCCTGTTGAGAGTGCCGCACGTTCGATATGTCAGTTCAAATCCTTTCGGTTTTCCGCTGACATATGTGCTCAAGTGCACCCACCCGCATGCCGCCCTCACTTGAATCCATTATACAGCAGTTTTTCTTCTCGGGACCTCATCTGTATGTGCCTCGCCGTCCGTACAATAGGTGGTCAATGCTAGTACCTCTCGTCCGGCAGATATCTGCCGTGCCTGGCTCGTGCTTCACACATATGATGAAAAGAAGCTCTCCTGCCCGTCGTCGTCGTCGTCGGCGCCGGTCGGGGCTGCGCTTGTCATCTATTAGATCTGGCACTCGTCTTCGCAGGGCGGGCTATATATATATATATATATATATATATATATATGTATGTCGGCTTGTCTCTGGCGCGAACTAACTCATAAGTGCTTGACAAGTGCCTCAAGTGGCCCGGGTGGCTCCGCGAAGTGGGCGCGGGCAAGTACAGATCTTCAGCCACTGAGGGCATGTCTATCCGAAGTAGGAGCGATGTCAGGTCATCTCTGAGCCACCTTAGCATCCACTTATAACCTTCCTATCCCCTGAGACCCCCCGCGTTCATCCAAGAGGGGAGGAAAAGGCACCGATACAGCCAGCCTTGCCTCGTTTTCGCCATTTGGGGCATCCTGGGAGGCCCTTGCCGCCACGGCTGGATTCGCGTCGAAGTTCTGGTCAGAACGCATGTTGGGAGAGGCCAAGGCGAGTAGTCGTCCGCAGGCCTCAACGAGTGGAGGACATCAAGACGAGGGCTTCTCTCACTTCTCTGCCTCTGGGGCCCCCCACAAAGGGCCCCAGGACCGTCAAACATGGCGCGAGAGGAGCAGCTGGCCCTATGGGGAACGGGTCGGGACTCCGCGGGCCGCGCATTGGAAAAAGCAAGGCAAGGCAAGACGGGTCGGGACTCTGCGGGCCGCGCATTGGAAAAAGCAAGACAAGGCAAGACGGGTCGGGACTCTGCGGGCCGCGATAACTACCGCTGTCGCGGCTCGTCCCGGAGAGCCCTCGTCGCCACACCTGCTGGATCCGCTTCGGGACGGACGCGCCCCATGAGAGGTCCAGGGAGGAGTCCTGTGACCAGAAGTGCTCCCCGGACCTCTCCCGGGGCGCGTTCTGACTGGACCCGAGAATCCTGCCGTGGCGACGGGGGCCTCCCAGGAGGCCCGGAGAGGGGAAATGGAGGGAAGGGTAGCAGTATCGGTGCTTCCCCCACCACAGGCAGGGCTCAGTGCGAATCTTCCGATTCGATTCGATTCGATTCGATTCGACTTCGATGGCTTCCGATTCCGATTCGATTCGACTTCTGATTCCGATTTGGGTTCCGCTTTCTCAGTGTAGGCCTCACTAGCCTACTGGCCTGCCGATTCCCGCCGGTTCGACTTCTCCCGACACGACTCGGCTGCCGATGTCCGCCGATCCGATTCACTTCGATCGCCCATCCAACTCATCGATGCGATTCTGGGCTCTCTTGCCCACCCTGAGGTTCGACGTTGCAGCAAAAACTGCGACATCGCAAAAGATCACCACCCGAGCCCTGGACCAAGTCTTTCTGCGTTATTTCTTCGAGCCGGACCGATCCATGCGGGCCCCGGGGCCCGCCGAATGGGAGCGCAGACGCGCCCGCGGTGCAAACGGCACCTCCCCTGACCTTCCAGAGTGCTAGAAAATAGCCCTCCAGACCTATATAGACCTACCTGGGCCGCCTGGAGCCTCGACGGGAATGAAGCTATCGAGGTCCTGGTGCTTTTCTAGCCCTCCAGGAGGGTCAGGGTCAGGGCAGGCCCCGGAGGGCGCCTCCCTGCAGGAGCCCCTGCGGCCCGGCGGCGCGCCCGCCGCGCCACCGGCCGCGGCGGCGGCGGGCGGCGGCGGCGGCGGCGGCGCTGAGCCGCCGCCCCCGGCGGCGGGCGCCGCGGGCCCCGCGGCGGCCGCCGAGCAGCCGCAGCCGCCAGCGGCGGGCCCGGAGCCAGGGGCCGCGGTCCGCGGCACCGCTCCCGGGCCGGGCGAAAGGGGGGGATTGGGAACCCTGACCATCCAGAGTGCTAAAAAATAGCCCTCCAGGCCTACAGACCTATCTGGGCTGCCTAGAACCTCGACAGGAATTAAGATATCGAGGTCCTGGTGCTATTTTTTAGCCCTCCTGGAAGGTCAGGGAAAGGGGAGGTTACGAAATATGCTGCATGCAGCTGGTTTCGGCCTCACCGAGGGGCCCATGCCTCGATACATAGTCGCCTCGGGCGCCGGGAGGCGCCGGGAGAATCAGCTACGTGAGCTGGTTCTCAAACCCCCTCTTTGCTATCCCCCCCTTTCGCCCGACCCGACGCTCCCAGAGCCCCATGGAGCCATGAAGGAATCGCAACGGAAGGTTTTTCCAGATTTTCGGCCTTCCCCGGGCGCACTCGGGAGCGCCTGGGAGCGCCTGGGAGCGCCTGGGAGCGTGCCGACAGCGCCGCGCCTGGGAGCGCCTGGGAGCGCCTGGGAGCCCAAAGACGGCTCGGGATGGAAAGCCGGTCCCCGCAGGCAGGTCTGGACCTCCGGGGGTCGCGTCGTGAAAAAGTAATGACGTCGGGGGTCTGGGCAATGGCGCCTTGGCATCGCTCGGACGTGGTCGTTTTTGTTCTCGGCGATGCCAGAGCGAGAAGAGCACGGGGAAGCGGCGCTGGGGGAAAGAGTTCGGGACTTCCGTCGCTTGCCAGAGCGCCCGTCCGTGAAGCACCCGCCAGGGCGCCGCTGACGACGCGGGGCAGGCGCGCGGGGTGGCAGCTGGGGCGAGGCGCGAGAGGAGGCATCGGGGTTCAAGAGACGGGGGCCAATGCGAACGGGGGTCAGTCGGAGCGCCGGATCTTGCAGGGTCTGGCAGGGCCATTGCATTGACCAGGTCTGGGTGCAGGCTCATGCAGGATCCTGCAGCATCCTGCGACGCTCGGACGAGGCTAGGATCCAAGGCCGGGCTCGCGGCGATGTTGCTTACGGTAATGTTGGGATCCAACTTGTAGGAAATCACGAACCACATGTTCCTACATTTCCAACCTGCGAATGGAACGAGCGAGCACGACAGCGAATTGTAGGAAAGCGCGAGCCACGCGTTCCCACACAACCGAAACCTACTTCGCCGTTGCCTACATCGCCGTTAGCCCGTCTACGGAGGATGAGGATATGTCCGTTCCAGAGCGGTCTGGAATGCTCTCAGAGCATTCCGGAACGCGCTGAGAAGGCCGTGGCGCCCGAGACATCCTCCAGAGCCGCCGGATCTCAGAGATTCTCGATGCATTCTCACCCGATTTGATCCTCGTCCTGGCTTCGTCTTACAAAAGCCTGACCGGCCCAGGCAGCTGCTGCTGCGGCTCGATCCCCGGAGGCAGCTGCTGCTGCTGCTGCTGCTGCTGCTGCTGCTGCTGCTGCTGCTGCTGCTGCTGCTGTCTTGCAAAAGCCTGGTCAGTCGATCCCTTGGCATCGCTCGGACGTGTGCGTTTTTTCCTCGGCGAGGAGCATCCTTGACCATTGGCGAAAAAAACGCGCACGAAACCAAACAAAAACACAGGGAATGGACGTCCGAGCGATGGCCAGATCCCCGAAGGCAGCTGCTGCTGCGGCTCGCCGGGAGCGTGCGGGCGAGCAGCGCGAGCCGCCTCTCGACCGCGCAGGGCCCGGGCGGGGCCGCGGCGGCGGGGGCGTGCCCCGACTGCAGCCCGTGCCACGACCTCGAGCGGGTGGCGCTGCTGCGCGGCAAGGGGCCGAGCGGCGCGGAGGCGTCCATCCAGGCCTGCCAGACTGCAGCTGCTGAGGAGGAGGAGGAGGAGGAGGAGGAGGAGGAGGAGGAGGAGGAGGAGGAGGAGGAGGAGGAGGAGGAGGAGGAGAGGAGGAGGAAGGAGGAGGAGGAGGAGGAGGAGGAGGAGGAGGAGGAGGAGGAGGAGGAGGAGAGAGGGAGGAGGAGGAGGAGGAGGAGGAGGAGGAGGAGGAGGAGGAGGAGGAGAGGAGGAGGAGGAGGAGGAGGAGGAGGAGGAGGAGGAGGGAGGAGGAGGAGGGAGGAGGAGGAGGAGGAGGAGGAGGAGGAGGAGGAGGGAGGAGGAGGAGGAGGGAGGAGGAGGAGGCAGAAGGCCCCCCGCCTCCTCCTCGGCATCCCCTGCAATCCTGGCGTGGCAGTTTTTTCACGACGGGCGTTTGCGCTCCATTTCGGGCCCCAGGGCCCTCGCAGATCGAGCCAGCTCAAAAAATGACGCATAAGCATGGAGTCCAGGGCTGCAGTCGTGATTTTTTGAGATACTGCATTTGTTTTGCAACGTCGGATCTCAGGGCCGGCGCTGACACATCCGTAGTCGAGAACAGACCCAATCCGGCAGAATCCCGTTTCCAGTTCCGCCTGGCCCCGCTCCAACCGCTTGGTTTCCTCAGGGCTCGCCCAGCTTCACGGCCCTTTTTTTAACATCGGCCTATAGTCTCATAGCCCTCACCCAGTCGTTCTAAAGAAGGCCTCCCAGGAGTTGCCTCGCGTAAGCTCTGGGTGGAGAGCCAGGGCCGCAGAAGGCGTCCGTGCACCACGCCGTGCCTGGCCAGGGCCGTCCCCGGCGAGGAGGTGTACACACCGTGCCAGGGCCAGAGGCAGGGGGTGGCCCTGCTCGGGCACGGTGGCGGCGTATACAGTGGGGGCCCATGCCAAGATACAGCCTCCAGGGTGCCCTGGGTTTCCCGGGTTTCCGTGGCTTTTCTGTGGAAGGTATTGACGCTCCCCCGCCAACCATCGGTGGACGTCCTGGGGTCTCAGGGTTGGGCTTCTTGTGGAAGGTTTAGGGGAACAAAAAGTGACATACACATAAAAACTCGGAGGTCCGCGCGGATTTCTCGGATCGGCGCTGGGGCCCCGGGCGGCGCCTCCAGCGCCGCCCCTGGCGCGCGGAGCGCGCCAGGGAGGGGGGTCCAGCGCCGATCCGAGAAATTCGCGCGGATTCCGAGTTGTTATGTTTGTGCCACTTCTTGTTCCACTACGGTTTCTTGTGGACGGGCCTCCACTGTACAGTGCTGTTTTAAATACATGCTCCGCGTGCGGATCATGTATTATAAGTGCAGGGAGTTAGCTTTTAAACACAACGATGCGTTCATGCATAAATTTTCTCCTAAATTGGCCATGTGTTAAAATCCTATATTTTTCAAAAAGATCGCATGTATTAAAGACTGCCCTGTACGCAGCTGCCTCGCGCGCGAGGTCTGGGTGGAGAGCCAGGGCCGCGAGGCGGCGCTGGCGCGCCTGCGGGCCCGTGCGGGCCCCGGGGGCGCGCTGGAGCGCTTCGCCGCGCTGCTCGGCTCGCTCTGCGAGCTCTTCGGGGTGCCCTGCCGCGGCCGCGCGCACATCTTCGAGGAGGACGCGCAGACGGCGGCCTCGGGCAGCAAAGCCAGGGTCGGGCCGGACGAAAGGGGGGGATTGGGAAAGGGGGGGTTACAAAATTTGCTGCATGCTGCTGGTTTCGGCCTCACCGAGGGACCCACTCCTCGATACATAGCCGCCTCCGGCGCCGGGAGGCGCCGGGAAAGTCAGCTACGTGAGCTGATTCTCAACCCCCCCCTTTGCTATCCCCCCCCTTTCGCCCGACCCGACAGGGGAGCCTTGCGTGCCTTTGCAGCTTTGGTTTTCAATAGGGGAACAAGAAGTGGCATAAACATAAAAACTCGGAGGTCCGCGCGGATTTCTCGGATCGGCGCTGGACCCCCCTCCCTGGCGCGCTCCGCGCGCCAGGGGCGGCGCTGGAGGCGCCGCCAGGGGAGTCCAGCGCCGATCCGAGAAATCTGCGCGGATCTCAGAATTTTTATGTTTATGCCACTTTTTGTCCCCCTATTAAATGCGCAGTATCGTCGAGTAGCGTCTGGTAATCGATGGGGCAGCGCCGACTTGGCGTCGATTGGCGTCGATTTAGCGTCGATCAGCGCCGAATCGCAAAAGTCAACAAGATGTATACGGTGAGCTCCAATGAGTTGCCGCACAAGGTGGCCTTCAACCACGGCGCGCTCTTCTTCAACTTCCGCTACTTCGTGGAGGACCAGGTGAGGAGAACACTGAGATTCTGGCGTCTCGGTTTCTTCGAGCCAGGCGTCTTCGCCAGGTTCGGGTCGCGGGACCCTCACAGATCGATCCGCCTCGAAAAGGGGCGCAGGCAGATGAGTTGTTTCCCCCCTGTTTTGAAGGCCAAACCAGCATGTTCTCAGAGCCTGGCTTGACATCTTCTGGCAATTTCGGTGTGTACGAAGGAGTCCCAGAATACAACCAGACACAGTGTATCTCTGCATTCAAGAGGTACGCGTGGTGTTTTCGCACAGTCGGAAGCAAAGGTGTCGTCGTGACAGCGTCGGCCTGCCCCGTTTGGTTGGTTGTAGCAGGTCCTGAAGAGGATAGCCAACCACACGCCGAAACGCTGGAGACGGACTGGACCAGGGGTGCCCGAAAGAGTGGGCAGACTCAGTCGTAGATCAGAAATGAGGAAGTTGCGCTGTCAACTGCTTCTCGGCGACCCTGGCGCGGCATAACCGTTGCCAGGCGAGTCTGAGGCGAGTGTACAAAGAATGCCTCGTATGTTGCACTAGTATGGAAATGCTTCGCAAAAGATTGGATATCAACCGAAAGTCTCTCCTGGAACTCGTTTTCGGTGGTGCGGCCTTTTTCCCAACAGTCAGAGAGGTAGCAGTGGTGGCTTTACCAAAAAGGGGGTTTCGCAGGCGCGCTCTGATTATCCACGAGCGCCTAACGCAGGGGTCGGGTGGCTCACACCCCTGGGCCGTGGTTAGTGTCCGCTCAAGGAAGAAAGGGGCAATCGCCTGGCCTAGCTGCGGTTGCCGAGGATGTCACGAAAGAGGGGGCAGTTGTTTCGTCCTTTCTTCGAACGCCAAACAGGAGGTTCTCAGAGCCTGGATCGACATCTTCTGGTAATTATGATGTGTACGAAGGAGTCCCGGAATACAACCGGACACAGTGTATCATTGCATTCAAGAGGTACGCGTGGTGTTTTCGCACAGTCGGTAAAAGAGGCGTCTTTCGTGACAGCGTCGACCCCGTCTGGTTGGTTGTGGCAGGTCCTGAAGAGGATAGCCAACCACACGCCGAAACGCTGGAGACGGACTGGACCAGGGGTGCCCGAAAGAGTGGGCAGACTCAGTCGTAGACCAGAAAAGGAGACCAACGGAAGTTGCGCTGTCAACTGCTTCTCGGCGACCCTGGCGCGGCATAGCCGTTGCCAAGCGAGCCGGAGGCGGGTGTACAAATAACGCCTCGTATGTTGCACTAGTATGGATACGTTTGGCAAAAAACCAGAAGGGCTGCATGGCTCTTGTCGTGATATGTCAGATGTGTTAGTTCTTTCGCGCCGTCGGATCTCAGGGAATGTATTGATACCGTGCCGCTGCCGTTTCCCTCGTCACCACGGTTGGAGCCGCCTCGAACCCCTCGTTCTTGTGCGACCCAGGACACGCCTGTGGAGTAATTGGCGGGGTGGGTATCCGGTTGCCTTCCCGGGAGGAGGGCCACGAACACTCCTGGGAGGCCGCGGTGTCCTTCTGGCTGGTCAGCTTTGCGCACGAGCTGGCCCACCTCGAGACCCCAGCGCACGACCGCCGGCACGGGCGCGCCATGGAGGCGGCTCAGCGCGCCGTGCTGCCCGATCTGCCGAAGGTCGGGCGCTCTTCAAATGACGTTCGACGCGGCGGTCCCCGTGTGTGCACCTCACGTCTTTCGGCGTCACCCCAACGTCGTGATCCTTTGCGCACCGAGCAATTTCATTGTAGATAAGTCGTGCCGGGCGCTTTCTGGACGCACCACTCGGGAAACGGTATATTATCGGAGGCTTGGGGGTGAGATCGCAGTGGAACGGACCGGGAAATCGTTTCGTTTCGCTCGTGTCGCGCGTGCGGGCGAAGCGAAGCTGCGTGGATGCGCGAGAGGAATGAACCCGCCGCTGCTAGGGCGAAGTCAAGACAAATGATTTTCCCCCGTCCGTCCGTCCGGCGGTGGCCCTAGCGGTGCCCCGCAGTGTCCCGTGGTGTCCCGTGGTGTCCGCCGTTGCTAAGGCGAAGTCGAGACAAATGATTATCCCCCGTCCGTCCGTCCGTCCGTCCGGCGGTGGCTCCAGGTGTTCTGCGGTGTCCCGTGGTGTCCCGTGGTGTCCCGTGGTGTCCGTCGCTGCTAGGGCGAAGTCAAGACAAATGATTCTCTCCCGTCCGTCCGTCCGGCGGTGTCCCTAGCGGTGGCCCTAGCGGTGCCCCGCGCTGTCCCGTGGTGTCCCGTGGTGTCCGCCGTTGCTAGGGTGAAGTCAAGACAAATGATTCTCCCCCGTCCGTCCGTCCGGCGTTGGCCCTAGCGGTGTCCCACGGTGTCCCGTGGTGTCCCGTGGTGTCCGCCGTTGCTAGGGCGAGTCAAGACAAATCATTCTCCCTCGTCCGTCCGTCCGTCCGGCGGTGGCCCGCGGTGTCCCGCAGTGTCCCGTGGTGTCCCGTGGTGTCCGCCGTTCTAGGGCGAAGTCTAGACAAATGCTTCTCCCCCGTCCGTCCGTCCGGCGGTGTCCCTAGCGGTGGCCCTAGCGGTGCCCCGCCGTGTCCCGTGGTGTCCCGTGGTGTCCGCCGTTGCTAGGGCGAAGGCAAGACAAATGATTCTCCCTCGCCCGCCCGTCCGTCCGTCCGGCGGTGGATCGCGGTGGCCCGCGGTGTCCCGTGGTGTCCCGTGGCGTCCCGTGGTGTCCTGTTGAGTGAGATCGATAGTGAGATCGATATTGAGATCGATACTGAGATTGATAGTGAGATCGATGTGGTGCTCCGTCCCGTGGTGTCCCTTGGTGTCCCAAAAAGTGAGATCGATAGTGAGATCGATAGTGAGATCAACAGGTGTCCCGTGGAGTCCCGTTCAGTGAGATCGATAATGAGATCGATACTGAGATCGATAGTGAGATCGATGTGGTGCCCCGGGGTGTCCCATGGTGTGTCCCTTGGTGTCCCAAAAAGTGAGATCGATAGTAAGATCTACAGGTGTCCCGTGGTGTCCCGTGGTGTCCCGTGGCGACCCGTTGAGTGAGATCGATAGTGAGATCGTTAGTGTGATCGATAGCGCGATCGATGTGGTGTGCCGAGGTGTCCCGTGGTGTCCCGCGGTGTCCATTGGTGTCCCGTTGAGTGAGATCGATAGTGAGACCGATAGTGAGACCGATAGTGAGATCGAGAGTTGTCCCGTGGTGACCCGTGATGTGTGGTGTCCCAAACAGTGAGATCGATAGTGCGATCGATAGTGAGATCGACAGGTGTCCCGTGGTGTTTCGTGGTGTCCCGTGGTGTCCCGTTGAGTGAGATCGATAGTGAGATCGATTGAGTCAGATGTTGGTTCCCCCCCCTCTCCCCCCCCACACAACCTCCTTATCACCCGAAGGGTGGTCGTATAGGTAATCTGTGTTTACTATATGTTCGGGTCGGACGCATGCCTCCGAGGAGGACACTCGGATGTCCTTGTGCATCCCATTCGTGGTCGGAGTCGGTGGGGTGTCTGAGGCAGCCCAGCACTGGCTCTGGCGAGCAGGAGGGGGGGGGGGGAAGGTGAGAGGCGCCGGGCACGGGCAGGGCCTGTTTGCCCTTCTCCGGCCTCGGGGGGCAGTTTCCAGGCCCCGGGGACCGTCAAGCGCGGATCTCGGATTGAAAGTCTGCGCCGGATAGGCTCCGGGAGGGGTTTGGGGACAGATGTTGTGCGGTTTTTTGCTTTTTTATCCACCTCCTATTGACCGACTTCCTGGGGGCCCAATCAGCTCAGACCCTCTGGTCGCCTCCAATTTCCTGGCACTTCGCGCTGTGAGTGACTAGGGAGCCACTTGCGAACCCTACCCCTGCTCCCCACCATTTCTGAGGGGGAGGGTGGGGTTCACTTCGCTCGGGAGCGCCTGAATTCAGTGAACCCCACCCTCCCCCTCAGAAATCGTAGGGGGTAGGGGTAGGGTTCGCAAGTGGCCCCCTATGACTGAGTGAGAGATCCCTGGCCTGTGGCGGCTGGGCGCTCCCCGGCGCAGCGCCCCTGGAGCGCCCAGGTGCTATCCCCTGCTGCAGGGGGACGGCCCTCGGACGCGGCCTCCCCTTGGGGTGCCCCACTGCTGTGCGCGCCACACTGCGATGATCGTGGGGCTCTGACGAGGGAGGAGTCGGAGGCGCCGAAGAAGCGCCTTGCTGGAGGCACCCTGCAATCCAGCCGCGAGCGGGCGAGTGAGATGCCTCCCCGGCGGCTTCCCCCTGGGGTGCGCCCGCGTGCTATGCTTGCAGCAGCGTGGTGATTACGGGGCCCATGAAAAAACGGAGTCGGGCGCGCCAGACAAGGCGCCCCGCTGGAGGCATGCCCACAGGCTGGCCGCGAACGGTCCCCTGAAGTGCCCATCTGGCGTCCCCCCTTTTGCGGTGTCCAAGTGCTATGCCTGCTGCGTCGCGTGGATCGCTCTTGTGACTCACGGTGTGTGTGTGTGTGTGTGTGTGTGTGTGTGTGTGTGTGTGTGCGTGGCAAGTTGCACGCGGGAGCCGGACGCGAGTGATTCTGACTCTGAGGGAGTTTCCGTACGATCGAATCTGCGTGAGAGTGAGTCTGTGGGTGTGGGTCTGAGCATGAGTGATCTGCGTGTGAGTGAGCCTGGCTATGAGCGAGCCTGGGGACGCGAATCTGGTTGTGGGCGAGTCAGAATATGACTTGGTGTGAGTATGGGTGAGTATGAGTGTGGGTGAGCTGAACGGGAGTGGTCTGTGCGTGAGTCAGTCTGGGCATGATTGAGTCTAAGTGTGAGTGGGTCTGAGCGTGGCAAGGACAAGGCGGTAGGAACCGGGATTGGGGTCAGGAGGCGGAGGCGTGACACTCGTAAAAAAAGAAAAGCACACCATACTTAGACGAAAGGCAGACTCATACGAACTGCCCCGAGGTTTATTTTCCCTCTCCCCCCATGACCTCATTACGCTTCCTCTCCCTTGCTCCCTTCTATCCTATCCCCCAATGCTCTATGATTACCCTCCCCATTCCTTCACTCTCTTTCTCTCTCTGTCTGTCTGTCTATCTCGCTCTTCTTGTTATTTCCTTAGTTATGTATGTATGTAGTGTTCTCTCTCACTGTGTCTTTCTCATACGCTTTTATATGTGTATATATAGAAACATGCCATATCCCGTAATTGTCGCCCCTTCTCGATCTATATGTTCCTTTCCTTTCACGCTCCTGCCTTCCTGGCTCCCCTCCTCCCTTCCTCAACGTCGTCCACGACGGAGCGGCGCGGAGGAGCGTGAAGCAGGACGGCGTGGAGGGGACGGAGGAGGAGGAGGAGGACGTTGAGGAGGGATGCGGATGGTGGACAGGGGAGAGGAGGGGGAAGGGCGAGGAGTGGACCATGGGACGAATTGGCTTGGGGAGAGACGGATTGGACTCTAGGAAACTTAGAGAATGTGTTTACTCAGTGTGTCGAAAGATCAGCGTACAGAGCTCGCTTGCCTGTCGGAAGGTCATGCGCCATCCTTGGGGCGTGGCCGCGGATAAGAGTCCAGAGCCGTGGCTCTTGCAGTACGAGAGTGCGGGCGTCACCGCGGAGAAAGCCCGCCATCGTCACCGATGTCCATCATCTACACCCTAGGCGATGCTTAAGAAAACTTACATTTTCGGCCAGAGTCTCGATTATCCTTAATGCTTCAATCTGAACCCCACGATGTTAATAGAAATTCTGGGTTCTTGTTCAAATTCTGAGACTATGAATTTCTTAACCCATGATTTCTTAAGCAGTTCGCAGGGTGTATGCCATTGCCCGCCTGCCCTCTGCGAAGACTGTGAAGAGAGCCGTCCCACCTCGGTGTTTTCACGTGCTGTCGCCCTGCCGAGATCGATCGCGACGCGTGCTGGAGAAGAGAAGGCTCCACCGCTCGCGGTGGCCGTGTTGCCCGGGGAACGCTTTGGTGGGTCTTGCGGCTGCTGCCTCTCCTCCCATGCATGGTCGGGGGCGGAAAAGAAGGGGGTGACGACTGAGGGGGGTTGGATATCGTGGCGCGGGCCATGAGTTCTCCCCAGATCTCATGGCGCCTCTTCTTATTTCCTTACGTCCCTGGCCCCCCCACTGGGCCGCGCACATGCCGCCGGTCATGATTTGCACCCCCCCCTCGTGGACACCCCCCTCTCGGCCGCTCCCGACTTGCGGCTGCTGCCTCTCCTCCCACGGGGACGTGATCTGCAAATGGAGCGACGACTGCGACTCGCAGGCGAGATTCTGCCGTTCCTCCCGCCTTCCGGCGGCGGGCGAGGGGGACGGGAGAAGCGGAAGGCCTTCGCAGAAGGCGTCGGGGCTTCTCAGGCATCCGCCCTTCCGAGAGGTTTTCTGCGTCGAAAGCTCCTCAGAAGTCCAGGGGGCTTCCGAGGCTTCTGAGCAGGTCCGCCCCTTCTAGGTTCCCCCCCTGGGCTCGCCTCCCCCCCTTTGACCCTGTTCACGCACACGTGGGATTCCGGTGCGCCGCTCCCTCTGCGTTCGGGTCGACGCAGCAGGCGCGGCGTGCGAACCTTCCGGCGATGTCGTTGCGGACGACGACGGCTCGCAGGCCAGAGACGCGGCGCTGCAAGGATGACCACTTGGCTCATGAGAGGCGGCTCTCGGCTCGTGAGGGGTGTGCCGAAATGGGGCGGCTGTGCCATGCGAACTTTCCCACTGGGGCCTTCGGTGGAGCTCCCTATGGGGCCACGGAACGTCTGATGGGTGTGCCGAAATGGGGCGTCGGTGCCATCTGAATTTTCCCACTGGGGCCTTCTGCGGAGCTCCCTATGGGGCCACGAAACGTGTGAGGGGTGTGCCGAAATGGGGCGGTGCCATGCGAACTTGCACGCTGAGGTCTTCGGTGGAGCTCCCTATGGAGCCACGAAGCGAGTCAGACTCCCCCGAACTCGAAGAGCTCCAAGCGCGCTCTGGACAGCATGCCTCGCGAGTGCTCCCCGCCCTCCTCCTCCCCACTTTTGCTCCTTCCAGCTCCCACTGAGTTGCCCCGTCCTCACCATCGTACTCAGCCTCCTCCCGCTCTTCCTCCTGCCCCCCCCGCCACCTGCCTCCTCCTACCCCCGTCCCCAGCCCCTCCGAAACCAACTAAAGTAGAATTACCTGCGGCATCTCGTTACCACGATCCTCCTTGCCATCTTCCCTGTCCCCCCCCCCCCTCCCAATCCTCGCCGCCCCCGCCCCCCTCCTCCTCGCCCCCTCCTGCAGCGCCTTGCAGGATCTCCTGGATGTCCACGTCCTTCGGGTGAGCCGCGACACAGCGATAGCGCGCGCGTTCAACCTCCCGCTCCTTCTTCGGCCTGCACCTGGGCCGCTCTGAACTCTGCTCGCGCCGAGGCTGCCGCTCCAGTTGTAGGGGCGACGGCAGCGCGTCCGCACGCGCCGCAGCATGATCGGCAGCCGCGCGCATGTCCGCTGCAGTGCGGTCAGGGACTTCTTCTGCTGCGTCGTCTGGGCCATCCCAATCGGTATTTTCTCCTACGTGCATCGGCGCTCTGAAAGTTTATTCCGATTTGAGAGGCACGGCGCCGCGCGAGTGCAGCGCAAACGCTATGTTGGAAGGGCGCGACAACGCATGCCCCCCGGACAGGCGAGAGCAGTCGCGCCCCCGCGCGAACCCCGATTCTGCGCGGGGCGCGTTCCCGTTGACAATGGCTCACCGGGGGAACCGTTTCTTGTGCAGGAAGTCCTGAGCGGTCTGCCCATCGGCGGCTCCTTCGGACGAGGCCCAGAACCACCGAGAAACCGTTTTTGATAGGAAGTTCTAGGCGGTTTGCCCATGCTCGGTTTCTTCGGAGTGGGCCCGAAGACCTCGAGAACGATGTTTTTGCAAAGAGTCCTAGGCGGTTTGCGCATTTTCGGGTCGTTCGAACCAGACCCGGATTTTTTGGGGGCACAAGTCCTGCGGGATTTGGCCGCTTTCAGGTCGGCCGATAAACTTTTCGGGTCGGCGCCTGACCGAACCCGAAAGCTTCCTTCGAGGAGGTCCGATGCCATTTGCTCATTTACGGGTCAGTACACCGCTTGGGATTGAAGATTTTACATTGGGAAAGGGGGACCCGATCCCGCGACCCCGGGCGGGGGCTGGGCTCTGCCCTTGCATTGTACTGGGCCCCTCTGGCCAAACGGGGTGCTGGGCTGCCCATCGGCGCTCGCGACATCGTCTCCATCCGCCCTCGGGCCCCGCGAGTCTTGTCCTGCGCGCGCCACCCCAGGTGGCCGCGGCCGGCACGGTGGCGACGTTGGGGAAACTGCCGTATCGGCGCAGTAGTCCTCGGCGGCAAACAACTCTGCGAGGTTCTGCAGCATGCTTGCCGGCAGAGCCGGCGCCGTCGGCTTGCTGGCGAAGCCAGGCGCGGCCGCGACCTCTTCTCAGTTGAGCTGAAGATCGGGACAAATCGGATCCAGAGATTCTGGGAGAGTTCAAGAGAAAAATAGAACGCCGATTTGTGGAGCGCAGCGCGCGCATTCGCAGAAGTTCCCAAAGAGTGTTCGAGGGCTTGAGGAGCCCAAGTAACACATGGGCGCTCAATTAAACTGTTGAGGGCGGGCAGAAAATCTGGTGCGCACGAGCATTGTGAGCGGGTGCGCGGCTTGCAGGGGGGGCGCAGTAGGTTTGCGTCTCAGGGACTTGGGCGCCGGCCAATGCGCTGATGGGGGGCCCGAGAATGCGTCGCAAATATTACGCCTGTGGCGCCATGGAGGCCGCATTTGCGGTTGCAGTTGGGCGGGCGCCCCGCCGCGCGCACCGTGGCGACAGCTCTCTTGGGCGCCCGCCCGCCGCCGTGGACGTAGCGGGCCCAGCTAGTCTCTCGGTCGGCGCGCGGCGGGTCGGCAGCCACGACGCTGGCGGCCTGAAAATGTTGCGAAAGTGTTTCTCCCCGATCCCGGGGCTATTGTATGTTTTCGGTGGCACGCGCAGCTCGGAGAAAAATCGCCTTGTCCGTCGGCGGCCAGTTGGCTGTCGTCGCGCAGATGTACCGGCGGATGGCGCGGTCCACGCTCAGCGCAGAGAGCGTGTCCATGAGCGTGGACTCGTCGAGGGGCAGGAGGAGGGGCCTCGCGGTCGGGGCCATCGCGGCCCGCGATGTCCACGGCGCCCCACCCTGGGCGCGCGAGGACCTGCTGGGCGCCGCCGCAGCGCGATTTCAGAGAATCTCGGAACCAGAAATCCGGGCGCGCCAAATTTCGCGGGCCGAAAAACTCTCAGAGAGTTTCGGCCAGCTCCGAGGTTTTGGGTTTATGGGAATGTTTCACGCGGGGTGGCTAGTTCAGAGATTTTCCGAGATTCTCAGAGAAGTTCCGACGCGAGAATTTGGCGCGCCCCGGTTTCTGTCTCTGCGAATCTCTGAAAAGCGGTTCCTGAGGTTTTACCGGGTCTCCAGGCGTGCTGTCAGCCAGAGACGAGCGACTGGCTGGCGCCGCGCCCGATGCTTCCGGAGTTGCGAACTCGGCATTCGATTCCCTGGGGCCCGCGGGCCCCTGGGCCAATCGCGAGGTTGCCGAGGCCCCCAGGCGGTTGCGCGCGATTGTCTCGGAAACCGGAGTTGGGCATCCATGGTGGACGCCCGCCCGCACGCGCTAGGTGTCCGCGAGATTGTTCGGTGGCGGATACTGCATGGCGCGGGGACTTTCCAAAGACTTTCCGGGGTGTTCTCTACGGTTATTTCGGCGCGCTTCGGGAATTTTGGGGCGGCGCGGGGAAGTCGCCTGGCCGCGCTCGGAACTTTTTGTTTCCAATGCCTTCTTGGGTATCATCGCGGTGTTGCGTGGCCGAAGAGGTCACTGAGCAACGCGCGTTTTAACATTTTCGTGTTTTTTCGTTGCGTTGGTTGCGCGATTGTTTTGGCGGTCCGCCTCCTTGGGGGCCCCTTGGGGCCTCAAGTTTGTTTCGTTGACGCCGGGCCTTCTGGAGTGAAAGGCGCTTGGCGCTGAATTCCCTCGGGCGTGCGCGTGGCCAAATACGCGCCGTGGCTTCATCCGCGCCGGGGCGCATTTCTTCCCTCGCGAAGCCGATGGCGCCCAAGGCGTGGCAGGCCCGTTCGGCGGCGCCCCAGGTGATTTGAAAAACCGAACATGATTTTTATCCCGGTCAAATTTTGCCCCGATCCTGGCTTCATCTTATCTTCTGCAGGCCCTGGCGGCGGGGCGACGGCGCTCTGCGCGGCCTCCGCTGCCATCAGCTTGCTGGCAGAGCTTGGCGCGGCCGCGGCCTCCTCTGCAGGCCCTTGCGGCGGGGTGAGGGCACCCTGCGCGGCCCCCGCTGCCAGCTCGCTGGTCTTTCTCTTCGAGACCGACCCCGCGGCAGCCTCAAGAGAGGGACGCGGGCCCCGCATCTGGGGCAGAGAGCGGAAGGGGCAGCGTCTGCAGGGGCGCATGCCCCCGGAGCCGACGGAGCCGAAACCGCAGCCGACGGAGCCGACGGCGCCGCTACCCCCCCGCGGCGACGAATGGCGGGCGCATATTAGACTGCGAAGCCGGCGGCGGCGCGACCCTCCACGGACGCAGCGGACGCGGCGGCGGCGCTGTTCCTGCGCCCGGGGCTCGGCTGGCAGAGCCTCGAGCACTGGAGCAGCCGCCCCAAGTGCCGCCGGCTTGCCGGCCGAGTCGAGCGCGCCCGCGCCCTCTTTTTTGCAGGCCCCTGCGGCGCGGCCTGGGCACCCTGCGCGACCTCCGCGCCGGCCGCCGCGCCCTTTGAGGCAGATGCGCCAGCAGAGCCCGGCGCACCGCCGAGCCGCGCCAAGCTGTCCATCACGCACTGGCGCGCGACCTCTGGCAACAGCTCCTTGCCTTTTGCAAGTGCACGTGAAATCCGCCATGCCTCCGTATCCATGTCTTGCGGCGGGTCCTTGAAAATCGCCGTCCCTGTGCAAGGCAAGCTCCTGTCCGTCGGGTGATGGTTCCGTGTCGCCTCGAACTCGAAAGACCTGATCGGGTCGCCGTGCTCTCAGTAGACCCGGCAGTTGCTTTCCTGCTCGTGCTGACCGGCGTTCCCCTGCGAGGTCTTCGACGTGCCCCATTCGACGCTGCTCGCGCCCGTCATCGCGCGGGCGGGGCTAAGCTCAGCGAGCCCAGCGCGGGAGACCACGCTGTGCGAGCAGCGCTGCTTCACCAGGCGTGGGCCTGCAGGGCGGAACGGCCTCTGAGTACAACTGTTTCTTCCGTAGTTGTGCACGTGTACCCACTTATCGGGGACAAATTGCGGGACGCCCACCGGGGCGCCCATCGCGGCACCCATCGGGACAGCCATCGAGTCAAACATCGGGACAACCATCGGGACAACCGTCGGGACAACCATCGGGACAACCATCGGGACGACCATTATCCAGCGGGGCACCATCGAGACAAAGATGGGGACAACCGTGCGGACAACCATCTGGGCAACCATCGGGACATCCACCGGGACAACCATCGGGACAACCACGGGACACCCACGGGGCAACCGTGGAACAACCGCGGGACAATTGCTGGACACGCGCCCGCCTGGGGGTGGGGGGCGGCCCCTCTGGGCTCCAGGTGGCTTGACCAGCGCAGGAACCCGCGCAGCTTCGCCTCGCCCGCGCGCGCGACACGAACCGAAACCGAAACTGATTTCCCAGTTTGGGTCACTCCTGCTCACACCCCCGACCTCCGATATGATATTGACATGTTGACCGGCAACTAGAGAGATGTATCTAAATTGTGGTGCTTGGATCGACGGATAGAGTAGAGATGCCGAATCGAAATGAATGTCGTTGGATAGATCGCGAGCCCAGCCGGATGTCAAACGCACTCCGGAAGTTGCACCTATCCCCCTCTCGGCCTCCTCATCACCTGTAGGGCGGCCCTACCTCTAGCTACATTCGTACTTTCGTAGTTCGCCACTACTCGAATCCTTGGTATCTTCGAGGATGTTCTCCAACCAACGTTTTGCAATATAGTGCCAGAGCGTAGCTGGGGGGCATTGACGGAGGTGGCGGACTGGGGCGGTTGGGGGATACACAGGGGGCAAAACATATCTCTCTCTCTATTTATATATATATATATGTGTATATATATATATATATATATTCTTGTCCCCCTTTTCTACCATTTTCGCCCTCTTCACTCCATTGCACAGCGGAAAGAAGCTTGATTCGTGGGTGGCGGCATGTGCCCGGAATCCAGCTACTCGTTCTTTTCGCCCATGCCCTCTCTCCTCATAATTTCCAATGTCGGCTCCAGATGGATTGAAACTCGACCGCGGGCGGCCGCCGCGCGGCTCTTGAGGCCGCAGAAGCATAGCAAGGTTGGGATGCTCGATCTGTCATTGCGCCATGAAGAGCACCCCTCGCCATGTCGACTGGGCGGTTGTGGTGGCGGTACGGCAGCGGGCTTGAAACTCATGGTACGGGCTAGCATGATGTTGACAGCACTCTTGCCCCTCATTGCAAGATGGCGCACCCGAATTCTGCCGTCGTTCCCTACCGCTGCCACGCGTCACGGCACGCGTGTGCTGCAGTCGAGGCGCAAGTGTCTTGGAAGATTCGTCGCTGTTCGGGGGTACCGTGGTTGGCGTGGCTTACGCGGTGCAGGGTTGCCAAGTGCCTTGTTGAAGTAGTTAGTTGCGCCCTCCACGCTTTTCGATCTCTCTCCTCCCTCTCCCTCTCGAGGGGGCCACAGGGTTCGCCTGTTGCCTTCTCCCTCTCTGGCTTCGGCTTGGTCCATTCGCCCTGGATGTGCCCCTGCCGGGAGGAGCGCGACGCCCGCGTGGCGGCCACGCTGAGACTCGTGGGCCTCGTGCAGGCGGAGGGCACGCTGGTCGGTGGCCTGCTTCCAGGAGGCCCTGGGGAGGAGGCAGACCGAACAAGTGGAGGGAGCACGAGGAGGAGGCGGAAGGGTGGTGGAGAGGAGCGTCGGGGGAAAGGGAGCTGGAGGAGGAGGGGGGACAAGAGGAGGATATCTCCACCGTTGTTTTTGAGCCGTGCCGCACCTGGGTGGAACTCTGGGCAAGCCAACCCCAGTTCAGCCTGACTCTTGGCATCGCTCGGACGTGTGCACTTTTTTTCGGCGAGAACCATCGAGGACCATCCTGGACCATCGAGCAAAAAAAGCACGCGCGAAACCGAAACGTGCACGGGAAATGGACGTCCGAGCGACGGCAAGGACTGCCCTTGAGCCTGGCTTCCTTTTCTGTCGCGGCGCGGCGGGCCCCCCCCCAGATCTGGGAGGGCCCCGCCGCGATGCGGGCGCTGCCGCCGGCAGGTGCCCCGGGGGCACATCGGATCCCCCCATGGCCCCAGGTGTTCGTAGAAGCTCTGGGGCACCTTCGGAGGCTCAAAGATCGACGAAGGATGCCCCACCCCCTCCAATATTTCTGGTATTAAGATATCGTATCGTGCGTCAGCCAAAGTGGACCAGCCAGAGTGGACCCCAGATCACGAGTTATTGCGAACTGGAGGTGGAGCACCTGTTGTGCAAGCTATGCGGCGCAAGCTGTGTTGTGCAAGCTTTGCGATGTGGGCTGTGCGATGCAAGCTATGCGGTGTAAGTTATGTAGTGTAGACTCTGCTGTGTAGTCTACATGGCGCGAGCTGTATGGTGTGAGCCATGCCGTGTAATTTACGCGGTGTAAGCTATGACGTGTAAGCTATTTGGTGTGAGCTACACGATGTGAGCTATGTTGTGTACTATGTGTGGTGTGAGCTATGTGGTAGGACTGTCAGCAGCAGCCCCAGCACCCACTGTCTGGTCTCGAGGGCCGTGCGCGCAGGGGCAGCTGCTTCTGCCGCTGCGGTGGCCTCATCGCCTCCGCGAGGTGTGCCAAGGCACACCTCCACGAGCAGTCGGCGGCGAGTCGCGGGGCGTCCGAGGAGCATTGGCTCGGAAACGAGGCTGCCGATCTGGCGGGCGGCCGCCGCGGCTGCCCGCCGTTCCGCGACGGCCATTCGGCAGGGGCGGCCGTCAGGGTGGCCGCGCTCGCGGCGCTTCTGGCATGGTGGGCCGCGCCTGCGCCCGAGCCGTCCGAGGCCGCTCCGCCGCCTGGCCGTGGAGTCAGGGCTCAGGCACTGGCGCGGGCCAAGTGTCGTGCGACGGTCGGGTCGCGCGCAGCGTGTGCACGCGCTCGCCGCAGTGAGCCAGAGAGGCAGTGGCCAGGACTCCTCCAGGCCTGATCAAACAGGAAAGGGATGATGCTCATGATGATGATGATGATGATGATGATGATGATGATGATGATGATGATGATGATGATGATGATGATGATGATGAGGATGATGAGGAGGAGGAGGAGGAGGAGAAGGATGCTGATGATGGTGACGATAATGATGATGATGATGCTAATGATGATGATGATGATGATGATGATGATGATGATGACGATGATGATGGTACGTATGATGCTGCTGCTGCTGATGATGATGATGCTGATGATGATGATGCTGATGATGATGCTGATGATGGTGATGGTGAAGATGAATACGATGGCCGTGGTGATGGTGGTTGCGGTGGTTGTGGTGATATTGATGATGATGACGACGATGATTATGATGATGACGATGATGTTGATGATGATGATGATGGTGATGCTGATGCGGATGATGGTGATGATGATGGATATGACGATTCTGATGCTGATGGTGATGATGATGATGATGATGGTTGTGATGACGATGATGATGCTGCTGATGATGATGATGATGATGATGATGATGATGATGATTGTAGTGATGATGATGATGATGATGATGATGATGATGTTGATGATGGTGATTATTGTTATGATGGTGACGCTGATGACACGATGTTGATGCTGACGAGTAGCCTGACGACTGTGATGTCGACAGCGACCATGATGATGATGAGGAGGACTATGCTGCTGATGATGACGATGCTGATGATGCTGATGATGACGATGGTGATGGCTATGATGGTGATGAGGAGGAGGAGGAGGAGGACAAGGACGAGCCGTGTGGGTTTCAAAAGGGGAGGATGGGAAGAACGATCGGGAGAGGGACAAGGAGGCGGTGGAGGATAAGCAGAAGGGGTGGGAGTGGGACCAACGGGGACGGTAACGCCCCCTTCTGTTTTTCATTACCATTGTAAAGTGAGGGCCAGTGATGGTAATCTTTGACTGCGGACGCTTCACGTTCACCGCCCGCCCACACCAGTTCTCGCTGAAAGAGGTGAAGATGGCCGCAAAGCGGGATGAACATTCTCCAAAAATAGGGGATGGCCCTCCTGCAGGTGTGTGCACTGCAGTTCCAACAGTAAGGCATGACCCTCCCCGCAGGGGATAGCCCTTCCAACACTAGGGGATTAACATTTTGTACTTATTCCTGCGCCCTATTCTTCTCCATCCTATCACCGAAAGGGCTGAGGTATGCTGCGTGGCTGGCAGATGCAGGTCATTACTTCAAGCGAGTCAGTGACACGGACGCTGGTTCTCCGGATTATTGCCCAAACTGAACCCAACAACGATGACGGCCAAGAAGGCGCCAAAAATGGCTGAGCAGGGCCTCTAAAAATGTTTGCAAAATGGCCAATATAGGCCTGAGGCGGCCCAGACGAGCTTCCAGACGGTCCAAGCGTGAGCATCCCCGCGTGAGGCCCGAGTCCGACAACCATTGAAACTGGGCTGACTCAGGGTGGGTTTGGGCCGCGCTTTGAGGCCCGAGTTTGGGCCAGAATCGTCCAAACATTCGTCCCAGAGCTCATCCAGAACGGTGCTGGAAGTAGCATGCAGACTGGTGATGGCGATCCTTGATTCAAGATGCTTGCACCATTCCGTCGACCCCAAGCGGAGGAGATTTGCGGCTTCCGATTTCTTGTGTGTGTGTGCGTGTGTCCCCGCCGGATGCTGGTGCACACTTCTTGTGGCGGGCTTAGTCGCTGCTCAGCAACCCCAACGGAGCCATCGACCCCAGCGCCGACACGGTGGATTTCCTGCAGATTTTTCTGGCCGATGCGCGGGATCTCGCCAAAGTCGTCGTTGGCCGCGGCGAAGGCGAGGCGGAACGCGCCGATGTCGGCCGGCGTCGTGCCCTTGAAGATGAAGATGAGCTCCTCGGGGCTGTCGACGCCTCCATCCTTCAGCTCGACGTCCCACCCTCGCGCAGGCGCCCCCGCTCTCGGAGGCACCTCTGCGGGATCCCCCGAGAACTGCGCTGCGCCTGGCTGGCTCGTCGTGGCCATCTCGCTCGCCTGACCTGGCCGCGGTGCACGGGGTTCACGAGCGGCGAGCGTATCCGTATCCGCGCCTTCGCGGTCTGGGCTCATGTTCGCTTCTGCCTGCCACTCCTCTCCCGCTGCCACTCTGGGTTTTCCACTCTGGGTTTTCGCCGTGGTCCCTCTTTCACTTTGGCTCCACGGTCCCCATTGCGCCTTTCTTGCCGGCCCTCCGCAGTCCGTCACTGTCGCGCAGCGCCTGGGGCCGCCCCAGTGCGTTTGCCTGCCGCTCCCTCTAGCTCATGTCGGTTTTCATCTTTGGTAGCTTCCCCGCTCATCCCCTCCCACGGCTGCCCCCCACCGAAGGGCGCCCGCACAGCGCGGTTCGCCATGGGTGAGCATTGTGCTCCTCGCAGGGCTGCTTGAGCCCCCGGCCGCTTCTGTGGCGTCGGCGCGGCACTTCCAGATTCTTCTTCGCCTTACTCCGCCGCGTCGTCGCTGCGCGTGTGGCCGCATCGCCCAAAGTGTGTGTATGTGTGTGTGTGTGTTGTATTGGTGTGTATGTGTGTGTGTTTCCGTGTGGGTGAGAGATAATGTGTACGTGTTTTTGTTTGCAGGTGCGCTCGCCTAGCCTTCCCACCCACCCGCTACGCCTGTCGGAATTTGACACAGCGTTCTGCACGCGTCCCCCAGCTGCAACGCCAGGTGGAATTGATGCTAAGCGTGCCCCGCCGAAGCTCTCTCTGTAGTGACTTCAGTGTGTGTGTGTGTGCGTGTGTGTGGACCTGTGTACATGTGTGTGCGTAGTTGTGTGTCGCTTCCCGTCGTGCTGTCTGCGTGCATTTTTTGTTGATTCGTGCCCCTCTTCTTCCGCGTCTACTGCGGGGCTTCTCGGGGCCTCTCTGAGGCTCAGGTGGCGGCCTCTTGGAGCCTTCTCACGACTCCTGGAGGCTTTTCTTTCTGGGCCCTCTTTTAATGGCCTCTTGGGGGTATTTGGGGGTATTTGGGGTGTCCTGTGGACCATCCGAGTCCCTGCAAGTTTCCCCTCCTTTGCCCCTCGCTTGGAGCTCGGTTGAAGACATGTGCGGTCGTTTGGGGGTCTTTTGGGGCCGTCTCCGGGCCCTCTCGTGGGTCTCTTGGGCTGTCCTGGGCGGGTTTTCGGGGGCTGCTCGGGGCCGCGCTTCAGTTTCAGAACCCCAAGATTCAAGCCCAAACGAGTCAAATTCAGACCTCAGATTTGGAGGCTCCGAGGGGGCCCCGGGGCCCAGGGTTGCGTTGGCCAGCTCTTACACTGAAGCGAAATTTCAGACCCAGGGGAGGGCAGGGCTCGTTTCGAATCCTCCGATTCGATTCGATTCGACTCCGATGGATTCCGATTCCGATTCGATTCGATTTCGGATTCCGATTTGGGCTCCGATTTCTTATTGGACGCATACTAGCCTGCCGATTTCCGCCGATTCGACTTTTCCCGACTCGGCTGCCGATTTCTGCCGATCCGACTTATTTCGATCGCCGATCCGACTTATCGATTCGACTTTGGGCTCCCCTGGGAGGGTGCAAGGGGGAACAGGGCAGCCGTCTGTCTCACACTCCCTTTCGCCCTCGCTTCGCGGGGGTCGTCGGATTTCACGCTTGGTTCTGTCATCGTTGGTTGGTCCACTCGAAGCGTTTTTACCAGCGGGTGAAGTGTGCACGTCACGCAAGACACCACGATGGGTGGATGAGAATGGCGGAGGTTTTAAATAATCACAGCGTCAAATTTTGAGGGTCGATTTGGGGGCCAAGGGTGTCAGCAAAGACATCAGATAAGAATCAAGAGTCTAATCCCCAGGGCGGTGTTGAAGGAGTATCTCTAGTTCTTCAGCATTGTTTCCCCGCAGCCCTGTATCTCAATACGGTGTACGCATTCCTCCTCCCTTACTCTTGCTCTGCACTGCCGTCTATGGCTCAAGGTATGACTGACTGACACAGATCTTGCCCAGCATCCATGGAGAGAAACCGGTCACATCTTACGGACCACTTGCGTGTCCGGATTTTTCTTGGCCCAACCACTTGGGCGCACGCAGCGGCGCAGCGGAGGGAGCCAGTCAGGTGTCCAGAGAGTGCAGCCGGCGCCTCAGGAGAGCGGCGGGGGTCACGCATCGCCCGGCGGGGAGCACATCCTTGACCTTCCAGGAGGGCTAAAAAATAGCACCAGGACCTCGAGATCTTAATTCCCGTCGAGGTTTTAGGCAGCCCAGATAGGTCTATGGGTCTGGAGGGCTATTTTTTAGCACTCTGGAAGGTCAGGGATTGCACACCCATATTCAGAGTTTCTTGATAAGCGTCGGCCCCACTTTCGACCCCCGCCGCGGGTAGCCACCGGGCGCCGAAGGCTCTCCGACCCCCGTCGCGGCGCGACGAGGAGGCGAGGTTGACCCCCGTCGGGGGGGTACCCCCCACGACGATTATGATCAGGAGGGAAAGAATCACACAGACACAATCAATTGTCGACTCCCAGGAAAATATGCAAACATATGAGAAGTGGGTGGGAAGACCAACACCCCCAAAATATGGGAAAATACGGGGAATATTTTTATTTGTGTGTATTTATTTGTGTGTCCTGGGGCCCCTTCATATTAAAGAACCCAGAGTGGGGATCCACGCTGTGCGGGCCTCCGTCGCAGGGGTAGCCGAGACCCAGGCATGCGGCGACCAGTTTTTTTCAAGGCGCGGCCCCGGAGGTCCCGACCACTTCGCTGGGGACAGGGCTTCCTTCGTCCTGGCCCGACCTTTCATGACGAACCAACAACACACACCCATACCCATAGGGGGATCGGAGAGGGCTATGGGTGCGTGTTGTCGGATGGGGGTCCCCGCTCGAACGGGAGCGTTCCCCAGGGTCCGACAACCCACACCCATATCCATAGCCAGTCCTCCTCCCAACGACCTCCCTTTGGGTATGGGTGCGTGTTGTCCGTTCGTCATTTCATGGCCCTGGGTCCCTAAAGCGGGCCCCAGATGAGCCCTGTCGGCTCGAGTTTATGATTGCAAGTGGGTCAGCTGCCCACCTAGATTTGCCTCCTGCCAGAGCGTTTCTCCGACCAGACACGCAAGATACGGTTCAGCGTGGATGCATAGATTGAGAATCCTGGGCTGGAACCCGCAGAGCTGCACGGGCGCGAGGCAGGAGGAGATTGTCACAGAGTTACGGAATTTCGACGCGGTGCTTCTAGCTGGAACGCAGTCCGTAGATTACCGACAGAACCATACAGGCAGTCAGATACTCCGACGACGTGTAGCAGGACGACTGCTTCTCGAGGCGCCTTTTGGTCCCAGCCCGCACGCGAACTCTAGTTGTGGATGCGCTATCGTGCTCGGCGGGGGCCTGAAGGAGGACCATATTGTGGCCAGCTGGTGTTCTCCGCAGGAAGCGCGAGGGAGAGCGATTGCAGTTCGGGTCAAACGTGGACGACAAGATCTAACTTTAGTTTCTCTTTACTTTCCGCCTCGGGATATGCGACTCCAAAAAAACCGAGCTTATTTCAGAACGGTACGGATCTTGCGAGACTGGCTCCAAGATATATTGGCTCAAACACCGACACGTTCAACACCTTTTATTTTCTGTGATTTGAATGACGGGATGGGTTTACAGAAGCGAGGCTCGGGCAGTGTGGATTTGCGTTCTGGTGCTATCGGTATCCCGACGTTGGAGCGCACAGAGGACGGAGCAGGTGCACTGTTCCGAGCAGTTCTGGAGGAACACAGGCTTCTAGCAGGCAACACGGTGGGTGGGAGAAGCTCACCGACTTTCTTCGGCGACACATATAGCTCGCGAGTAGATTATCTCAGTTATCCAGCGGACATGGACGCTATGACTATCACTTGTGGCACTATCCCGAAGTTGGGTGCAAAGTTACAACTACAACGTGGTGCGGCTCCTAGAGATCACTTACCACTGGTGTGCGTCATGAATTATGCTAAGTGTTCTCCTGAAGTCAAAACGGAACCTATTTTGCGATGGGACCGAGACGCTCTTATGATGGCCCTCAAGAAAGGCACCCACAAGCGAGAGTTTCTTGAACACGTTCGTGATTCACTACAGACGGTGGACCCGAGATACATCAAAGAAAGTGCATCGCCAGACGATATCTTCGAGACGCTGGAAGGGCATTTGATTTCGGCAGGTGAGAAGTTTTTTTTTTTACCACGGCTATGCGGCCGCCTCTATGCGAAGACTATTCGCAACACTGTGCTGATCGCCGATGTTTGTTACAACAGCGAACAGTGATCAGAGCAGGAAAGTTCGAGGGCAGCGAGGACGAGGTGAAGCAGATCGACGCAGAGCTGGCCAGACTGACCAAGCAGCTGAAGATGGCCCGCAGGCAGTTTCAACGTCGACGTCAACGGCAGCTCTTGGACGAAGCTAATGAGATGTGGAAGCAGAGGCGCGCAGCGGAGGCCATGAGGATCACACGCCTGGCAGCACGAACGAGGATTGGCCCAAAAAAACGAGACGGAGCACTCATTCGGCCAGGTCCTCTTCCTGCTCACCAGTGGCTCGAGGTTTGGACATTGCCAGGCCATGAAGGTGGCATGGCCGTGCAGCAAGTCGAGTGGGAGGCTCTTCGTGAGGATCAAGAGGGGCACTTTCAATGGCTTCCTGATGCTGAGCTCTTTGAATTGGCAAAGGCAGATTATTCAGCGATTCTCTGGCACACGATTCGGGCACAGAGGCGCAAAGTGGTTCCCCCTGGGACCGCTCCTTTAGAATTGTGGCACATGTGCTTCTTGCCCAAGCCGAGAAAGGATGCCCCGCAAGTTGCAGGGGTTGGAGCCTCTGATGAGCCCCCGAGTACTTTAACTTTCCAGTTCATGGTGAACGTTGGCCTGGCAAAGATCAGGATGCACCAGCAGACTCCATTGTATTGGCACACCAGTTCTGCCCGTGGATTGCGCAAGTCTGGCCTCAAGGGGCCCCGAGGACGCCGAGTAGTTCACATCCTCCAACGGTTAGTAAAGGGTACTTCGGTCGTCGATTACGTGGGGAGCCATCGGTCATGGACTACGGGTTCGTCAAAGGGCGTCGTCGGGAGGAGGCGGTTCTATGTTCGCAGCTTATGAGTCGTCGACTTCGGGAGGGAGGTTTCACGCACGCAGTTTGTTTGAAAGATCTAAGTAATGCATTCGGCAGTACACACCACAACACATTGGACCAAGTTGTTGAGCTTCATGCGAAGCCAGAGGATTATCAGATCTGTAAGCAGCGCTTTCGGCAGAGCCTGATTCGATTTGAAGCAGCAGATGGCCCACTTTTAGTCAGGCCCCGACAAGGTGGCTGTATGGGCGACCCGTTTATCGTCTCTGCCTTCGTGGGCGCCTTTAACTTTCCGATTCTTACGTGGGGGAGGGAATTGAGGACATGGGATACCAGATCGAAGCTATTGGTGGGGGAATGGAAGGGATGGAAGGTAGATACTTCACTTCAGAAATACGCAGATGATTTGAACAAGCTCGTTATTGCTGATCCAGGAGATTCGTTATCTTCCTTTTTGGACAAGCTAGTGCAAGTGGACAGGGACCTAGATGAGGCCCTTTCCATGCATGGGTATGCGCAGAATGCCAGCAAGCAGGAGTTTCTTGTACACTTTGCCCAACGGGGTCATCTCGGACGTGCCAGAATCCGAGCGGGTGATCTTGTGTTGAAGGGAGCTGTACGGGAGGAAGCTCGTTACCTGGGGCCATTCATTACCATGCGGGACTCGGCTAGGAACGAAGTTGTTCGTAGATGCGCTGCTGCACGTACTGGTTTTCACTTTCTTAGTGGAATGTGGAAGCTAACGGGACTAGCGAGGAGGTGGAGGAGATGCTTATTCATCGGGTTTGTTCAAAACGCTTTGCTATCTGGTTTGGAGAGTTTCCCGCTGTCTAAATTCGACTATGACATCCTGGACTCGCGTTTAAGCCGATTGGGGAGAGCAGCAATGGGTGGGAAAGCGGCTAACTATGAGGGGGGGCATATCACGAGCCTCACTAATAAAGAAATCCTATGGTTCTGGAACATACTTCCCTGTAACCAGGAGATGAGGATTAGGCGCCTAAAGCTTTATCAGACGTGGGGTCGACGTCCTGAGCACCATACCCAGGTGCTAGTTGCTCTTTTCGGGGAGTTTCAGTTCGACACTAGGCCGCAGCTTTGCGCAGGACGTCCATCCCAATACGCCTCGCCGCGGCTGCAGCAAATGGCCGCGGACTTGGACCAAGCAGCAGAGTTATTGCCAGATTGCATGATCGAGCCGATTGCTTTGAATCTAGCCCTCTTCGCTGACAAGGAAGCGATGGAGGATTTCTGTATGATTGATTTCACGGAGCTGAGGAGCCGAGAGTTCGGCAGGCGGATCCCGCCACCTGGATTCCAAGAGCGGGCTTCGTCACCAGTTGTCGTTCCGCCACATGAGCGGGACCCATCGGAAGCCTTCATATGCAGGCATAGTAAAAATGGGGTTGAATGCGGGGCCAGTTTTCTTACGAGGCCAGCGTATTTATCACGCATAAAGTCGGCGCATCATGTTCGTAACCTCTACTTCGTTATCACTCCGACGAATACTTGTATCAGTTGTCGTCAAACATTCGCATCGCAGAGAACAGCAGCACAGCACTTATCGCGCGCACTTAAACGTGGGCGCTGCCAAAGAGAAGCAGCACGCACCCTCCTTCCTCTCAAAATGCCCAGATCACTACAATGTTTATGCTGTGAATACGAAGGCGGCACCCTCGATGATCTTTGCAGCCATCTCGTGTCGAACCACTTGCCAGGCAGTATTGGACCGACCCCAGAGAGCCAACCAGCCAGCAGATATGCCAGAGGGGATGGACCAGGAACCGAAGCTCGTCATGCCGTCGTGGTGCAGCCAGTCCATCACCGCTCGAGGCGGGAGGAGGAAAAGGGCGAGGGCGCGGCCAGGGACAAGAAGAAGCACAAAGGCGGCAAGGACGACATCATGCTGCCCATGGTGAAGCTGGTGCTGACCAACACGAAGGACATCGCCGACCTCGGCGCCCTGCTGTACACGAAATACGAGCTACCAGTGGCGGTGGGAGTGGTGGCGGTCAGCCAGCAAGCAGGCAAGAAGTACAACGACGACTCGGCGGCCCTAAAGGCAAAGGAAAAGGCAGGCGAGAAGCAGGATCACAAGTCGAGGGGCGCGGCGCACGTTCAGATATTCATGGCAGCATTCGGATACGGAGCTACGAGGACGGCGTCGGCAGGATCAACGCAAACGGAGGAAGCCAAGCTGAGCGAGGAGATGCTGCAGTTCTTCAACGAGGTGCTGAGCAAGTTCGACGGTCCGAACGCTGTCGGCCAGCTGATTACGCACTTCAGGGTGAAAGTACACAAGAAGGAGGAGGGCTCGACACCGATGTGCACACTGATGTGGTACGCGGACCCACGCCACAGCCACTACACGGAGGTGCAGAAGTGGCTCATCAAGCTCGTGGAGTTCGAGGGTGGCAAGAGGCTGGTCGGCGCCCCGCCGCGCGGCCCGCTCGAGCGGATCCTCAGCAAATATGTCGACGAGCACTCGAAGAGGTAGAGGGACTCCCGAGAGACCTACAGACGAGTTCGCGCCTGGCTGAGCTGAGGTCAAGAGGCTTTGTTCTCCCCCCTGCTTCCTCCTCCCTTCCGTCCTCGTCTTCGGCTCCTCCTCTCACTCAAAGCTCGAATGCACAGCAGGCAGTTTTTGATCCCCCGAATTTTTTTGGACGGCCCTCCGACAGTAAATATCCTTAGGAGGCCGCGTGGAGGGGGGAAAGGAAAGCATGGTCGCTCGAGAGGTAAAGGTCCCAGCAAAGGCAAGGGTCCGCGTACCTTAGGCTAGCCGAGCCTCCGGGGTGCTGCGTGCATCGGGCTTGTGCTGGCGGGGTCCGTGCGGCATCTGGCCGAGAGTGGATCGTATCTTTTTAGCAGTTTACGTCGGCTTCGTAGGTTAAGCCTCCTCAGGGAACAACCCCGTGGGTAGTTAAGAGTGCTACGCTTTTTCGCTTCGGTTTCGCGTTGCCAGTGCTCTCCTTCGGATCTGGTCCTCATGAGCTAGAAGAAGAAGAAGGGCCCCAGATGCCGAAACCTACGAACGCACGACAAAAAGAACTGGAAAGTCGCACAGGTAGTATAAAAGCAGATGCCGCAGATCTTTGCTTACTCCGTCGAAGTCGGAACGTCTGCGGGCCTGGATCAATCACGTCGTCGGAGATTTGGGGAGGGGGCCCGGCCTGCCCCCCGCAGCGCGAGTGCGGAGCGGGGCCGCCGCCGGCGAGGCCTGTCGCTGCGCGGCCTCTCCGGCGGGGAGAAGAAGCGCCTGAGCATCGCGGTCGCCATGCTGCCGGAGCCCGGCGGCCCGGCGGGGGTCCTCGGAGGAGTGTTGTGCGGAACGCGAGAGGGAAGGGGTGTCATGACGCGCAGGGGGTGATGATGATAATGAAGAAGATGGTGATGCGGATGATGCTGATGATGATGATGCTGATGATGATGATGATGATGATGATGATGACAATGACGATGACGATGATGATGCTGATGCTGATGCTGATGCTGATGATGATGACGATGGTGAGGATGAGGTTGATGATGAGGATGAGGTTGAGGATGAGGATGAGGATGAGGATGATTATGATGATGCTGATGCTGATAATGATGACGATGATGATGATGCTGATGACGATGATGGTGGTGGTGGTGATGAAAACGATGGTGACGAGGACGAGGACGATGACGATGATGACGACGACGATGACGATGACGATGACGGTGACGATGACGATGTCGACGACGACGATGACGATGATGATGCTGATGATGATGATGATGATGACGAGTGGGAGATGATCATGATGATGATAATGATGATGATGATGATGTTGATGCTGATGATGATGATGATGATCATGATGACGATGGTGATGAAGATGATGTTGATGCTGATGATGATGGTGCTCATGATGATGCTGATGCTGATTCTGATGATGATCATGATGATGCTGATGATGATGATGATGCTGCTGCTGATGATGATGATGCTGATGCTGATGATGATGATGATGCTGATGATGCTGATGATGCTGCTGATGATTATGATGATGCTGCTGCTGATGATGATGGTGATTATGCTGATGCTGATGCTGATGCTGCTGATGCTGCTGCTGCTGCTGATGATGATGATGAGGATGCTGCTGCTGCTGCTGATGATGAGGGGCGAGGAGGAGGCGGAGCAGGAGGAGGAGCACAGCCGCTCGACCCCGTCCCCTCGGCTGATTTCTGGCCCCCTGGGTCGCTTACGAGTCCCGGTCGCTGCGGGTTGGCGAGGGGCCCGTGGCCTAAGGGTGGCCGTCCTGGCGGCCCACGAACCGCTATTCAGAGGAGGGACAGGTATGGATGTCGCTACCCTCGCCTCGTTTTCGGCTTTTTGCGCCTCCTGGGAGGCCCTCGTCGCCACCTCTGGATTCGCCGCGAAATTCTGGTCAGAACGCACCCCAGAAGTGGTCCGGGGAGTAGCGGCATCGGTACCTTTGGGCTTCCCCAGCTCTGCCGTCCCCCGTCGGGCTTGCCTTGTCCTCCGGTGCGAAAGCTCGCCAGCGAACTCGAACGCCTCCCGCTTCCGACAGACTGAGGATGAGGACGAGGAGGAGGAGGAAGAAGAGGAGGACGAGGAGGAGGACGAGGAGGAGGAGGAGGAGGAGGAGGAGGAGGAGGAGGACAGGACGAGGAGGTAGACGAGGAGGAGGTCGAGAAGGAGGAGGAGGAGGAGGACGAGGAGGAGGAGGAGGACGAGGAGGAGGAGGAGGAAGACGTAGCAGGTACACGGCGACATGCTCGGGGCGAGCAGCACGACCTACGGAGGGAGGTATCCAGTGTTGGTTGCACGGCAGGGGGGGAGGAAACGTGGTCATTCATTGTGAGCGTTGGCGTCGCTGCACGCGATGCGGGGTCAGAGCTGCTTGCTGCCTGGTATCAACAGGAAGACAGGCACAAACACAAACACTCGGAGCTTCGTGCGGTTCTCTTGGATCAGCACTGGGCCCCCCCGCCAGCGCCTCCGGCGTCTCACCTGGCGCGCTCCGCGCACTAGGGAGGGGGCCCAGCGCCGATCCAAGAATACACATGGAGCTCCGAAAGTTTATGTCCTACGACGTTTTTATTCCTCTACGGAGGGCGGAGACGGATTAGGACGAGGATTTCCCCTCCTCCCATCACGACTTGTGTCGTTCCTTCAGCCCTTGCTTTGTCCAAGCTCGAACGCTGTATGGGCTACGCCCAGATACGTCCTCTCCACTACTGCCTTGTTTTCTCTCTACCCATGTTTGTTGTCATTCGCTTCTGTTGCGCTTTCGCCGCCTTAGCATGATCTTCTTCACCACTGTTTCGTTCTCTCAACCTCTGATTCGCTTTCTCTACACTCCGTGTTCTCAACATGTGTTGTGTTTTACACTCTTGTTTTTGATCCTCGCCTTGGTACCCGGGTTTTGTTTTCTCCACCCGAATTTCGTTATCTCTACCATTGCTTCTGGTCGCCAGTAACGTTTCGTGCTATCCGCTCCTGTTTGAAAACCTTTGCCACTTGTTCATCTGATGCATCGTTGTCGTATGCTCAGTTTGATGAGGTATTATTGTCTCGCTTTTGCGATCTCTATGTTGTTGATTCCGCCCGTGTTTCGGTTTCTCCATCACTCGATGTGTTTTCTCTACCGCTGTCTCGTGATATGATCCCCTGTTTTGTTTTACCCACTCCATTGTTGTCTTGTCAACTTTAGTTACGTGTTCTCCACATCTATTTCGCGTTCATCACCTAGTTTCGCTTTCCCTACCCCTGGTTCGGGCCCTGTTTCGTTTTCTCTACCCCTGCCCCGCGTTATTCACCCTCGTTTCGTTTTCGGCACCCTTGCTCCGTTTTCTCCGCTCTGTTTCGTGTTCGCTTCCCCTACTCCGTTTCCCGAATCTCGTGGTCAGTTTTTCTCAGCCACTGTATGGTTTTCTCGTGGCACCACTGTTTCGTTGTATGTGCCCCTTTTTCTGGTTCATCAATCCCCGTTGCGGTTTCTCTACCGCTGTAATGCTCTTTCTGATGTATGTTGTTCGGCCCTGTTTCGGCTTCTCATCTCCATGTTTTGTTTCTGAACCAAATTCTAGTTTTATCAGTGCTTGTTGCGTTCTGCTTGCCGCCGTTTCTCCACCCCTGTTCATTCGTCCACCGAGGATCCAGACGGGGGGGAAGAGGGAGGAGGAGGAGGAGGAGGAGGAGGAGAAGGAGGAGGAGCAGGAGGACCAGTGCAAACCCAAGACTCACCAACGATGTTAGAGTAAGGCCTCTCTCCAAGCTCCCTGTTCACAGGCCCCTACAAGGGTTTATTCCCACTGAGGGAAGTGCCCCGTTGGGAGACAGCCGTTTGAAGATCCCGAAGCGTGCCAATACACCATCTCCGAGATTCCAACGCCACGGGTCATCCGGACTGCTGCGCCTCGACGATCCCGCCTCCTGCCGGAACACCGTTCCTGGGACTTTCACATTGCGAGACAACGTAATTGTCACGTCCTGGCAATTCTTGACTCGTTCGAAACACCTTGTTTGATACGTTGGCCATGTAAACTTGTTAAACTTCTTCAAATGTTACAGGCGAGTGTGCGCGGCGCTAACTCGAGAATCACATTTTGAAACTGAGCCGCCTTCAAATCCATGAAGATCGTGCAGTTGTTCCCTACCCAGGCTCTGCCTAGAGGGTTCTTACTCGCTGGGCTTAAAGGGGCCGGGCAGTGTTCCTCGCCCCGGGCGGTTCCCCCAGTATCCACCCCGCGGGTTCCCCAGGTGCGCCCCCTTAGCTTAGCTTTGCTTATCTCATCTTAGCTTAGCCTAGCTTAACTTAGCTTAGCTTAGCTTAGCCTAGCTTAGCTTAGTTTAGCTTAGCCTAGCCTAGCCTAGCCTAGCTTAGCTTCGTTTAGCGTAGCTTAGCTCAGCTTAGCTTAGCTTAGCTTAGCGCAGCGCAGCATTAGCACAGCATAGCATAGCATATCATAGCACAGCATAGCATAGCATAGCGCAGCATAGCATAGCGCAGCATAGCGTAACATAAACAAACTCAACACAACAGCAATAGCAACAGCAACGGCAACAGCAAAGGCAAAGGCAAACGCAAAGGCAAAGGCAATAGCAAAGGCAATGCAAAGCAACAACAACACCAATGCGAAAGTGTAGATGTAGATTTAGATGTAGGGGTAGGTGTAGGTGTAGCTGTGGATGTAGGTGTATGTGTAGATGTATATGTACATGTAGGTGTAGATGTATATGTAGATCTGATTGTAGTTGTAGATGCAGATGTAGATGTAGATGCATGTGTACATGTAGATGTAGCTGTAGGTGTAGATGTGGGTGTAGGTCTAGATGCAGATGTAGGTATTAAGCTGTACTGCTACTGCTACTACTACTACTACTACTACTACTACTACTACTACTACCACCACCACTACTACTACTACTACTACTACGACTACTACTACTACTACTACTACTACTACTACTGCTGCTGCTACTACTACTACTACTACGGCTACGGCTACTACTACTACTACTACTACTACTACTACTACTGCGACTACTACTACTACTACCACTACTGCTACTACTACTACTACTACTACCACTACTACTACTACTACTACTACTACTACTACTACTACTACTACTACTACTATTACTACTACTATTAATAAACTACTACTACTACTACTACTACTACTACTACTACTACTACTACTACTACTACTACTACTACTACTACTCCTGCTACTACTACTACTACCACCACTACTACTACTACTACTACTACTACTACTACTACTACTACTACTACTACTACTGCTACAACTGCGACGATGAGGAGAAGGAGGAGGACGGCGTTTACCGTTACTACTCATATTGCTCTCCTCTGGGCTCCAACTCCTAGCTAGGGTCGCTCTGGGATAGTTGAAGACGAATTCGCGCGTAGATAACGCGAGAGCAACGTTTCGAACACCGCACGCCCTCAATCCGTGAAACTCTTGCACAGGGTGAAGCCAGCCACATTTTGAAAACGGCCCGCCTTCAACCCGTGGAGCTCTTGCACTTGTTGAAGACGAGTGCGCGTTGCGCCCATGCGGGAGGAGCCGCATGTTTTCAACGGCCCGCCCTCAATCCCTGGAACCATTGCGTCAAACAACGAATGCGCGCGGCGCTGAGGCGAGAGCCACATTTTGAAAGCGACCCGCCCTCGATCGGTGAAGCTGCTGCCACTTCTTACGCTGCAGGATCGGAGAATTTTAGGAAGTCTCCGGCGAAACGCCTGGCCCGCCCTTAGGACTGGCCTCGGGGCGCGACGGGCAGGAGGTAGTGAGAAGTCGAAGGCATGGGGGAGGAAGGAGGTGGTGGAGGAGCATGAGTACTCCAGATTTCGTAATAAAAGGGAGGGGGTCTGGACCCTCCAAGACAAGCCATTTCAGACCTCCCCCGTTGGAGAACCCTCCAAAACATCGTCCCCAGACCCCCCAGGCCCTCCAAGATAGCCTGGAAGAGACCCCCCCCGAAATGAGACCCCCCTCCCTGTATTACGAAATCTCGTGTAGGAGTGAAGAGTGAACGCTTGTAGTTGGTGGAGAGGGTGCTTTCATGGGCGCCAGGGCATGGCCTCTTCCACGCTTCCACTGGCCTCTTCCCCAGATGAGCGACTCGATATTGAACACGTCCACTGCGCGGGCATTCGCGCGCTAGCTGGCCGCGTAATGTTGCGCGTGAGCGCCTCTTCGATCGTCCCGCACCATAGTTCTCGATCGCCGCCGTCGCCGCCGTCGTCCTCATCTTGGTCGTCGCCTTCGGCGTCGTCTTCTTGTTCTTCTTCTTCTTCTTCTTCTTTTTCTTCTTCGTCGTCATCGTCGTCGTCCGTCTCAGATCGGGTGTTGGCAGAGGCGGTCCCTGGCCCAAGGTGTTCCTATGGTTTCCGAGGAGGCCCTGACGGCCTCCAGAGAGCACCCCCACGGGGCGCAGAATGCCCCAGGGGCATCACGATGGAGCGGGACGCCAGAAACTCCGCGCGCCGGGGACGCCGGCAGCGCCCCCCCGATCAGAGCCGCGGCATGCGGGCGACCTGTCTGTCCACACCCAGGGCGTCTTGGGCCCTCTTGGAAGGGGCGCGGCGAGGCCGAGGCGCGCACCGGACGTAGACACGAATCGAGCCTCCGGGGGCGAGCTCTTCACCCACATCCAGTGCGCCTCCTCGGCCTTCCGGGGAGGGGAGAGCCCGGCACTCCGAGCTGCCGCGGCTGCGGAGGCGAGTCCTCCCCCGCAGCGGCGCGGCTCCTGCTCCTCCTCCTCCTCCTCCTCCTCCTCCTCCTCCTCCTCCTCCTCGCGGTGCGGCTCCTGGCGGCCGCGCCGGCCCAGGAGCCTCCGATCGTCTTCGCCGACGAGCCCACCAGCGGCCTCGACGCGCTCGCGAGCCTCAAGGTGCTGCAGGCGCCTCCCGCCCCGCGCGGGCGGGGCGCGCTCTTGTGGCGGCGGTCGCGGGCCCTCGCCCGGCGGAGGAGGAGGAGGAGGAGGAGGAGGAGGAGGAGGAGGAGGAAGGGAAGGAGGAGGAGGAGGAGGAGGAGGAGCAGGAGGAGGAAGGGAAGGAGCAGGAGGAGGAGGAGGAGGAGGAGGAGGAGGAGGAGGAGGAGGAGGAGGAGGAGGAGGAGCAGTAGGGGGAGGAGGAGGCGGAGGAGGAGGAGGAGGAGGAGGAGGCGGAGGAGGGCGCGTCGGACACCAGCGGTTGGCCTTTTGGGGGCGGCCCGCGGTCTCCCTGGCCCCGGGCTTCGCTTCCAGCTCCCGTCTTCCCGGCTCTGGCACAAGATGCTGATCATGTCTGGCAGGACTGGCTTCGGAGACAAGCGGTTGCATTTGAGAACGGCGGCTTGTTCCTGACCTGCAATCAACCTCTCCTGATCATTTCTCTCTGCAGGAGTGGCTTCGGAAACAAGCGGTTGCATCTGAACGGTGGCTTATTACTCACCCACAGTCGTTCGACCAGCATCAATCCCACCATGCGGGACAGCAAACGTGCGGAACGAGAAGGTCTTATGCAGGTTCCGACTCCGGTTTTATTTGTTGACGACTCTTGGTCCCATCCCATCTTTCCGACCCGGCTCCGATTCCAGCTCCCGTCTTTCCGACTCCGGTTCACGATTTTGATCGGAGGTTGGGTGGTGAGATCGCAGTGGAAAGGAGACCCCCAACCGGGACATCGTTTCGTTTCGTTCGTGTCGTGCGTGCGGGCGAGGCGAAGCTGCGTGGGCGCGCGAGAGGAATGAACCCGCCGTTGCTAGGGCGAAGTCAAGACAAATGATTCTCCCCCTCCCGCCCGTCCGGCGGTGGCCCGCGGTGTCCCGTGGGGTCCCGTGATGTCTCGTGGTGTCCGCCGTTGCTAGGGCGAAGTCAAGGCAAATGATTCTCCCCCTCCCGCCCGTCAGGCGGTGGCTCGCGGTGTCCCTCGGTGTCCCGTGGTGTCCCGCGGTGTCCGCCGTTGCTAGGGCGAAATCAAGATGAATGATTCTCCCCCGCCCGCCCATCCGTCCGTCCGTCCGGCGGTGGCTCGCGGTGTCCCGTGGTGTCCCGTGGTGTCCCGTGGTGACCCGTGGTGTCCCGTTGAGTGAGATCGATAGTGAGATCGATACTGAGATCGATACTGAGATCGATGTGGTGCCCCGAGGTGTCCCGTGGTGTCCCAAAAAGTGAGATCGATAGTGAGATCGACAGGTATTCCGTGGTGTCCCGTGGTGTCCCGTGGTGTCCTGTTGAGTGAGATCGATAGTGAGATCGATGTTGAGATCGATACTGATATTGATGTGGTGCGCCGAGGTGTCCCGTGGTGTCCCAGAAAGTGAGACCGATAGTGAGATCGATAGCGAGGTGAGATCGACGGGTCTCCCGTGGTGTCCCGTGTTTTCCCGTTGAGTGAGATCGATGGTGATTTCGATAGTGAGATCGATAGTGATATCGATGTGGTGTCCCGAGGTGTCCCGTGGTGCCCCGTGGTGTCCTATGGTGTCCCATTGAGTGGGATCGATAGTGAGATCGATAGTGAGACCGGTAGTGAGATCGAGAGGTGTCCCGCGGTGTCCCGTGGTGCCCCGTGGAAGCCCGTGGTGCCCCGTGGTGTCCCAAAAAGTGAGATCGATAGGGAGATCGATAGTGAGATCGACAAGCGTCCCGTGGTGTCCCGTGGTGTCCCGTTGAGTGAGATCGATAGTGAGATCGATTGAGCCAGATGGTGGTTCCCCCCCTCCCCCCCACACAACCTCCTTATCACCCGAAGGATGGTTGTATAGGTCAGAGTGGGGGGGCCCGAACGGTCATTCACTGTCCCTGGGTGCGTGGCTGAAGCGGGATTCACGGCGAGGATTAATTATTGTTGTTGTTTTGTTGTTGTTTTGTTGCGTCGTCCCCACCCAGACCTGCCCGCGACCCACCCGCGACCCACCCCGCGACCCACCCGCGACCCACCCCGCGACCCACCCGCGACCCACCCGCGACCCACCCCGCGACCCACCCGCGACCCACCCGCGACCCATCCGCGACCCACCCCGCGACCCACCCGCGACCCACCCGCGACCCACCCGCGACCCACCCGCGACCCACCCGCGACCCACTCGCGACCCACCCGCGACCCACCCGCGACCCAACCCGCGACCCACCCGCGACCCATCCCACGACCCACCCGCGACCCACCCGCGACCGATCCACACTGATTTGAACAGAAAATCGGCGCCTGCAGCGGGCTCGTTGTGTAATTTGTGAAGCTTTGGCGCCTGCGGCGTGCTTCTCCAGAGTCTCGCAGGCTGCCGACGTCCCCACCGCTCCCTCACTCTTATCCGCATCTGCGGGGTGCTACGCTATTTCTCTTGGCAGGAATGGCTTCGGAAACAAGCGGTTGCAGTTGAACGGCGGTTTATTCCTCATTCACAGACTCTCCTGATTATTTCTCCTGGCAGGAATGGCTTCGGGAACAAGCGGTTGCATTTGAACGGCGGCTTATTCCTCACTTGCAGTCTCTAGACCAGCATCAATCCCACCACGTGGCATCGCAAGCGTGTGGCATGAGAAGGTCTTGTGCAGGTTCCGACTCCGGCTCCTCTTTTTCCCTATCTAGGTTCTGCCTAGAGGGTTCTTACTCTCTTTCTTAAAGGGGCCAGGCAGTGCAACTCGCCCCAGGCGGTTCCCCCAGTCCCCTAGGAGCGGTTCCCCCAGTCCCCTGGGAGCTTTAGCTTGAGCTTTAGCTTTAGCTTTAGCTTTAGCTTAGCTTTAGCTTAGCTTAGCTTTAGCTTTAGCTTAGCTTTAGCTTAGCTTTAGCTCAGCTTTAGCTTAGCTTTACTGTTACTACTACTGTTGCTTTCCTAGGGGTTCCAACTCCTAGGTAGGGTCGCACTGGGATAATTCTTCCGACTCTTGGTCCCTTCCCATCTCTCCGACTACGGTTCCGACTCCGCTGAGACACTCGCCCCCGTCCAGCAAGTGCGGCGACCGGGCCCCGGCCCACCCGCGCTGCCCCTCTAGGGGGCCCGCTGGCCGACCGGCCGGCGGACTCGGCGCGCGCCGTCCGTCCGTCCGTCCCGCCGCTGCGGCTGGACACAGCTCGGAGAGAACTGGGCGCTTGAGCCCCAGGAGGGGTCCAGGCACCGATCTGCCGTCGCTTCCCATCCGGACCGATGCCCTGCTCGCCACTGCTGCCGCTCCAGAGGCGCACGCGGCATACACGCTCGGGAGCTTCGGCTCAGCGGGTCGCGCCGTCGGCTCTGGCCCACCGCGCTTCGGCGCGACTCGCTGACCACTTCCTGGTCCCCGGGCCTGTCGAAGGCTCCCGCCCCGTGGAGCAGCGCGGCACGCCGTCAGACTGCACGGCGCAGGGTGTCGCCGGGGCTGCCGCCGCGACACGCTGCGCGAAAGCTCCCGGCCGTACGGCACCTCCCGGTAGCCCGCGCGGACTTGCCGCGTGTGCGGCGGCCGAGCTGGGGCCCGCCTGGAGACCTCTCGGGAGCCTCGAGGGGCGCTTCTTGGGGGCCTGGGGGCGGTCTCGGGGGCCACGTTAGGGTGCAGGGCCCTGAGGGCCGCTTCTCGCCCTCTTGGAGCCTTCCTGGAGGCCTCATGGGCCCCTCGTGGGGGCTTGGGGACCATCCTGGAGCGATCCTCGGAGCCTTTGGGCCCCTCGTGGGGGCTTGGGGGCCATCCTGGAGCGATCCTCGGAGCCTTTCGGGCCGTCTTGGGACGCTCTATGCACCGAAGAGGCGAACATGCCGAGCCAGCAAGGACTGGCGCCCAGGGCCTCCCATGCGGCCCAAGATGCTCTCAAGAGGGTCTCGGGACCCGCCCCTGGCAACCTCGTAGGGCATGTTGGAAGTTTGGACTCCCCGCCGCGTTTTCGAGGCCTCAGGTCTGGCCTTGCGACACGCCCCGGGCGCGCAAAGAAACGCCAGGAAGCTCACGATGATTCCTGGCGTCACTGTCGAGAGCTCGAAGGCGCCTCGCTGCACGCTTGCGGATCTCTGGCAGCTTTCCCCGCCAAGGGCCAGGAGGAGGAGGAGGAGGAGGAGGAGGAGGAGGAGGAGGAGGAGACAGGAGGCAGGAGGGGGCGGCAGGAGGGGGAGGAGGAGCAGGGAGACGGAGCAGGGCAACGGGGCAGGATGAGGGAGGAGCAAGGAGGAGGTGGAGGAGGATGGGGGAGGAGCAGGAGGAGGAGGAGGAGGAGGAGGAGGAGGAGGAGGAGGAGGAGGAGGAGGAGGAGGAGGGGGAGGGGAAGGAGGAGGAAGGAGCACGAGGAGGAAGGAAGAGAAGACAGATCTGCGGCGCAGTCCAGCCAAGGATGGGGAGGCGAGTGTAAATGCAGCTGCAGAGGGCGCATGTCCCAAGACTGCACCGGCGCACCCTTGTTAGGAGGCCAGCTTTCTGCAAGCACACGCGCATGCTTCCAGTCTTCCAGAGAGAGAGAGAGGAGAGAGAAAGAAAGAGAGAAAAAGAGAGAGAGAGAGAGAGAGAGAGAAAAAAGAGAGAGAGAGAGAGAAAGAGAGAGAGAGAGAAATAGAGAGAGAGAGAGAGAAGAGAGAGAAGAGAGAGAGAGAGAGAGAGAGAAAAAAAAAAATGAAAGAGAGAGAGAGAGAGAGAGACATCAGGAGGGGGGAGGGAAGGCACGTAATTAGGCAGGGGGGGCGACGAGCGGCAGCAGGAGCGGCAGCACGAGCGGCAGCAGCAGCGGGAGCAGGGCTGCTCCAGCCGCTGCCCCCCCTGTTTGGCATCGCTCGGACGTGTACACTGCTTCCCCGGCGGGGATCACCGAGGAGCGCCTTGGAGCATCCGGCGAAGCATACTCCAGATTTTATAATAATCGTAATAAAGGGAGGGGGGTCTCATTTCGGGGGGGGGTCTCTTCCGGGCTATCTTGGAGGGCCTGGGGGGGTCTGGGGACGATGTTTTGGAGGGTTCTTCCACGGGGGAGGTCTGAAATGGCTTGTCTTGGAGGGTCCAGACCCCCTCCCTTTTATTACGAAATCCGGAGTGCGGCTTCGAGCAGTGATCCGGGAACGGACGCCCGCGCGACGCCGAGCCCGGCACGCGCGGCGAGGCGCTGAAGGCGGTGGCCGACGGCGGCATGATCGTGCTGGTCACGGTCCACCAGCCGCGCGGCGCGGTGTGGGAGCTCTTCGACCGGCTCCCGCGCCCTGCGCGGGGGGCCCCGCCCGGGGAGCCCCCCTCCTGTGCCTGGCGGCGCGCACAGCGGGGAGGGTGGCGCACGAGGGGCCAGATGCCAATAGGGCGGAGAGCTTCGACCCCCCCCCCTCCAAAACCATAGACATAACGTCAAACATACAAAAACAAGAAAGAAATCACGCGAAGCGTCTCGTAGTAAAAGGCAGGGGCCTTCTCAGAGGGGCCCCAGAAGCTTCTGAGAAGGCAGGGGCCTCCTGCGAGGGGCCCCAGAGGCCTCCGATCGCCAGGGTGGAAAGAAGGAAACATTGATCCTCAGGTGTTTCGCCGTTTTCGGGCCCTAGGGCCCTCTTGAGGGCCCCAGGACGATCAGAACTCGACTCAGGATGAAGAGCTGGTCCTGGGGGAAGGACCTAGGGTCCAGCACCCGTTTCCCTCAGGACCCGTTTCCCCCATGTTCAGGCCAGCTACAATTGGGGGAGCTGTGGTCCTTACCCCCCTGGGGGACCCATCGATTTCGACACCCCTCTCGAGAGATCCTCGATGCGATGGGTTCCCCCAGGGGGGTAAGGACCACAGCTCCCCCAGTTATGGCTGGTCGGATGTTCTTTGCAATCTGGGCGCTTCTCTTTCATTTCGGCCTCCGCGCTCTCGGGCCCCGGGGCCGCCAGCGGGGGATCCGAGACGCAACGCTGCCCCGCGGGGAAAGGGGTCGTGAGCTCTGGGGCCACGGATTGAACAACACCGTACACCCATCAGAGTGTTTCAATTCGAGAAAGCCGATATGTCCATGGATTCCAGATGCCGCTTGCGAGAATCAAGGATCTGGCCTGGGCCCTGGGCATTCTCTTGGAGCTTCTTTTAGCGGTGGACTGTTCGTATTTATACATATATATAGACCTGGCGTGCTGTGTAAGAAAACGCTTCGAGTGATTATGTTCGCTCTGAGCAGGGGTGTACCGGAGGATGTCTGGAGGAGGAGGAGGAGGAGGAGGAGGAGGAGGAGGAGGAGTAGGAGGAGGAGGACGACTGGAAGGCCAGGGTAGCAGCGGTGCGGGCCGACCGTTGCAGCCCCTGTCTCCAGACCGCGCGGGCAGCACCCAGCGCCCCAGAGAGGCAGCAGGGCCCGCCAGCACCCGATCCTCCGGTGCCCGTCGCCGTGGCACGTCGCCCTGCCTTTCACCACCCACCAAATCACCCCAACCCAACCCGAAGCCCTCAATTTATCCTCGATTTCCAGTGGGGGGGAGGTCGGGGAACGTTGAAAAAACACATGGGATCCGTACCGCCCCCAACCCGAAATTGGGGTCCAATTCGGGTCTTCGGGTTGGGTTGGGGTGGTCTGGTAGGTAGTCAGCCACCGCTGCGAGCGCGGGGATGAGCATGACGGGGAACCCCCGCGACCAGATACATCCTCCATCTGTGTGCTCCACCTCCTCCTTCTCCGGCTGCTCCGTCCCGTTTCGTCCTGCCTCCCGCTGCGCAGGTTTCCATTTCTTCTTCTTCTGCGCCTCCTTTCCTCTGTGCCTCTCATTTTTCCTCCTCCCTGCATCACTACTCCTCCCTCTCTTCCACCTCACGTTCTCCCGCCTCCCTCCTTCGCCTTGCTCTTTCTCCTCCTCCTCCTCCTCCCTCATCCCCCTTCTTGCTCCCCGCTCCTCGGTTCTCGGTGCGCCCGAGATGGGTGGCTGTCATTGTGGCTGCGTGTGGCAGAGCAGTCGCGGGTCCCCCTCGTGCGTCGTGAGGTCCCCCCTCGGGCCGACACGGTGCCGGGACCCGAGACCTGTGCCGCGTGGCTCGCAGGAAACGGATGCAAGCAGGGGCGGCGGTCGGCGGGTAGACACACGCAAGCCGTGTCTCCCAGCCCCCCGTTAGCGCTCCACGCCCGTGCGAGGAAGGCTGCTTCCTGTACAGGGTATCTCGCTGAGCCCGCGCTTTCGAAGAGGTCCGGCGACCACGAAGGAGGCCGCCAGTGAAACGATACCGATTGGTCCAACGAACGGCACGCATGCACGACACATGCTAGCAGACCAATCGTACTGATGATATCGATACACCTGTTATACCGGTACACCTGTATATACCTGTTGTGGGGCGTGTATGTAGGTCGAAATCGATATACACGAAAGAGGGATGTATCTACATAGAGAGGGGCATGACAACATACAGAGAACGAGACATACAGACAGACAGAGATATGTATACACATATGCGGGTTTACTTATGTGGAGACACAGCGAGAGAGAGAGAGAGAGAGAACGCGAAAGAGAAAGAGAGAGATAACGCGAGAGAGATGACTATAGAGTGTGGCACCAGAGATAAGTAAATGTACGTGCATGTGCACGTATTAGTACCGATGTGTTGTAACCATGCAATGTGCAACCATAGATTTGCCCGTGCATCTACACTGTTATATGTATAGGACGACATACGCATATAGAGAGAGATATAACACATATGCATAGGACTGTATGTATAGATTTGGCATTTGCATACAACCACATGTCCAGGATGTGCGCGTGTGGTGTGTAGGGCTTGTGCCATATATTTCGCATCTTGTGTGCGTGTGTTGTGTGTTGCGTGTGAGCTATGTGTGGATCATGCATGTGTGTGCTGCGTGGTAAGTGTGTTAGGCGTGTGTAGGTGTGTGTGTGTGTACGCGCGCGCGCGCGCGTGTGTGTGTGTGTGTGTGTGAATGTGTGTGTGCGTGCGTGCGTGCGTGCGTGCGTGCGTGCGTTGCGTATGTGTGTGTGTGGTGCCTGCGTTGGGTGTGTAGTGTGTGATGTGTTTGTGTGTGTGCGTGTGTGTGTGGTGTGTGTGTGTGTGTGCGTGTTCTCTGTTTACGCTCTGTGTGTTGTAGGTGGTCGTGTGTTCTGTGTGTGTTGTGTGTGGTGTGTTTGGTGTGGTGTGTGTGTGTGTGCGTGTGTACGTATGCGTTCTGTATGCTCTCTGTGTTTTCTGTGTGTTCTACGCCTGGGTTTTTTTTTGGGAGGGTGTGACAGGCGTAACTGCTTTGGCGTTAAAATGTGTTTTGCAACGGGGCCCCATGTTTGGCGGATGTCTCAGGCGTAGCTACAGTTTTCAAATATTCGATTTCCACATTATTTAATTCACATTGTGGTTGGAGGATTGCTTGATACACTGTTGAATAGTACATACGTTCGTGACCCTGACGTCGCGATCTGCGCGAGGGGTGCCACCGATTTTCAGAATGGTGAGGATGTCAGGAGCGAAACGGCCAGAACAATCTAGAACGGGACGGGAGTGTATCGCCTCTGAGTTCTATTCCTTTGGCGAGGTGCGTATGATAACATACATGTGTATATATATATATATAGTATCTATATACACATACACATATACGCAGCTGTCCACGGCAAGTCCCGCTGCCATGCCTGAATTGCGGGTACGAAGCCTATTGGATGTTCGTTGGAATCTCGTGGGAGGCCTCTCGGGGGCCTCGTGGAGCAGTTTGAAGCCTCTTCGGGGCCGTTTTGGTGTCTCTTTTTTGTTCTCGGGGGCTTCTTGAGGCCTCTTGGGGGCCTCTTGGGGGCCTCTTGGGGCTTCTTGGGGGCCTCGTGGGGTCTCCTGGGGGCCCCTTTGGGTGGAAGGCTCTGAGTTTCGGTTCGTGTTTTTGGGGCCCTCCTGGACCGTCTTGGGCGCGTCTTGGGCAGTCGTGGGGTGCTCTCAGGCAGTCTTGGGGCCCTTTTGGAGGCCTCTTGGAGGCCTCTTGGGCTGTTTTGGTGGTCTTGGAGGCCTCTTGGGCCGTCTTGGAGCGTCGGGAAGCCGAAAAGTCGGGAACGCCCAACATCTTTCAAAACGCTAGGGCACATCAATGATTGTTGCCCCTTGGGTCCCTCTTTGGAGGCCTCTTGGAGTTCTCTTGGGGTGTCTTGGAGGCCTCTTGGGCCATCTCAAGGCCATATTGGGCGTGGTCGAGCGATCGTTCGGTGACTCGTGGCCCCCTTCGACCGTCTCGGGGGCCTCCCGTGCCGTCATGGAAGTCTCGGGGAGTCCCAGGGAGGCGCTTGGTAACAGGGCGATGCGGTGTAGACGCCCCGCGGAGGGAGGGGTGCCCTGGAATGTGTTAGAAATTTTGCCATGCAGCCCTTGGCATCTCCCCCCTCAAAGGCGCCAGGATGCTCCCAGGACCGCTCAAGATGGCTCCAGGACCTCTTAGGCTCCAAGACGGCTCCAGATGGATTCAAGACGGCCGAAGGGGCTTCCAAGACGCTTCCAGAATGCTCCCAGAGAGCCCCCAAGATGCTGCCAGGAGGCACGTTGTGTCAAGGTCTCCTCAGGTTGTCCTAGAATTTTCTCAGCATTGCCTTTTCAGCATTCAGGGCGTCCAATATGGCCAACGCGGCCCCGCATCTCGCCCCAAGACGGCCTAAGCTGTGCCCAAGGCGGTCCCAAGGTATCCCGAGCGGGAGCCAAGAGAGCCCCAAAGAGACCGCCAGTAGGTAACATTAATAGTTGCCCCTTGCAGAAATGGTGTTCACATCAACGCTTTTCTGGCATTCAGGGGGTCCACGATGGCCCAAGAGGCCCCAACTATCACCAACAGTGCACCCCAAGACGGCCAAATATGCATCCAAGAAGGCACCGTGGTGCCCTAGAAGAGGGAGCGAAGATCTCCCAAGGACTCTGAGACGTCCCCAGAAAGCTTCTGAGACTTTCCGAAGAGGTCTCTCAAGGAGCTCCCGACACGAACCCAAGGGCTCCAACATGCTACTTGACGTTCGAAGACGGACCCTGGAACATCTAGCCCATGCTGAGGACGAGGATGGACGGGGAGCGGCGGAGGAGGAGGAGTAGGAGAAGGCGCACAAGGTGGAGGAAGAGGAGGACTACAGGGAAGGAACGAAGAGGAGGAGAAAGAGCATAATCCAGATGAGACAAGCGATAAGGACGGCGGCACTGAGGAGGAGGAGGAGGATGAGGACGACGACGACGATGGCGGCGACGGGGACGGCGACGGCGATGGCAGCGGCGGCGGAGACGACGGTGATGATGTTGATGATGACGGCGACGATGATGACGATGACGATGATGATGATGATGATGATGATGATGATGATGATGATGATGATGATGCTGATGCTGATGCTGATGCTGATGATGATGATGATGGTGATGATGATGATGATGATGATGACGACGATGATGATGATGATGATGATGCTGATGCTGATGATGGGGAATAATATGTTGATTATGTCGGTGTCCATGACAATGGCAGCGACGATGTCGTCGGCGGTAGCGGTGATGCTGATGATGGTGATTCCGATGCTGATGATGATGATGATGCTAGTGATTACAATGCTGATGATGATGATGATGATGACGAGGATAATGGTGGTGGTTATGATGACGATGCTGATGGGGATGTTGGTAATGATGATGGTCATGATCATGTTCATGATGAGGAAGCTGATTAAGATGCTGAACATGCTGAATATGATGCTGATGATGCTAATGACGATGTTGCTGATCATGGTGAGCATCATGCTCATGATGATTATGATACTGGTGATTGTGGTGGGGACGATGGTTATCATGGCGATGGTAATGCTGCTGCCGATGATAATGATGATTATGCTGAGCTTGATGATGATGGTGATGATGATGGCGATGATGCTGATGCTGATGCTGCTGCTGCTGCTGATGATGATGATGATGATGATGATGCGGCTGATTGTGATGACTATATAAAGGCGACGCTGCTGCTGGTGATGGTGAGCAGGTGTATGAATAATGAGGACGTTGTGTTCGAAGTGGTTGATCGAGCGTTCCACCCCAAGATTGCCCCTAGAAGCCCTCTAGACTTCAAGAGGCCCCAGGAGACGTCGAAGATCTCGCAATATGCACCCAGCAAGGCTTTGGTCCATAACTCAGTATTCGGGAGGGGATGCTAGTGTAATGCTGCAAGGATGTTAATGTTGATGGTGATCAGGTGGGGAAAAAAGCGGGGACGATAAGGAGGACGAGGAGGGAATTGAGGGAAACAAAATATTGCGATGATGCAGCGATGGAGTGATGTTAACGATGATGCTGGTACGGCGGAAAAAGAGATGTGGATTATGAGGGTGATAAGAGATACCAGGGAGGCGAACTAAAATGATGATGTTGATTATGATGATGGTGATGATGACGATGATGATGACGATGACGACGATGACGATGACGATGATGATGCTGATGATGATGATGATGAGAATGATGATGATGATGATGATGATGATGATGATGATGATGATGATGATGATGATGATGATGATGTTGTTGATGATGATGATGATGATGATGATGTTGCTGCTGCTGCTGCTTCTGCTGCTGCTGCTGCTGATGATGATGATGATGACGATGACGATGATGATGATGATGATGATGATGATGATGATGATGATGACGATGATGATGATGATGATGATGATGATGATGATGATGATGCTGCTGATGCTGATGTTTTTTTTGTGTGTAAGGAGAGGAGGAGGATAATGAGGAGGATGATGCCGATAACGAGGAGGGAGATCCGGGGAGGAAGGATGAATAGGTGCAGGAGGAGGATGACGACAAACACCAGCAGCATGATGACGACTCTTCTTTGCTCTCATCTCCTTCCTGTATGCTCCCAGCGCTCCCTCACTTTGGTTGTCTTTGTGTGCCCTCGTTGTTCATCAGAGTGAGGAGGCTGAACCGAACGGTCATTCATTGTGCCTGGGTGCGTGGCTGAAGTGGAATTCCGCGATGCGGATTCTTGTTGTTGTTTGTTGTTTGTTGTTGTCGTCGTCGCACCCGCGCCCCGCCCCGCGACCCACCTGCGACCCACCCCGCGACCCACCCGGCGACCCACCCGCGGCCCACCCCGCGACCCACCCGCGACCCACCCCGCGACCCACCCGCGACCCACCCGCGACCCACCCGCGACCCACCCCGTGACCCACCTGCGACCCACCCCGAGACCCCCCCGCGACCCACCCGCGACCCACCCGCGACCCACCCGCGACCCACCTGCGACCCACCGCGATCCACCGCGACCCACCCCGCGACCCACCCGCGACCCACCCGCGACCCACCGCGACCCACCCGCGACCCACCCGCGACCCACCCCGCGACCCACCCAAAATTTTCTGCGCTTGCGGCGGTTTCTTTTGCATTCGTTCCAAATGGAGAACCTGCGACCCACCCGCGACCCAAACCGCGTTCAGTGTAAAAATCAAAATTTTCGGCGCCTGCGGCGGGCTGTTTTTGAATTCCTTCCAGGTGGAGGTGGAGAGCCCGCGACCCACCCGCGACCCGAACTACGTTCACTGAACAATGAAAAATTCGGCACTTGCGGCGGATGTCTTTTGCATTCGTTCCAGGTGGAGAACCTGCGACCCAAACCGCGTTCAGTGTACAAATCGAAATTTTCGGCGCCTGCGGCGGGAAGGTGAGGGCCACGAGGTCCGCCCCCGCGCCCGCCCCCTCACTCTTGTCCGCAATTGCGGGGTGCTACGTAGTATTCCTGTCTTGTGAATCTCCAGTCAAAACGTCGATTCCCGTGCACCTACTTCCGCCTCCATGGCTTCCCTACAACATCTCGTGCTTGCGCACCGCTAGACGTAATCGCGCGCGAAGCACGCGCGTGGTTCTAGTCATTTATTTTATATATATATTATATATATTATATATATAATATATATATATATATATATATTTACACAAAGAGATGGGGAGAGGCAGAGAGAGAGAGAGAGGACAAAACATACCCACACATAAAAAGAATAAGAAGAAACTGGAAACAGGAGGATGAGGCGGATCAGGGAGGGCACGGTGGTTCGGGGGAACGCCCCGCGTCACAGGCACCCGCACGACCGCCGCCGCTAGCAGCAGGCATGATTTCAGGGCCCGAGCGCCAGGCAGGCACGGCGCGTCACGCTCCACGCTGGGCGCTCAGAAAGCACGGCGCGTCTCGTTTCTACGTCCTCCGCCCTCCGGCAGGAGGAGGGAGGGAGGAAGGATGATGAGGAGAGACGCGGAGGGAAGGAGGAGAGGGACGATAAGTCGAGGATGGGGGAGGAGGAGGAGGAGGAGGACGACGAAGATTACCATGGGGAATGCGAAGATGACCGTTGGGAAGGATGATTAATTTGATGTGGGATGATGTTGATGAGGAACACGTTGGGGATGCTTGCGATGAGGATGTTGATGGCGTTGGTGATGACGATGATGACGATATACACGGCGATGATGATGACGATCCTGATGATGATGCTGCTGATGATGACGATGCTGATGATGATGGTGAAATTGATAATGATGATACTGATGATGATGAGTTTGATGATGATGTTGATGAGGATGACGATGCTGATCATGATGACGACGATGACAATGCGGAACCGCGGCTGATAATGATGATGCTGATGATGATGCTAAAGGTGGTGGTGATGGTTATAGTGATGGTGATGTTGACTGTGAGGATGATAACAATTTTGCCGATTATGCTGATGAATCCCAGGAACTTGGTTACGGTAGGTCTGTGTCGTGTCGACTTTCGGCGACCCGGGCGCGCGACTTCAAGGTTGAATTCCGCGGTGCGCGAGCGCATTAACGTTTGAATGATCGGCGGTGTCTCCTCCGTCCCCTTTCTCTCTCCCTTCTCTCCTCCTTCTGCCCCCAGAACGTTTACCTTTGAACGATCCTGTCGTCCCCTTCGGTATCCCTTGTTCTCTCCCTTCTCCCTACGATGACGAAGGCCAGGGCCTTCGGGGAAGAAAGTAGCGTGCGTTGATTCACACATACTCTGCAAAAACACGCTGCTTTGGGCCCACGCTCGCTAACATATGTAATTTCTCTTGTGCGTGAAATCTCTTGGGCCCGTTCTTCCACCCATGTCCAGCCGCATTCGTTGTTCATGTGCGGCCCCGCCGCCACATTCGTTATTCAAGTGTGGTCCCACAGCGCTGGGGGACGGGGGTTGGCTGCCCGCGGACGCGTGGATCCTCTTGGACCATGGTCCCATTAGATGCCTTGGTTGTGGGTCGGAGACCTCTCGGATGCTTGGGTTGTGTGTCAGGGTCGTCAGGCTCGCCACCGTGCCTGGGTTGTGGGTCAGAGACACCTCGGATGCTTGGGTTGTGCGTCAGGGACCTCGGGCTCGCCACCGTGCCTGGGCTGCCGGACAGAGACCTCTCGGATGCCTGGGTTGTGCGTTAGGGACCACAGGCTCGCCACCGCGCCTGGGTTGTGGGTCAGAGACATCTCGGATGTCTGGGTTGTGCGTTAGGGACATCCGGCTCGCCACCGTGCGTGCCTGGGTTGTGGGCCAGAGACATCTCGGATGCTTGGGGTGCGCGTTTGGGGCGTCAGGCTCGCCACCGTGCTTGGGTTGTGGGTCGGATGCATTTCGGATGCTTGGGTGGCGAGTTAGGGATCTCAGGCTCGCCACCATGCCTCGGTTGTGGGTCAAAGACATCTCGGATGCCTGGGTTGCACGTCAGGGACCTCAGGGTCGACACCGTGCCTGGGTTGTGGGTCAGAGACATATCGGATGCCTGGGTTGTTCGTCAGGGACTTAATGACATAACAAATGACAAAAAAATAAACACAAGTGCCTGGGTTGTGGTTCTGCGACTTCTCGGGTGCCAAGGTTGTGCGTTAGGGACCTCTGGCTCGCCACCGTGCTTGGGTTGTGTGCTAGAGACATACCGGATGCCTGTTTTGTGCGTCAGGGACTTAATGACATAACACATGACAACAACAAATATCCAAAAACACATGGAAACACAAGTGCCTGGGTTGTGGTTATGAGAATTATCGGATGCCTGGGTTGTGCGTCGCGGACCTCAGGGTTGCCGCCGTGCTTGGGTTGTGTGTCAGAGACATCTCGGATGCCCGGGTTGTGCGTCAGGGACCCAATGACATAACACTGACGACAAAATAGCGCCCAAAAAATATGAAAACACAAGTGCTTGGGATGTGGTTATGACACTTCTCGGACGCCTGGGTTGTGCGTTAGGGACCTCAGGCTCGCCACCGTGCCTGGGTGGCGTGTTAGGGACATCTCTGATGCCTGGGTTGTGCGTCAGGGAACTACATCTCGCGACGAGGACTGGGGCATCCTGGGGGTGGCGTGAGTGGCGGATCCTCGTGTGGTCCCAAGCGCCACCCCCCAGGAGCCCCAATGGCCTAAAGGCATAACAAACAACAACAAAACAAGAGCAACACAAAATATGGAAACACAAATGCCTGGGTTGTGGTTATGAGACTTATCGGATGCCTGGGCTGTGGGTCGTACACACTTCGGATGCCTGGGTTTTGCGTCACGGACCTCAGGCTTGCCGCCGTGCCTGGGTTGTGTGTCAGAGACATCTCGGATGCCCGGGTTGCGCGTCAGGGACCGAATGACATTACAATGACGACAAAGTAGCGCCCCAAAAATATGAAAACACAAGTGCTTGGGTTGTGGTTATGACACTTCTCGGACGCCTGGGTTGTGCGTTAGGGACCTCAGGCTCGCCACCGTGCCTGGGTGGCGTGTTAGGGACATCTCTGATGCCTGGGTTGTGCGTCGCGGACCTCAAGCTTGCCGCCGTGCCTGGGTTGTGTGTCAGAGACATTTCGGATGCCCGGGTTGTGCGTCAGGGACCTAATGACATAACTACGACGACAAAATAGCGCCCCAAAAATATGAAAACACAAGTGCTTGGGTTGTGGTTATGACACTTTTCGGACGCCTGGGTTGTGTGTAAGTGGCCGATCCTCGTGTGGTCCCAAGCGCCACCCCCAAGGATCCCCAAAAGCGGCGCCGAGGGAGGCGCAAGTGGCGGATCCTCGTGTGGTCCCGAGCGCCACCCCGTCGGCGCCGCGACGAGGACTGGGGCATCCTGGGAGTGGCGTAAGTGGCGGATCCTCGTGTGGTCCCAAGCGCCACCCCCCAGGAACCCCAATGGCCGAATGGCATAACAAACAACAACAAAAAAAAACAACACAAAATATGGAAACACAAGTGCCTGGGTTGTGGTTATGAGACGTCTCGGATGCCTGGATTGTGGGTCATACACACTTCGGATGCCTGGGTTGTGGGTCAGACACACAGCGGATGCATGTGGTCTAAGGGTCGCCACATTGCTTGGGTTGTGGGTCGCACACACTTCGGATGCCTGGGTTGTGGGTCATACACACGTCGGATGCCTGGGTTGTGGGGCCTGCGTCAACAACAGTACATGTGTAGCCTTTTTCGGCTGAGCTTCAGGCCAGCCGCTGCGCCAGCCTTGCGGGCGGGTCAACATGAAGCAAAAAGGTTTTGAGTATTTTTTTTCGGGTTGCCTGGGGCCCTCCCCGAGACCCGGGGCCGACAAAAAACGCTTCGGGCTTAGAACACGGCTCGGGCTTAGAACACGGCCCCGGAGGGCAGTCCCTGGGGACACAGGACCCGTTTCCCTCAGGACCCGTTTGCTTCGTGTTTAGTCGATCACCTCTCGGATGCTTGGGCTGCTCCTGGCGCTCCTGTGCGGCGCGCGCCACGCAATGCCAGATCCTGCCGGGGCGCCTGCGGGCGGCGGGGCAGGGCCAGAGGGCAAGCCCGTCGCCGGGCTCGCGGAGGGCAAGCCCATCGCCGGGCTCGCCGAGCAGGCCCGCGTCGCCTACAGCACGGGGGAAGTGCAGTTCATCCACTGTCGGCTGCTGGGAACCGTTCCCTGCAACAGGAGCAATCTCGGCGTGAGCGGCTTTCACGTGCACGAGGTTGTCGAAAGCATCAAGAAGGACGGGCTGAGCAGGCGGCGCTACCGCGACGCCACCGTCGTGCGGGTGCCGGATGATAAATTGGAGGCATTCCGGGCCTTCAATAAGACCATGTGTGAATCAGACCCTCTGCTCCCATCTTTTTCCGCGGACATGCGGTTCGCCCTGCTGACGAAGAACCATTTCGCCCACGCCATCAAGCTCTACACCGAGGGCAACAAGATGCTGTACGGCACCGACGACCCCATCGTGGCGAACCCACAGGACGTGAAGCTCAAGGAGCACATCTCGGAGGGCATCGCATGCGAGGTCATGCGCCCAGAATTATACTATGACACGACCGGGTTGTTGGCGATTGTGGGCGAGGACAACATGGACGCGACGACGGACATGGGGACCAGCGAGATGGAGATCCTGCGCGCGCTACGTGACTGCGCAGACAACACCAGCCACATCAGAGACCCCAGCGAGAGGTGCAGGGCGGCCATTTCTCTTTGCGACAAGAGGTTCGGCCAGAACACATACAGCGATAACGACAAGATGATGCTCTTCAATTTCGCCATCCGGGTTCCTGCTGGCCTGGTGGAGGCGCTGGGCCAGGTACATTTCGCCGTTGTTCCCAGCTCCATATTGAGAGTTCGGCCCAGCGATTTTCAAATGATAGCGTCCTTGGGCCCGAAGTTCCCCCACGTGAAGGTCGGCCTGGCGATCTACCAGTACCTCTCAGCAATGCAGTGCGGGAACCTGAAGAGGCAGTCCGGCGGCGTCGCAGCGGTGGCGCAGAGCATGCGCAAAGAGACGATTGACGCGATCGCGGGCTCCTCTGTCATCCAGCAAACGGCTGATAAATTCCTGAAGGACGTCCTCGCTTATTACAAAATCCAGCAGGCCCGGGGATCGGCGAAGGACGTCCTCATGAGCCGCGCCAAGCTGTTCTTCAGGGTGGGCAAAATCGTTCTCAAGTGGCCTGGAACGCCCGCTCTGGCCAACACCTCTATGGCCGCCATCGAGGCGAAGTACGCCGACGACCTGCTCAAGTGCAGGGCCATCGCGGAGAAGCCCGCCGCCGCGCTCTACCAGCCGCCGGACACGGAGTACGAGCTGGCGCCCAAGAAAACCACCATCGGAGGAGGGCGACTTGAGACGGTTTTTTTTTTTCCTCGGGGGGGCCTCGTCGCCACGGCTGGGCGCGGCACGGAAAAACTGAGCACGTGAACCTCGGAAAAAGGTTCGGTGGCCGACTTGTTCGGGTTCCGGGCGGTTTTCTTTCTGAGACAAGGTTTTTTTTTTCCTCGGGGAGGCCTCGTCGCCACGGCTGGGCGCGGCACGGAAAAACTGAGCACGTGGTCCTCGGAGGAGGTTCGGCGGCCGACTTGTTCGGGTTCTGGGCGGTTTTCTTTCTGAGACAAGGTTTTTTTTTCCTCGGGGGGGCCTCGTCGCCACGGCTGGGCGCGGCACGGAAAAACTGAGCACGCGGTCCTCGGAGGAGGTTCGGCGGCCGATTCGCTCGGGTTCCGAGCGGTTTTCTCTATCCGCGGCTGTCTCCATTTGCTCTCCTCCGACCACCGCGAAGAGAAAGGCAGACGCCCTGGAGGCCTTCGAGGAGGTCGAGGAGGCTTTCCTCCACCTCCTCTGGCCAGATTCCCCCCTCAAGCTCCCGCTCTTCAGCACCCGCGCCCCAGCTCCCTCCTTCCAGCTCTCTCCCCCCGGCCCCCTCCCTCCAGCCCCCGCCCTCGCGCTCCCACCCGCCAGCTCCGCCCCTCCGGGCCCCTCCCTCCAGCTCCCCCAGCTCCTTCCTCCCAGCTCTCTCCCTCCGCTCCCTCCTTCCGGCTCCCTCTCCCCAGCTCCTTCCTCCCAGCTCCCTTTCCCCAGCTCCCGCCGCCCAGCTCCCACCCGCCAGCTCCCGCCCTCCAGCACACACGCCCCCCAGCTCCCTCCCTCCAGCTCCCACCCTCCGGCCCCCGCCCCCCAGCTCCCTCCCCCAGCTCCCTCCCCCCAGCTCTCTCCCCCCGCTCCCTCCTTCCAGCTCCCTCTCCCCAGTTCCCTCCTCCCAGCCCCCTCTCCCCCGCTCCCGCCGCCAAGCTCCCACCAGCCAGCTCCCGCCCTCCAGCACCCGCCCCCCAGCTCCCTCCCTCCAGCTCTCGCCTTCCGGCCCCCGCCCTCCAGCACTCACCTTCCAGCTCCCTCCCTCCAGCTCCCTCCCTCGAGCTCCCTCCCCCCCAGCTCGCCGCCGACGAGAAGAAGCTCCCCGCGCCGCTCGACGGCGCGCCGCCTGCCCCAGGCGTCGCCGACGCCTCGACCCACGGAGCCTCGCCTGCCGCGCAGGAGCCGGCTGGCGCCCTGGGCGCCGCGCAGGCGCCGCCTGGTGACAACAGCGGCCAGAAGCCAACGGAGCCTGCCATCATCCAGCCGTACGAGATCGACGCGTCGCGCCTCCAGGTGATGCCCGCCGCCGCGATGCCCAGCCAGGACGCGGTCTTCAAGTTGATGATGCAGACGGCCCTGCAGCAGCTGCAGGTCAAACACAGCGGGTGCGCTGCCAATATCACGGCCCGCAGCATGGAGTCCTCAAACCCGTGTGTGTTTCAGGCGAGGGCCGCGAAAGATTTCGCAGTCGGCGAGGTGGTGTTGATTCCGCACGGACCTGTGCACGACTTCTCGGAGGGGGCCAAGATGAGGAGGCCAAAATCGCATCATCCGCAGCACCCCTACTTGGTAACGACAGAAATCGGAGCCTACGACATCTGCGACGACCTATCGAAATACATCATCCAGAGCCCCCTCGCCCAGTTCAAGCCAGGCAAGGCCCTAGGGGTGTCGCCCTTCTGGGCGGTCTTGGAGGCGACGGCGGCCGACACCACGGTGGGGAACTTGGAGGCGAGGTGCCTGACGCAAGAGATCTCCTGCGAGTTCAAGCAGGATGGGCGCAAGCAGCGCGGGAAAGATAAAGCCCCATGGCTTTACTTGGCCGCGCTGGCGGCGCAGGCGCTTCGCAGCGCCGCGCTGGCATGGCTTACTTGGCCGCGCTGGCGGCGCAGGCGCCGTCGTCGTCGTCGTCGTCCTCGTCCTCGGCCTCGTCGTTTCCGTCGTCGTCGTCGTCGTCGGCGACGTCGTCGTCTCCGTTGGAGTCGCCGACGACGGCGACGACGACGACGACGACGACGACGACGACGAGGACGGAGACGACGAAGACGTGCTCGACGCAAGGTTGCCCGAAAGTTTAAGGTTCAACGATTGGCCGTTGTCACGAGGGTGAATCATTGCAGTTTGAAGGGTTCGCCGTTGTGGCAAGCGCCAAACGTTGAACCTTTAACGATCAGGCCGCCCTGTTTCGCGGCAGTCTGGAGCAGGCTGCGCCCGAGCCTCGGGCTCGGCGACGAGCTGGGCGGCAAGGGCGGTCGTCCGCGTTGCCGATCAGCACGAGGCTGGAGATGGGCGCGCGCATTGGCGCTTGGGTCGAGGAGCAAGCAGGAGCTGGCATCCACTACACTCGCATGCCGTGGGGTGCCCTCGCCACCAACATGTTCAACCTGACGCCCTCCAATGCCGTGGCGTGCCGGCTGAAGCGGGTCTACGCGGAGTGGGCCGGCAAGAGCAAGGCTGGGCGCCTGACCCCAGCAGGGGCGGGCGCGGAGGACCGGCAGCAGAGGAGGCGGCGGTCGGACGACCCGCAGGAACGCAGCCAGCTCCAGCGCATGTCCTCGTTGATTGGGTTCGAGCTGCTCCAATGGTTTGTTGACGAAATCGAATCCTTGACGTCGCGCGGTGACTCGTCGCTCATGCTTGAGCACGCAGTGTGGCTCAGAAGCCAGCTGCTGCAGCAGGGCCAGCGAGAGGAGGACTTGCCCAAGATCCACAAGGGATGGCTGTACTTGTGGCGCAAGGAGCATGGCATCAGCATCCGCCAGGGCACCACGCACTTCCAGGTCAGCTACGCGAAGGCGCTGGACCGCGTGAGGTGCATGTTCGGGAACATCTTTCGGCTGCGCCACCACTGGTCGCGGTGCCACCCAGGGACGGCGATGCGATGGTTCTCGGCAGACCAGAAGCCCAGTTGGATGAACAACGCTGGCCGCAGACCGATGTACGCCCGTAGAGGGTCTCGTCGAGTGGCCGCCAAGGAGAACCATGCAGCCACCAGAGACAGGTACACTATCCTGACGTGCGTGCAGTCTTGGCAGCCTCTGGACGGCGCGGTCCCGCCTGTGGCAGTGCTCTTCAAGGCTCAGAGCGGGGCACGCCTGCGGCAGGAGCTGCAGGTCCCGCCCTGGATGCACTTGCAGTTTCAGGAGAAGGGCAGCTACCGAGCAGACGACGTGATGGACGCCTTAGGCTTTGCTTTGCAGCCTGCTGCAAAGCCGGAGGATTCAATAGTCATCCTGCTCGACTGGTACTCGGCCCACCTCACGGCAGAGGTGCAGCAGGCAATCAGGGACATGGGCCACGTGGTGTTGTACCATGGCGGCGGCGTGACTGGGCTGGAGCAAATCAATGACACACATTTCCACGCCCTGGTACAGCGCCTCATGGAGCAGATCGAGACTCGCGTGCTGCACAAGCAGCGGCAGGAGGACCCCTCCAAGATCGCCAGCTTGTCCCGCCAGGACGTCATCGACGCCGTCGCAGAGATGTGGATGTCCCTGGACCACCGGGGCCTCTCCGAGAAGGGGTACCGCCAGACCGGGCCGCTCCTGGGAGGCGATGCTGTGCCTGAGGACGTCTTCGTCGACCTCCGGCCCTTCTGGGAGGCGCTGGGCGGGCCGGCACTCTGGCGCCACGCGCAGCAGACGGTGGATGAGATGTGGTCCGCTGGCACGCTGTCCTCGTGGGCCGACGTTGACCTGCTGATAGAGCACCACAAGCCACACCCGTGCGCCGAGGAGGGGCTCGAGGGCGCGAACTGGGAGGTCGTCCCGGACGAGGAGGAGGAGGACGACGACGGCGGGGACGACCCTGGCGAAGGAGGCATCGTGTTCGTCCTCGCCGTCGTTCGCCCACGTCCTCCTTCGGGCCCCGGGACCTTCGAAAACCGCCCCGGGACCTTCGAAAACGGCCCCGGGACCTTGGGCAACGTCGTGGTCGCCCAGGCGGAGGCGCGGCGGCTCCTGCGGCGCCATCGCAGAGCGGCGCGGCGCCGCCGGGCGCTCCCTGCAGCGGCTCGGCGGGGAGCGGCGCGGCGCCGTCAGGCGCGGCTCCCGGGGGCGCCGCTTGCGGCTCGGCGCCGCTCGCCGCGCCTTGCCGCGCTGCCAGGGGCGCCCCAGCGGCAGGCGGAGGTGCGGCGGCTGCTGCGGCGCCGTCGCCCAGCGGCGCGGCGCCGCCGAGCACTCCCGCGAACGCCTCGGCGGGGAGCGGCGCGGCGCCATCAGGCGCGGCACCCGGTGGCGCCGCTGGCGGCTCGGCGCCGCTCGCCGCGCCTTGCCGCGCTGCCAGGGGCGCCCCAGCGCCTGGGGCCTCCGACGCGGACGACGACTGGCTGAACGATGGCGGCTCGCTGACGGAGGGCGCCGGGCCTGGCGGCGGCGGCGCTTTGCCGGGAGAGGCCCCAGAGGCAGGCCCTGCCGGCCTGGCAGGAGACGGCGGCGCCCAGCTTGGCGGCGCCGAGAGGGACAGCGGCGGTGCAGAGCCGGGAGGAGCGCCCGAGGAAGGCCCCGGCGACTTGGCAGGAGACCACGGCGGCGTGTGCACCGAGGCCGCGTACCTGTCCGCCCTGAACCACGTGATGGTCGTGGCGCAGCAGACGCGGAACGATCGGTTCTTGAAGAGCTGCAGAGCCGAGCTCCAGCGGAGCCACAAGAAGAGGCGGACGTACGATGCCCCAGAGGCGCAGCGGCTCCGGCGGGCCGCCAAGGAGGCGCAGCGGCTGCGCGAGGCGGACCGGCAGGCCGCGCGGGAGGCCGAGCGGGAGAGACAGGCGGCCGAGCGGCGCGAGGAGGTTCGCGTCGTGGACGCGAAACGGCAAGCCACCGAGGCCCGGATGGCGGCTTTGGACAAGGCCGCCGCCGCACGGAGGGAGGCCAATGAGCGGCTGGCTCTGGAGGCGACCCGTCGCGCGAAGGAGCGGTGGTTGCAGGTGGACTACCCCGTGATGCTCGCCGAGCGCTTGGTGGCGTGGAGGCGCCGCCTGCCCCCCCCGGAGGCGACGGCGTTGCAGGACAGGGTTCGCAGGCTGGTGGGCTCCTCGCGGGTGGAGCGCACGATCCGCGTGCCGGAGTTGTGGGTCGACGACAAGACGCTGACAGCTCCGCGCCTCGCGGCCTCCATGGGCGCGCTGGTGGGTCCCCGCGGCGCCCGGACACGCGTGTTGTGCACGAGGTTTGGACGGTTTCTCGGAAGGGCTTCGGCGACCCCGTCCTCCTCCTCCTCCTCCTCCTGGACTTTTCGCCGTTTCTTCGTGGAGTTTTTCGTGGACCTCCTAAACTCGAAGGTTTTTCTTCGAGTTTGGCCTCAGGGGCCCGTTGTCGGGCCCGAGCTTTAAAACCAACCCTGGGGAGCCTCCTAAGTCGCCTACGGCCCCGGGGGAAACCGTCCACCACGAGGGAGTTCGAGTGGACTCTCTTCGGCCAGGCCTGGGCGACGGAGGGCGGCCGGGGAGGAGCGGCGGACGCCGCCGCCGCCCTGCGCCGGCTCATCAACCAGTGCGCCCCTGGCGGCGCGGACCTGTTCCGCAGACGGTGGCAGCCTCCCGCCCTGCTGGAGACGTGCGGCATGGTGGCTCCGAAAGCGCTCGTGTACGCGATCATTTTGCTTAGCACGTGGCTTGGGCCAGAGGCGTACCCAGAGGGCGTGCACGAGTGGCCGCCTGCCATCCCTGCCGCAGTCACTGCGGGGTAGTGCTAGTGCTTGCAGCTCGCCGCCCGAATGTCCGCACATTGGGCACTGAGCTGTCCGGCAGGGTAGGCGGCCGAAAAAAGAAGAAACAACAAAACAGAATAATGACACCACAACGAAACAACAAACACAACGAAAGAGAAGAGAAACATATGAAAACATAAGTGCCTGGGTTGTGGGTCACAGACACTGCGGATGCGTCGGTTGTGGGTCAGAGACTTCAGGCTTCGGTTTTGTGCCAGAGCCCTCAGGCTAGCCAACGGCTCTGGGGCCGACCTCCCGAGCACGTCGTCGATGTGCCGCCGCGCATTGGGTACGGAGCTGTCCGGCAGCACCAAAAGAACAAGACAATATCAAAACTGAAGTGCCCTGGTTGTGGTCCTGACACTTGTCGGATGCCTGGGTTGTGGGTCGCACACACTTCGGATGCCTGGGTTGTGGGTCAGAAACACTTCGGACGCATGTCGTCTGAGGATCGCCACCTTGCCTGGGTTGTGTCTCCCAGACACTTCGGATGCCTGTGTTGTGGGTCAGAGACCTGGGACTTGGGTTGTGGGTCAGCGCCCTCAGGCCAAGCGCCACCCCCAAGGAGCCCCAGAAGGGTCGACACCGTGCCTGGGTTGTGGGTCAGAGACATATCGGATGCCTGGGTTGTTCGTCAGGGACTTAATGACATAACACATGACAACAAAAAAGAACAAAACATATATATAAACACACGTGCCTGGGTTGTGGTTTGGAGGTCTCGAGGGTGCCAGGGTTGTGCGTTAGGGACCTCTGGCTCGCCACCTTGCTTGGGTTGTGCGTTAGAGACACACCGGATGCCTGTGTTGTGCGTCAGGGACTTCACGACATAACAAATGACAACAACAAATATCCAAAAAGACATGGAAACAGAAGTGCTTGGGTTGTGGTTATGAGCATTATCGGATGCTTGGGTTGTGCGTCACAGACCTCAGGCTGGCCGCCGTGCTTGGGTTGTGTGTCAGAGACATCTCGGGTGCCCGGGTTGTGCGTCAGGGACCTGATGACATAACAACGAGGACAAAATAGCGCCCAAGAAATATGAAAACACAAGTGCTTGGGCTGTGGTTATGACACTTCTCTGCCGCCAGGGTTGTGCGTTAGGGACCTCGGGCTCGCCACCGTGCCTGGGTGGCGTGTGAGGGACACCCTTGATGCCTGGGTTGTGCGTCAGGGAACAACATCTCGCGACGTGGACTGGGGCATCCTGGGGGTGGCGTAAGTGGCGGATCCTCGTGTGGTCCCAAGCGCCACCCCCCAGGAGCCCCAATGGCCGAATGACATAACAAGCAACACCAAAACAAAAAAAAAAACAACACAAAATATGCATGCACAAGTGCCTGGGTTGTGGTTATGAGACGTATCGGATGCCTGGGCTGTGGGTCATACACACTTCGGATGCCTGGGCTGTGGGTCATACACACTTCGGATGCCTGTGTTGTGGGTCAGACACACTTCGGACGCATGTCGTCTGAGGCTCGCCGCCTTGCCTGGGTTGTGTGTCATGGACACTTCGGATGCCTGTGTTGCGGGTCAGAGACCTGAGGCTTGGGTTGTGGGTCAGCGCCCTCAGGCAAGCCACCGGCCCCGGGGCCGACCCCTCGAGCACGTCGTCGTTGTGCCCGCGCAACGACGACTCGAACTTCCTCGTTGCGACACTGCCAGAGCACTGACCGCCGCCATGAACACCAGAACCGTCATCACCATCGCCATCATCATAAGCATTGCCATCATCATTCTCGCCGTCGCGGCTCAAGGGCCCGGCGGCCCCCGAGGAGGCGAGCAGCAGAGCGCCAGCCTCGGGCCGGGCGAAAGGGTGGGATTGGGAAAGGGGGGGTTACGAAATTTGCTGCATGCAGCTGGTTTCGGCCTCACCGAGGGGCCCATTCCTCGATACATAGCCGCCTCCGGCGCCGGGAGGCGCCGGGAAAATCAGCTACGTGAGCTGATTCTCAAACCCCCCCTTTGATATCCCCCCCTTTCGCCCGACCCGGGCTCCGCCGCCACGCCGCGTCGCCCCGCGGGCGCGAGCGCCGGCCTCCTCCAGCGGAATGGGTGATCCGTGGCTCGTTTCCGACGAGGAGCTGGACGCGGAGGGGCCGGCACTGCTGGGCGGGGCCCAAGAAGCGGAGCAGGCGGCGCTGCAGGACTTGGAACGGCAGGCGCTGACGGATGCAGCCGATGACCACCTGGGCGAGGAGCAGCCGCCAGAGGCACCGGCGCCGGCGCTTGTCTCAGCGATGGCAGCGAGCGCCGGCGCTCCCTCTCGCGGCGGCCGCCAGCGCGGAGTCGCCAAGAAGCACTTGAAGAAGGCAGCGCCGAAACCGCGCGGCCGGGCGCTCAAGCGGTGGGGCTCAAGCGGTGGGGTTCCGGCGGGGGTGCAGGTGGTGAGTCGCTTGGCCGTGTGGGGCCCGAAGATAAAGACACCTTGCGTAGTGCGCCCATTGGTCAAACGGGGCGACCGCCACTTCTTCCCGCTGTCCGAGAATAGTTCATGGCTGCGGCGGGCCTGCGATGAGTCTCGCGGCCAGACTCACTTGTCCCGTGGTTTCCAGTACGCGATCAGCAACCTCAGAGGCGTGCTCAAGGAGGGGATCTTCTCGAAGACGGACCCGAGGGCTCAGTTGCAGGCTTCCGCGCAGGCCGTGGGCTTCGACGAGGAGGACGGCGCGGAGGATAACAGGCCTCGGCGGCGCGGCACGCCTTCAAACGTGGACGCCGTGACCGTGCAGCTGGGCGACACAGACCTTTTCGTGAGGGCGCGGGAGAAGCCGTACTTGATCGAGGCGACGGAGACGTCCATCATGGCCGTGATCAAATACATCCAGACAAAGATGCGCGAGGACAGCGCGACGATCCGGCTGAGGGCGGATTCGCGGTCCAAGCCATCATTCCAGATCGCTTCGGACGGGTGCCCAGCGATCGCGGGCAAAATCACATGGCACCCCTCTGTCAGGGCGTGGAGCGCCCACTACAAGACGACCGACAAGGAGGCCAAGATCAAGAGGCTCGGCGCGAGGGGCCTCGGCATTGGCGAGGATTGGGTGAAGAGCAGGAAGGCCGGGTACCGGGAGGCCATCGTGTTCTGGAACAGAGAGGACAAGAGCACGAGAGATCGCATTCCCGTCCCTGACGAGTGAGTTGCTGCGGGCGCCCCAGACCTGAAGTTACCGTGAGGAAAAATGCATGGGATCCCAGACACATCAAGAAGAAATGGCACTTCCATGAGTACATTACTTTCATGTTGGCGCGCGTTTGGCGCGCAAAGATGGTGCGCGATTTGCTTTATACGTACCGTGCCAGCTGCGCGAGCCGTGCGCCGACCGCTCTGTGTCATCAGCCGCGCACTGGGTACTCAGCTGTCCGGCAGGGCAGAGAGCCGAAAAAAAACAAAACAAGTAGTACAAAACAGAAGAAGTGCCAACGCAAACATAACCCAAAACATACGATAACATAAGTGCCTGGGTTGTGGGTCAGGGGCCAGGAGGGGCCAGGAGGGACCAGGACCCCTGAGCCCAGGAGGGACCAGGAGGGACCAGGAGGGACCAGGAGGGACCAGAAGGAACCAGGAGAGACCAGGAGGGACCAGGAGGGACCAGGAGGGACTAGGAGGGACCAGGAGGGACCAGGAGGGACCAGGAGGGACCAGGAGGGACCAGGAAGCACCAGGACCCCTGAGCCCAGGAGGGACCAGGAAACACCAGGACCCCTGAGGAGGAGGCGGAGGGGGAGGAGGACGAGGAGGCGGAGAAGGACGAGGAGATGGCGACAGGCGCGCGCTTCGTGCCAGCACTGGTCCGGCGGGGCGCCATCGCCGCTGCAGTTGCGGCCGCCGTTGTTCGACAGCAGGAGCAGGAGGAGGTTTTGCAGGCAAGTTTCTCCGTGTTTGGGTTTCTCTTGTCCCGCACCCGCGCTTCTCCCTCCTCCTCCTCCGCCTCCTTCCCCTCCTCCTCCTCTCCTCCTCCTCCCTCGTCGCCATTTTGGCTCGTTGCCATTTTGGCTCCAGGCTCAATTCTTCGTTGCAGCGTGGGCGAGGGCCCCGTGGGCGAGGGCCGCTTGGGCGAGAATCCTTGCGTTGGTAGCGGCGCTGGCGGCGACTGCCCCGATAGGCACGCGCGGCGGTCGCGGGGTCCAGGGCGACATCTGACGAAGCTCTTGGGCCTGTGGTGTTTGTTCGGGGCGCGGGGGCGGCGGGGCGCGTGGGCAGCGGGTCTGCGCGGAGCGGGCTGCCAGTCGAGCTCAACGCCACGCCGTCGAGTCGCGTCATTGCGGCCCCCGTTCATTTGGAAAAGAATCCTGCCCGCGCACGCGCTTTGCGTTTGAGTGGAGCGGCACGGGCGCGCTGCGCTGGCCCCCGTCATTTGGAGAAAAAACGGTCCCTGACCGCGCGCGCGATTTGCGATTGAGTCAAGGGGTAAGGGCGCGCTGCGCTGGCCCCCGTCGTTTGAAAAGAATACGGTTCCTGTCCGCGCCAGCGCTTTGCGTTTGAGTCAAGGGGCAGCGGCTGTCAGGACTACGGGAGTTGTGAGAGTTCCGGGGGCTGCCATGGCGAGTTCCCGCATGGGCAATCCCCATTTGGAAACCCAACATAGGGAATCGCCATATGGGGAATACCCATACGGGAAATCGCCATGTACGGAATCCCAATGTTGGAAACCCCTTTCATATAGAGAGTCCCCATGCAAGGAATCCCCATACAAGGAACCCCATGTATGGGGGCCTTAATATACGGAGTTCTAATATAGGAAATCCTCAAATAAGCGATTCCCTACATGGGGATTCCTCACATGGAGGTTCTTGAAATGGTGATTCCTAACATGGTGATCCCCCAACATGAGGAGACCCCATATAGGGATTCCTTGTATGGGGTTTTCCCACACGAAGATTCCGTATATGCGACGCACCGTACGGGGTATTCCCATACGAGGACCCCCCTTATGAGGGATCCCCATCTGGGGATTTCCCATATTAGGGTTCCTTACGCGGGGAATCCCCATAGGGGTTTCCCCATATGGGCATTCCCTATGTGGGGCTTCTCTACATTGGATTCCTTATATGGGGTTTCTCAAGCTTGGGAACCAGAGGTTTCCCAAGCTTGGGGGCCAGAGGTTTCCAAGGATGTCCCAGTCAAGCTTGCGGAAGCTTGGGTTCCCCAAGCTTGGGGAACCAGAGGTTTCCCAAGCTTGGCGCAGTCAAGCTGGTGGAAGCTTGGGTTTCCCAAGCTTGGGGAACCTAGTGCGCCCCAAGCTTGGCTCAGTCAAGCTTGGGGAAGCTTGGGCTTCCCAAGCTTGGGGAACCTTGGGTTTCCCAAGCTTGGCTCAGTCAAACTGGGGGGACCTTGGGTTTCCCAAGCTTGGGGGACCTGAGTTTCCCAAGCTTGGGGGGTCAGGGGTTTCCCAAGCTTGGCTCAGTGAAGCTGGGGGAAGCTTGGGTTTGCCACGCTTGGGGAACCTGTGGTGTACAAGCTTGGCTCAGTCAAGCTGGGGGGAGCTTGGGTTCCCAAGCTTGGGGAATCAGAGGTTTCCCAAGCTCGGCGCAGTCAAGCTTGGGAAAGCTTGCCTGGGCCCAGGTTATATACTTTCCAGCGGGTGGGCAAGCGGGTGTTCACATCGTTTTATATAGTTTTTAGCGGCTGTTTCCCGGAATTCGGGTCGAAATTGAGGAATTTTCGGAATCATTTCAGGGGTTTTTGGAACAATTCGGAAGATTTCTGTGGCAATTAGGGCGCTTTCGGAACGATTCGGGTGCGTCGCCTCTCTTGCACGCGCCGCCGTGCGCAAAACATTTCGCCTTGCACGCAACCGTTGCGCAAGGCGTTCCGTCTTGCATGCAAAATGCGCGGCCGCGGCGCCCAGCGCAGCTTCACAGTCTCCGCGAGGCGTCGCCCGGGGCCGCGGGCTCGCGCACAAGGTTTCGTCGACCTGTCTTGCACGTGCCGCCGTGTGCAAGATATTCCGCCTTGCACGCGACTGTTGCGGCAAGGCGTTCCGCCTTGCATGCGAAGTGCGCCAGCCGCGGTAACCTACACGCCTCCCAGAGTCCTGCGAGGCGTCGCCGTGCCAGACTCTCCGAAAGCGCTTGGGACGCCTTTTCAGACGGTGTGATTCAGACGTAATTTATTTAAAATTGAGTAATTTAGGCGCGCAATGAATTTAATATTGAATGATTTTGCTCGAGTCATTTACCTTGCGCCGAGTCGTCACGACACAAACCTACCGTACGCGGATGGTGATCAGGATGACGACGACGATGACGATGATGATGACGTTGACGATGATGATGATGATGATGATGATGATGATGATGATGATGATACTGGTGATGATGATGATGATAAAGATGATGACGCTGCTGATGATGATGCTGATGATTGTGATAATCATGCTAATGGCGATGGTAGTGGTGATTGTGGTGGAGACGATGCTACTCTTGCTGATGGTGATGATGAGGATGGTGATGGCGATTAGGATGGTGATGATGGTGGTGGTGGTGGCTCTGCTGATGGTGATGCGGATGCTGATGGTGATGATGGTGCTGCTGCTGTTAATGCTGATGCTGATGCTGATGCTAATTCGTCTGATTATGATGACGATGTCGACTATGATGATCATGCTGAGTACGATGATGATGATGATGATGATGATGATGATGATGATGATGATTATGATGATGGTGATGGTGATCTTGATGGTGGTGATGACGATGCTGATGACGGTAACGATCACGCGTCAGCTTACATGGATGATGATTATGACATGGCTGCGGATGCTGATGACCTGATGAAACTTAGGATGGTGTTGGTTATGCTGCTGTTGCTGTTGATGCTGCTGATGATGGGGTTGATGATGACGATGCTGCTGATGATGATAATGCTGACGATGATGACGATGATAATGCTGCTGATGATGATGATGCTGAGGATGTTGATGATGCTGATGCTGATGCTGACGCTGATGCTGCTGATACTGATGATGATGATTATGCCGATGATGATGATGATGATGATGCTGATGATGATGATGGTGATGATGATGATGATGATGATGACGATGACGATGATGATGATGATGATGATGATGATGACGATGATGATGATGATGATGATGATGATGATGTTGATGAGGATGATGGTGATGGTGATGGTGATGGTGATGGTGATGGTGATGATGATGATGATGATGATGATGATGATGATGCTGTTGATCATGGGCGGGATGATGAGGAGGCTGAAGAGGAGGAGCAGGACGGCGGATGGAGGAGGAGGAGGAGGAGGAGGAGGAGGAGGAGGAGGAAAGGGAGGATGAGGATAGGGGGAACGAGAAAGAGGGAGAAGGAGAGGAGAGGATAATAAGGGATGAGGGGAAGGGACGAGGAGGGAGGGCCGCAACAATGGTAACGCCACTGGACGGGAATGGTGGATAATATGCCCTATGCGCACCCCATCCGCCATATGGCCCCCAAGGTGGACGACCCGAGAGACCAGCAGCAGCGGGGTTCAGAGCAGGAAGGATAAGGAGGAGGAGCAGGAGGAGGAGGACGAGGTGCAGGAGGGAGGGCAGTCTATCAGTTCGATGGTTGGCAAGTGGCAGCCACAGACGGCAGTGGAGGGCCTCACACGCAGGACCCGCGCATCAGAGTCTGTGGCTGGAGCGTATCCCTGTGGGCACACGACCTCACCTGGAAAGGAACCATCCAGGGAGGCATCATCGGCCCGCAGACGGTACCGCTGGCAGAGCTCGAGGCAGTCATTGCGCTGCTGGAGTCCACCCGCGGCCGCCTCATCATCGTGATTGACTGTGCCTATGTGATCAAGGGCTTCAACAGAGGCCCCCGCTTTCGGCACCCCAAGAACCAGTACACGTGGCAGAAGTTCTGGACCCAGGCCAAAAACCGACGGGACAACACGATCTTCTACAAAGTAAAAAGCCACCCCACGGAGGAAGAAGCCGCTCGAGAGCCTCCATGGGCCCTACACCTCAATGGCCATGCCGACATTCTCGCTGCGGAAGCAGCACAGTGGCGTCAAGTCCCAGGGCCCCTCGTTCGACACCTCCAAGGCACCGACATTCACGCCGATCTCATCAGGGACAGATTGGCAGCAGTTCAGACTCACTACTGGAGTCACAAAGACCCACTGGGCCTCGAGGAGGATGAGGATGTAAAGGAGAACCGTAGGAAAGTGAAGGTGGAGCGCAGTGTAGCAGCTTTACAGGTCGAGCTGTCTAGGACGCCCCACTCCCTCTCCGCTGCCCCTGTCCCTCCCCGTTTCCAGATCGTTTGTCTCACTTGCGGCAAGCAAGGTAGTGTCATCAAGGGAACACCCAGGTGGCTCAAGGCCCCCTGCGTCCCCCCAGGGCCGCAAAATCGGTTTCATCCTTCCCACGGGCCGTTCATCAAGAAGTTGAATGGTGTCCTTTGGTGCTCCCGATGTGGAGCCTGGACCATCCGTGTAGCCAAGAAATTCAGGGAGCAATGTGCACCACCAACAGAGGGTGGCATCAAGGCGCTCCAGAAGCTTACCCAAGGTAAGCCACCGCCAGGCCTCAAAACCTGGCCCGATGGACCCACATGAGGTCCACTCAGGCTGCTCCCACGCGGGGAGACCAGGACAGCTGCGGAGGCGCGAGCGCGTGGTGCAGGAGGGAGGGGGGAGGGGGGGCAGGGCTCGTTTCGATTCCTCAAATTAGATTCGATTCGATCTCGATGGCTTCCGGTTCCGAGTCGATTCGACCTCGGATTCGTCTTAGAGGTTATGATTCTTCAGTGGAGGCCCCACTGGCCGGCTAGCCTGCCGACTTCCGCCGATTCAACTTCTCCCGGCTCGGCTGCCGATTTCCGCCGATCCGACTCATTTCGATCGCCGATCCGAGTTATCGATTCGATAAGTGACTCTTGGGCGAAGGGAGGCACGGAGGGAGGGAGGGAGGGGGGGCGAGAAGGACGAGGAGTAGGCTCCCCCTCCCCCCTCCCGACCCCCCCTCTTCCGCCCAGGCTCTACCTGCTATCGGAGGGGCACCTGATGTTCACTGGCGAGGCCTCGAGGGCGGCCTCGTGGTTCAAGGAGCCCCCCCCTCCCCAGGTTGGTGGCTTGATCGCGGACTTCTCCTCCTCCTCCTCCTCCTCCTCCTCCTCCTCCTCCTCATCATCATCATCACCATCATCATCATCGTCATCCTCATCATCATCATCATCGTCGTCATCATCATCATCGTCATCATCATCCTTATCATCATCATCATCATCATCATCATTTTCCTTATTCCTCCTCCTCCTCCTCCTCTTCATCATCATCATCATCATCATGATTTTCCTTCCTCCTCCTCCTCCTGCTCTTCCTCAACTTCCGCCTCGCCTCTCCTCCTCCTCCGCTTCTCCCACCAAAGTCGCGCCGCCTGCGCCGCCCGCCTCAAGCAGAGCCTCCGTGCTGGCCCTTCGCCTGTTTGTCCAGCCAGGGACGGTTTAGGCTGTTGCCCCCTTTTCGGCTCGTGCTCTCGGCCGCCTGCCTCGTCTCTCCTTGTGTTGTTGCGTTCCTCCTCCTCCCCCCTCCTCCTCCTCCTCCTCCTCCTCCTCCTCCTGCTCCTCCTCCTGCTCCTCCTCCTGCTTCCTCCTCCTCTCCTCCTCCTGCTCCTCCTCCTCCTGCTCCTCCCTCCTACTCTCCTGCTCCTCCTCCTCCTCCTACCTCCTCCTGCTCCTGCTGTTCCTCCTCCTCCTCCTCCTCCTCCTCCCTCCTCCTCCTCCTCCTCCTCCTCCTCCTCCTCCTCCTCCTCCTCCTCCTCCTCCTCCTCCTCCTCCTCCCCCTCTTCCCCCTCGTTTCAGAGGAGGGCGAGTTGAGACAACAGCAGTTGGCTTTCGGGCCCGCCCCTCGTCGCCACGGTTGGACGCGGCTCGAAGAACCAGTGAGTTCAGATCCGGAGAGGGATCAGGGGGCTGATTTTGAGTTGCTGGTGTCTCACCTCGCAGTGCTCCGAGCTTCCTCCTCGTCCTCACCGTCGTCTTAAAGCAAAGACATCAGTCCTTCCACTGAGGAGGCCCGCGCCAAGTGAGTGGCCGTCGCCTCCGTCGTCGGTCGCCGTCGCTTCGCTCGTTCGCCTGTCGTCCTCGCCGTCGCCGTCGCCATTTGTAGTCGCCGTCGCCGTCGTGTCGGTTGCTGCCGCTTCCCTGTCTCTCTCTCTCTCTCGCTCTGTTTGTCTGTCTGCCTGCCTGTCCGTCTGTCCGTCTGTCCGTCCGTCTGTCTGTCTGTCTGTCTGTCTGTCCGTTTGCGGGGGTGGCGACACGAGCAGCCCCTCGTCGAACAGGAGGTCCTTCCTGTGTGGGGCAGGCAGCCGCCCGGTCGAGACACAGAGCGCGCGGCGATCGACTCGGAGCACCAAGACGACGACGGGCGGCGCCGGCTCGACATCACGGTGCAACACCCAGCCGCGGGAACACTTGCGTCAGGAGCGAAACAAGGACGTACATGTACATGAGTCCACGCTGGTTTCGAGAGTGCGCATTGGGCAAATGTTCGTATAACGCGGCTGGTCTCGCGGATCGAGGGGCCGTGTTCATGTACATAGCTGGGCGCGTACGTCTTTTGTGGGCTCCCTATTGCGGAAGTCTGAGTGGCCGGCCGCGGGGATGGCGGTGCCAATCGGAGGGGTGAGCGCGACGAGCTTTCGCCCGGTCCCCTTCGTCCTATAGATGTCGGGGCGAGATTGGGCGCCGAGGCCGCCTCTGGCTGAAGGCCGAGGTGAACAGGCAGGATGACTCCTCCTCCTCCTTCTCCTCCTCCTCCTCCTCCTCCTCCTCCTCCTCCACCTCCCCCCCCTCCTCCTCCTCCTCCGAGGCCAGGAGCGCGAGACGGCCCGCGCCCCCCCGGGTGTTCCGCAGCGGGCTCCGCAGCGAGCTATAGCGCGCCAGCGGCGCGCCGCCGCGGACCCGCGCCGAGGCGCCGGCGGGCGGCGTGCCGCCGCGCAGGAGACGGCGGCCGCGCGCCAGCGCTGGCGCGCCCGAGGGAGCTGTTGGCGACAGGCGCCCGAGGCCGTGGCGCGGCGGGCGCCCCTGCGCTGACGAGGGCGGCTACGTCCTGGAGAGTGGCCCCCCGCAAGCGCCAGTTGGAGGGAGGGTTTATATGCCAACAGCGTCGAGGGTTCTTGTTCCCGGAAAGGGCATCGGCCCAGGGTTCTCTTTTAGTAGGTAAACCTGTCCCCCGGTGCCAACTTGAGGGAGGCCGGCGAATTTTTTCCCTGATAAATAACGAGGTCGAAGGAGGCCGGCGAATTAAAATTTGAGGATGTCTCGAGCGAAACGCTTGTTTTTGAAATCCCGATCGATAAATCACAGGGTGCGGGCCACTTTTTCGTGTGTTGAGGATGTCTCGAGCGAAACGCTTGCTCCGCAGAGTTTGCCGAGGATGTCTCGAGCGAAACGCTTGTTTTGCAGAGCCGACCGCGACGCGGAAAAGCGCCCCGCGCGAAGGAATTTCGATGATGTCTCGACTAATTCCTTTGTTTTTGTACGATTTCCTGGAATTTTGGCAGGATGTCTCGAGCGAAATGCACGACCCCACCCTAGCACGACCATACCCCAGCACGACCACACCCCAGCACGACCAGACCCCAGCACGACCCCAGCACGACCCCACCCCAGCACGACCATACCCCAGCACGACCACACCCCAGCACGACCCCCCCAGCACGACCCTACCCCAGCAAGACCACACCCCAGCACGAGCACGACCTCACCACAGCACGACCACACCCCAGCACGACCACAGCACACCCCCCACACGACCAGCACGACCCAGCCCGAGCACACCACACGACCACGCACGACCACACACGGACGACCATACCCCAGCACGACCCCACCCCAGCACGACCCCACCCCAGCACGACCACGCCCCAGCAGACCACACCCCAGCACGACCACACCCCAGCACGACCACTCCCCAGCACGACCCCACCCCAGCACGACCCCACCCTAGCACGACCACACCCCAGCACGACCACACCCCAGCACGTCCCCACCCCAGCACGATCACACCCCAGCACGACCCCACCCCAGCAAGACCACACCCCAGCACGACCGCACCCCAGCACGACCTTACCACAGCACGACCACACCCCCAGCACGACCACCCCCCAGCACGACCACCCCCCAGCACGACCACACCCCAGCACGACCACTCCCCAGCACGACAGCACGCCCCAGCACGACCACACCCGAATCACCCACCGCACGACCACCCCCTCAGCGACTACACACGCCCCAGCGCGACCACCCCCCAGCACGACCACACCCCAGCACGACCACTCCCCAGCACGACCACACCGCCTTGGTTGAGTGTTGCCTGTCGTCGTGGAATGTTTCGTGGGGTGTCTCGTGGAATGTTTCGCGGGGTGTCTCGTGAAATGTTTCGTGAGGTGTCTCGTGGAATGTTTCGTGAGGTGTCTCGTGGCTGTTTCGTGAGGTGTCTCGTGGGATGTTTCGTGAGGTGTTGCCCAGTTGGGTATCATGAAAACGTGTCCATGCTCCACATGTCTATATCCCTTTCCGGGTTCGTGGGTCCATCATGTTTTTTCCCGGAAAGGGCCTGAGCCCAGGGTTCTCTTTTAGTTGGTTTCCCCCCCGGTTTTGACGGCTGTAGGGCCGGCAAATTTCTTTTGCGATGAATAACGAGGTCGCGTAGGGCCGGCGGAATTATTTTTGAGGATGTCTCGAGCGAAACGCTTGTTTTTCAGAATTTGTTGAGGATGTCTCGAGCGAGACGCTGGTTTTGCAGAGTTGGGGATGTCTCGAGCGAAACGCTTGGTTTCAGAATTTGTTGAGGATGTCTCGAGCGACACGCTGGTTTTGCAGAGCCGACCGCGACACGGAAAAGCGCCCCTCGCGCAGGAATTCGAAGGATGTCTCGCGCGTGCCGCGTCCCGCGCGCGGGTATTTGGATTTCGTGGGGTTTTGACAGGATGTCTCGAGCGAAACGCTTATTTTTCACTTTGTTGAGGATGTCTCGAGCGAAACGCTGGTTTTGCGAAATTGGAGGATGTCTCGAGCGGTGGCCTCGTGGGGGGCCAGAATTCAAAGGATGTCTCAGGCGAAATGCTTGTTTTCACGTCCCGCTCGCAGGAATTCCGAGGATGTCTCGCGCGTGCAGCGTCCCGCGCGTAGGAATTCAGATGATTTTGACAGGATGTCTCGAGCGAAACGCTTGTCCCCAGCACGTTCCGTAGCGCGTCCCCTTGGCACGTCCCGCGGTGCGTCCCCATGGCACGTCCCTTGGCACGTCGCTTGGCGCGTCCCTTGAGACGTTCTGCGTCGCATCCTCCTGGCATGTTCCCCTGTCCATTAGCTCTGGGGCAGCTACTATGTGTTCAGGCAGCTCGAGCTTAAGATGCAGATCAGTTCGGTCAGGACTCGGATGCAAAGGAGGACTCGATCCACGAGGCTATAGAGCACAATCGCGCCATGGCACATCGCAATTGAGCACGGTGCAGCACAGCACTGATTTCGGCACGGTACATCAAGGTCGATACACTCAGCATTGCAACTTGGCACGTTCCTCGGCATGTTCCGTGGGGCGTCCTTTGGCGAGTCCCCCTGGCACGTCGCGTGGCGCGTCCCCTGGCACATCCCGTGGCACATCCATTGGCACGTTCCGTAGCGCGTCCCCTTGGCACGTCCCGCGGTGCGACCCCATGGCACGTCCCCTGGCACGTCGCCTGGCGCATCCCTTGGGACGTTTCGCGGCGCGTCCTCCTGGCATGTTCCCCTGTCCATTAGCTCTGGGGCAGCTACTATGTGTTCAGGCAGCTCGAGCTTAAGATCCAGAGTTTCGGATGCGGTGTTCAGGGATAGAGTTCGATCCAGAGGCGATGAACATGCACAAGGAGCGAGGCCACGCACGGCGCAGCACAGCACAGCCATGGCAACATCGCAATTCAGCACGGCGCAGCACAGCACAGCCCTCGGCAGGGTACATCAAGATCGATACCTTCAGTATTGCATTTGCCCGTCACCCAATCAGGTGTCTTTGAAAACGCTGCCATGTGTTACAGTTCTACATTCCTTTCCGGGTTCGTGGGTCGATCATGTTTTTACACTGATCCTCCTCCTCCTCCTCCTCCTCCTCCTCCTCCTCCTCCTCCTCCTCCTCCTCCTCCTCCTCCTCCTCCTCCTCCTCCTCCTCCTCCTCCTCCTCCTCCCCCCCCCCCCAACGACAAACGCCAATTGCGTGCCGCGACTGGCTCGCTCCGGCGCCTCTGAGAGGTGCGACAGCGCCGGAAGCCGCGGCGCGGCGCGGGCGCGTCGGAGCCCGCCCGGAACGCGAGCCAGCGCGGAATGCCCCGCCGCGGGGCTGCCGAGCAGGCGCGGCGCGGCGCGGGCGACGCGGAGGCTGCCACGCAGGGCAGGCGCTGCCAGGCGACGCGGAGCGCGGCGGGACTCCCGCCCAGCAGCCTCGCTCGCCTTCCTCTTCCCCCTCCTCTCTGGACGCCCGAAACGGGTACGGAAAGAATGGGTACAATGCCCAACGGCAGTTCCTGTTCATTTTGAACAGGACTCGCTGTCCGCGCCGCCGCGGCCTCTGTCCATTCGAGGCAGAGGGCCGCCTGCCCAACAGCGGCCGCTGTTGGTTTCGGACAACATTTCTTGTTGGGCATTGCACCCATTTTTTCCGTACCTGTTTCGGACGTCCAAATCCTCCTCTTCTTTCTTCCCCCTTTTGGGCGCTCGGGGCCGCGCGTCATGGCCCTCGCTCCCAGGCGCGGCCTGGGCGCGCCCCCGAGGCATGGCGGATTGGCGGGCCAGCAACGTGGGGACCCGAGAGCGTCCTTCCATCCGTCCGTCCGTCCGTCCGTCCGTCAGTCAGTCAGTCAGTCAGTCTGACTGTGTGTCTGTCTGCCTGCCTGTCTGTCTTTCTGTCTGTCTGTCGGTCTGTCTCCCTGTCTGTCTGTCTGTTTGTCTGCCTGCCTGCCTGCCTGCCTGTCTGTCTGTCTGTCTGTCTGTATGGCTGTCTGTCTGTCTGTCTGTCTGTCTCTCTGTCTCTCTCTCTCTCTCTATGTTTCCAGGGCGCGCGCGAGGTTAACCTAGGTTCCTCGAACCTTGCTGTGCCTCAGCCTTCCATGTTTCGCCGCAGTTGCTGCTGCTGCTGCTGCTGCTGGCAGGTGTCGTCGCTTCGAGCTTTACATGATGTCCGCGCCCGTGAGCTGTCGTCGCGCCTGATGTCGTCGCGCCTGAGGCGCCAATGCTTGGAACATCGGCTGCGTTGGAGAACCAAGCGCTGAGCGAAGGTGCGAGCTATGACGCAATCTCCTGCAGTGCGTGGGCGTTGGGAGACACGCAACGCCTCAAGAAGCGGGTCCCGAGCCCTTCCTCCTGCTTTCCCTTTCGCCATTCGGCGGCGTGCGAGGGGGGGGGGGGAAGGGGAAGGTCTTTTCAGAAGGCGGCGGGAATTCTCGGAAGCCCTCGCGCCCTCTGAGAGGTGTTTTTTTTTGCACCTTCTGGGAAGTCGTAAAGAACTGTTCACAATACCGGGTGGCTTCCGAGCCTTCTGAGAAGGCCCGCCCCTTCCCACGCCCCCCCCTCTGGAGGCGCCGCCTAGCCGCTCGCTGGCCGAACCGGACGTTGGTCGGGCCGGATGAAAGGGGGGGATTGGGAAAGGGTGGGTTACGAAATTTGCTGCATGCAGCTCGTTTCGGCCCCACCGAGGGGCCCATTCCTCGATACATGGGCGCCTCCGGCGCCCTGGAGGCGCCGGGAAAATCAGCTACGTGAGCTGACTCTCAAACCCCCCCTTTGCTATCCCCCCCTTTCGCCCGACCCGAGTTGGCCAGTCGACAGTCCAGTGGCCCAGGCCTCTGGCGGATCGAGCTCTTCGTTGCGGAGGACGGAGAGAAGATGCGCAAGGGGGCACGGGGGTCCTGGGCGTCTTGCCCGCGCATGGGCCTGTCGTGGCCCCTTCGAGGGGCTCGCATCATTCGGGCAAAAAATGGCGTGGCGTCGTTCGGGCGTGTGCAGCTAGTTCGCCGAGGAGCATCGGGGAGGCTGTTGGGTCATCCCGCGAGAGAATACACTCACGAAGCAGAGACATGCGCGGGGAATGGCCGTCCGAACGAGGGCGAGAGGAGAGCCTCAGTTAGAATTGAGACCGGTCCAGGTGGAAATCCAAGGGAAGGTGCCAGGGCCCGTCTCAGCTGCGCGCGAGCGTGATTTTGGAGGAGGATAGGTTCGGATGCCGTAAAGGACTTCCGAGGGCCTCAGTTGCTTTGGCCCGTGCAAGCTGGGTGTTGTTCGCAGGAGGAAAGAGATCAGAGAAGAGGTGGAGGAAGGGGGAAGGATCAGGGGGGAGGAGCAGGGCGGAGGAGCAGGATGGAGGAGGAGGAGGAGGAGGAGGAGGAGAGAGGAGGATGAGGAGGAGGAGGAGGAGGGGAGGATAGAGGAGGAGGATCGAGGAGGATGGAGGAGGAGGAGGAGGAGGAGGAGGAGCGGGGAGGCCGAGGGTGAAGAAGGAACGAGCGAGGAGGAGCAGGGCAGGCGAGGTGGGCGGAGGGGAAGCGAGCAGTAGCAGTGGCACCGAGAGTTGCTCAAGGGTGGTGTTTTGGCCCCTGCGCTGTTCGTGCTGCCTTGTTGTGTTGAAAAAAGTGTGTGTTTGTGTGTGTGTGTGTTTGTGTGTGTGTGTGTGTTTGTGTGTGTGTGTGTGTGCGTGCGAGTGTGTGTGTGTGTGTGTGTGTGCGTGCGAGTGTGTGTGTGTGTTTGTGTGCGTGCGTGCGTGCGTGCGTGCGTGCGTGTGTGTGCTCGTGTGTGTGTGTGTGTGCGTGTGTTTGTGCTGTTTGGTCGTTGCGCTGTTGCGTTCTTGCTGTGGCGTGTCTGTTTGGGAGTTTCACTGGCATGTTCGGGCGAGTGCCAGGCTAATATGAATCATGAGGAGCAGGATGCTGATGACGGGAAGGAGTTGTTTCTTTTCTTCTCGGGCTATCACCGGGATGCGTTGTTTTCTAATGTGTTGGTTTGGTGTTCGGTGTCTTTTCCGAGCTTCTTGAACTTCTGGCCGACGAGCCCCACGCGGATTCCACGAGTTCTGAAAGGGGGTGTTTCTTGTGCTAAACGCATTCGCTTGGATAGAGTTGCTCTTGTTAGTGTGTGCAATGGTTCGTTTCAATGGCTCTGGAGTGTCAGCCCTGGATTTCTTTCAGACGTCATTCAGGCGGCATTCGAGCCTTCCTCGTTCTCGTTGTCGTCCTCCTTATCTGGCTCTTTTCCCGGAAAGGGCCTGAGCCCAGGGTTCTCTTTTAGTTGGTTTCCCCCCGGTTTTGACGGCTGTAGGGCCGGCGAATTTCTTTTGCGATAAATAACGAGGTCGCGTAGGGCCGGCGAATTAAACTTTGAGGATGTCTCGAGCGAAACGCTTAGTTTTCAGAATTTGTTGAGGATGCCTCGAGCGAAACGCTTGTTTTGTGTTATATATGGTCCTCTCCTGGTGACCTGAATTCTGAGGATCTCTCAAGTGGATTACTTGTTTTCACGTGCCCAGGTCTTGAGGATGTCTCGAGCGAGACGCTTGGTTTTACGCCTCCAGGTGGCCCAGACAGATGTCTAGCATGAGGATTTGTTGAGGATGTCTCGAATCAGAGGCTTGTTTTCAAGTGTCCAGGTCGCCCAGGCGGATGTCTAGCATGAGCATTTGTTGAGGATGCCTCGAGCGAGACGCTTGTTTGCACGTGTCCAGGTTGCCCAGGCGGATGTCTAGCATGACGATGTGCTGAGAACGTCTTGAGCGAAACGCGTGTTTTCACGTGTCCAGGTCGCCCAGGCACAGCACAGCCCTCGGCACAGAGCATCAATATCGATACCCTTAGCATTGCAGCCTGGCATGTTGCCTGGCACGTTCCGCGGAGCGTCCCGTGGCGAGTCCCCCTGGCACGTCGCGCAGTGCACGTCCATTGGCACGTTCCGTAGCGCGTCCCCTTGGCACGTCCCGCGGTGCGTGCCCATGGCACGTCCCCTGGCACGTCGCCTGGCGCGTCCCTTGGGACGTTCCGCGGCGCGTCCTCCTGGCATGTCCCCTCCGTCGATTAGTTTTGGGCCAGCTACCATCTGCTCAGCCAGCTCGAGTTTACGATCCAGATCAGTTCGGTGATGACTCGGATGCCAGGGATGACTCGATCCACAACGCTATATAGAGCACAATCGCGGCATGGCACATCGCAGTTCAGCACGGCCCAGCACAGCACAGCCGTCGGCACGGTACATCAAGATCGATACACTCAACTATGCACCTTGGCACGTTCCTTGGCGCGTTCCGTGGCGAGTCCACCTGGCACGTCGCGCGGCGCGTCCCCTGGCACGTCCCTCGGCACGTCCATTGGCACGTTCCGTAGCGCGTCCCCTTGGCACGTCCCGCGGTGCGTGCCCATGGCACGTCCCCTGGCACGTCGCCTGGCGCGTCCCTTGGGACGTTCCGCGGCGCGTCCTCTTGGCATGTTCCCTCTGTCGATTAGTTCTGGGGCAGCTACCATCTGCTCAGGCAGCTCGAGCTTACGCTCCAGATCAGTTCGGTGAGGACTCGGATGCCAGGGAGGACTCGATCCACAACGCTATATAGAGCACAATCGCGGCATGGCACATCGCAGTTCAGCACGGCGCAGCACAGCACAGCCCTCGGCACAGTACATCATCATCGATGCATTCAGCATTGCATGTGCCCGTCGCCCAATCAGGTGTCTTTGAAATGTTGCAATGCCTTACATTTCTATATTCCTTTCCGGGTTCGTGGGTCGATCATGTTTTCCTGCGCAATACGTTTGGTTTTAGTTCGGTCTATCTTTCAGTAAGGGAAGTTGTTTGTTGCAGATATATTGTGCTCCTCCTGGTCCTCATCATCCCCCCTCCCCCTTCTCCTGATGTTGCTGCTCCTTCTGCTCCTCATTATTTAATCGCTTCGCTCATTCCGCCGGCCCATACAGTCTCATGTCTGCCGTTTGCCCGAGGGCCTGGTGTCAATGCGGCGCTTTGGGGGTTCCTGGGGCCGCTTGGGGGACTCCTGGGGCGCTCGGGGGGGCATTTGGGGGGCCTCCTGGGGCCGCTTGGGGGACTCTTGGGGGCCTCCTGAGGGCCTCGTGGGGGCCTCTTGGGGCCTCTTAGGGGCCTCTTGGGGCCTCGTAGGGGCTTCTTAGGGCCGAGGGCTCGAAATGTTGTTTCGTGTTCCCTCTCTGGGGCCCCTTTGGGGGCGTTCTTGGGGCCCTCTTGGACCGTCTTGGAGGCTTCTTGGGCCGTCTTCGAGCCCTCTTGGGCCATCTTGGGGCCCTCTTGGGGGCCTCTTGGGCCCTCTTGGGGCGATCTTGGGGGCCTCTTGGGCCGTCTTGGGGCGTCGGGAAGCCGAAAAGGTGGAAGCTCCAAAATCTTCAAAAACCTAAGGAAAAGCAATGAATTTTGCCTCCGGGGGCCCTTTTGGGAGTGCTCTTGGAGGCCTCTTGGGGCGTCTGGGGGCCATCTTGGGCGTCTTGGAGCGATCATGTGGCATCTCGGAACCCTTGTGTACCATCTTGGGAGCCTCTTGGGGGCATCTGGACCCGTCTTGAGGGTTTCGGGGACGTCTCGGAGCCCTGTTGGTGCGCTCCTGGAGCGCTCCTGGAGCGCTCTGGGGGAGTCTCCCGGGGATCGCCCGGGGGTCGGTCGGGGTACTTTTCGTCCGGGGACCCCCAGGGGCCGCCCCGCGCGCGCGAACTAGAGATACTGTTAACCAGTTACCGGAGACCTTAGCACGCCTCTGGCCCGTTGGGCCGGCGAATTTTGCTGCTGCTCCTGAGCAGAATCCACAGCTTTTGCATCGGATAGCTGATGCTGATGCTCCTCCTTTTCATCATCATCACTATCACCAGCACCAACCATCACCAGCACCACCATCATCATCGTCATCATCATCATCATCATCATCATCATCATCATCATCGTCATCATCATCATCATCATCATCATCATCGTCATCATCATCATCATCATCGTCATAATCATCATCATCATCTTTATCATCATCATCATCATCATCATCATCATCATCATCATCATCATCATCATGACCACCATCATCATCATCATCAGCATCATCAGCATCATTATCATCATCACCGTCATCATCATCGTCATCGTCATCGTCATCGTCATCGTCGCCAACGTCGTCGTCGTCATCATCATCAGTCCCCTCGCGACTGCCCTGCTGCTGCTAGTCCTCCTCATGCTGCTGATCCCCATTCCTTGGTTTCAAATTCTCATCGCTGATGCTGCTCCTTTTCCCGATGATGCTCCCTGTCCTCCTGCCGGAAGTGCAGCAGCAGGAACAGGACGAGGTGCACGGTCGGGGGGGGGGCGAGGCGCAGCAACGGGAGGCCGTGGTCGGTGGACCCCCCCGACCAACCTCTGGGCCCCCCGTGGCGCACGGGCTTCGAGAGGTGCGCTCTCCGCGTGCACCGCCCCGGTTTGTCTCTTCTTCCGCGGGCCGCCCTCTCCTGTCTCCCGCCTGAGGTGGGTGGGGGACGCAGCCTCGCCCCCCCCCCCCCCACGCGGTGGAGGGAAGCTCAGAGGAGGGAACGGCATCCGTGCCGCTGCGCTTCCCTCGTTTTCGCCTTCGTGTGCCTCCTGGGAGGCCCTCGTCGCCGCCGGCTGGATTCGCCTCGAAGTTCTGGTCAGAGCGTAGCTTGAGAGAGGTCCGGGGAGTAGCAGTATCGGTACCTTTTGGTGTCCCCAGAAGCGGAGACGGACGCGAGGAGGACGGGGAGGGGGGGCCCAGGCATTTGACGCCTTGGCTTGTCCAAGGCGCCATCCCCAGAAGCCCCAACCCCTTTCCTGGGGCCGTCTTCTCATCCCGAGTCGCTCTCGGACGCTCCCGGACGAGGATAGATCCGCCCCAGAACGCTGCGGAACGTTCTCCGAGGTATCTGGACACTCTGAGAAGGCCGCCCGATGTCAGAGATTCTCGATACAGTCGGGGCCCTGAAGAAGGAACCCTTTTCGTTGGGGAGGGGCTCCGCGTTCCTTAAGTGTTTCACAGCTTGCCTCAGGCTTTCCGTATGTTTTCGGCAAGAAATCGAAGGTTAACTCATGGAAAAAAGGGGCCTCGTTCCTTATTTTGGGTTCCTTAGGTCAACGCCCCCACTGTATCTGGACACTCTGAGAAGGCCGCCCGATCTCAGAGATTCTCAGTTTGGCCCCACCCGAATTCTGTCCTCGCCCTGGCGAATTCGTCTTGTGGGAGGGCTCCCCGCGTGGCCACGCGGCTCCCGCCCCTTAAGGAGCTCGGCTACGGCGTCCCGGAGGACGGCGGCGGCGGCTCCACGAGCCCGGCGAGCCCCGCGGCCGCCCTTGCCCTCTCGGAGCGGTGGCCGCGTCGGGGAAGAGGTCGAAGGAGCGTCAGGAGAGGAAAAACACACAGACACAATTAATCTTTGATTTCCCAGAAAAGATGGGAAAATATGGGAAGTGGGGGGGAAGACAGAGACCCAGGAAATATAAGAAAATATTGGGGATTATGTTATTTGTGTGTATTTATTATAATCGCTTCGCTCATTCCGCCGGCCCGTATTGTGCCATCGCAGGCGTTTGCTTGCGCGTTCGTGGCCTCTTGGAGCCTCGGTGGGGCCGTTTGGGGCCTCTTGGCGCCTCTTTTTAGGCCTCTTGGAGAACTCGGGAGGCCTCCAGGGGGCCTCCTGAGCTCTCGTGACGGTCTCTTGGGGGGCTTTCGGCGGGCTCTTGGCGGTATTTGTTGGTCCTCTTGGGGCCTGGGGCCTGACGTTGTTGGTCCTCTTGGGGCCTCACGGGAGCTTATTGGGGCGTCTTGGGGGTGTCTTGGAGAGTCTCTTGGGGCCTCTTTCGGGGTCCTGGGCGCCTTCTGGGGCGGAGGGCTCGATTTTTCAGTTCTCGGTTCCCTTCTTGAGCCCCTCTTGGGCCCGTCTTGGGGCCTCTTGGTCCGCCTTGGGCAGCACTTGGGCCGTCTGGGGGGCGCTCTTGGGCCGCTCCGGGGATCAGTCGTCGTTCCTTCCTCAGCTCCCCTGGCCCTCCTGGCGCCACTGATACGCTTTATCACCTCGCCCGCACTCGACACACACCAACAAAGAAGAACACTAATCTACTCTAGATTTCACACTGAAAAGGGAGCGGTCTGATTTTTTTGGGGGGTGCTTGGAGCTGTCTTGGAGGTTCCAGGGGGTCTGTACAAAAGGCCGTCCTTTCATTGTTGGTCTGAGGCGGATCTGAGATTTCTCGTCTGGAAGGCGCGGGCCTTGTCAGTAGATGTGAAGCCAGCGTCTTCTCAGAAGCAGCCTCCTTCTGAGAAGCCATCCCCCCTTCCCCTACTCCCTTGTGCGCGCCGCTTGGCGCCCGCGCACGGCTCATTATCAAGTTCCGTAGGAGCGATGTCATGGAGATTGCATTTCGGAACGCTCTGAGGGCACACGGGGGCGTACCGGCGCTTGGAAGGTACATTGTGGCAGCGGCGTATAGATGCCATCCAATGTCATAGGAGTCTTGTCGAGGTACATATTGATATGTATGCACAGCTGATTCGCGCGAGGGCGAGTCGTGCGCGATACATGTGAGACATGAACTAACATCGGGCGTTCAGAAAGCAAAGCATGCAAACATGACCACATGTTCCTCTGAAGGAGAAGGCGTGTCAGAGGATGCCAATAATTTATCATATGGTGATTGAGAGGACCTGGAGGATTCACGCTAATGTTTTCGACAGGGCCTCAAGGACTTAGGAGGAGGTTTTCGACAAGGCCTGGGGGACGTAGGCGACGGCCTCCAAGTGGAGCCTAACAAGTTCCCATGGCTCTTGTAGGGGACCTAGGAGATTTGGGCTGATTCGGCAGGCTTTCACAGACGCAGGATGCGGTTTCCGACAGGGGCGGGAGGACGTAGGAGGAGAAGGCCTCCCAGAGCAGCCCAAGATTTATGATGAGGGTCGTGAGAGGACCTGGAGAGCTGAAAATAATATTGTCGACAGGGACTTGTACAACCTAGGATGATGTTTTCGGCAGGGGCTGGAGGACGTAGGAGGATGCCTCTCGGGGGTGCCCGAGGATTCATGCAAAGGACTCACATGACGTGTGAGGTTTTCGGCAGTACCTAGGGCCTACCAGAGAAGCCAACCCAGGGACTTTGGATCAGACTTTTGACAGGGCCCATGGGATTTAGGACAATGCTTTCGAAAAGAACCTGGCTTTCGGCAGTAGCCGGATGAAGTAGGAGAGGGATTCCCAGAGGAAACCGAGGAGTGATGATGATGTTCATAAGCACCAAGGGGTACATGGTAAGGCTTACGACTTGGAACTGTTTTGGTGCGCTCTTGAGGGGCTGGCTTTGGGCGTTCTCGGGGCCACATGGGTGCGTCCTGGCACCCTCTGCGAGGCTGGTCCGGGAGGCCGGATGAGGTGGGCCAGCGAATGATCGACGAGCCGAAATCCTTCACATCAGTAATTTTGGGTCTCGGAGCCCACAGGGCGGTTTTTCATGTTTTCCATTCGACGTTCCATGAAGCCCGATGTCATTCCGAGGCCGCGCGTCGAACGTTTTCGATGGCGTGTCGCGTTATGCGATGTCACGTGCGTTGGGGTCGTCAAAGGCTTGCGTGCTTGTTGCGGATCGGTTGATGTGGGCTGGGGTTTCTCAGGATTGTACATTTGCTTTGCGCTGGGGCGGTTTCGACCCCCATCCCTGGCTGATCCACCCCGCGGGTAACGTCGCAGGAAGAGTTCGATCATTTCGTTCGTAGTGCCAGCGATGCTGTCGCGGACATTGACCGCGCCACGGGGGGGGGTCGTCCAGAAATTTCCTACCATATTGCAGTGTTGGTTCTTCGTTTTGAAGAGACACCGCCCCGCGTCATTCCTTCCGGCCCCCTCCCTCGTCCTCCCTCTTCGCGTATCTGCCCCTGCTCTCCGCGTGTTTCCGTCGTCATCGTCCATCGTCATCGTCGCCATCACCATCATCATCAGCATCATCAGCATTCTCGCCGTCTCCATCATCAATACCACCACCATCCTCATCAACATCATCAAAACACCCCCCTTGTTCCCCCGCGTGTCCGCTTCGCCACATCCCCCGCAAGTCTCGTGGCCTTGTGAGGTGCTCCACCGAAGGCCCCATCGGCAGGGTCCTTAGTGCGCCGCCCAGCCCATGTCGGCACGCCCCTCAGACGCTCCGTGCCCCCATGAGGAGCTCATCGGAGGTCCCGGCGGCAAGGTCCACATGCCGTCGCCCAGGCCACATTGATGACACCCTCAAACATTTCGTGCCCCTATAGGCAGCTCCACGAAACAAATGTCCCAGCGGCAGGTTTCCCAGGCCGCCGCCCAGCAAATTTCGGCATACGTTTCACAAGCTTCGTGGCCCCACGGGGAGCTACACCGACGGCCCCACAGGCAGGGCCCACAGGCCGCCGCCCAGCCCATTCCGTCATACGCTCACAAGCTTCGTGGCCCCATTGGGGAGCACCCCCGATGGCCCAAGCGACAGGGTCCACATGCCGTCGCCCAGCCCATGTCGTCCACGAGTGGCGCCCAGCACGGCTCCAAGAGCGCCCCAAGAGGCGCCGAGCAAGTTGCACCCTCATGCAAATAGTTTTTGTCACTTGTGGGGGTCCTCTTGGGGCCCTCTTGGAGCATTCTTGGGGCCCTCTGGGAGCGTTCTTGGGGCCTTCCCGGGGCCCCAGTGGGCCCTCGGAGGGCCCCAAGAACGTTCCCCGAGGGCCCCAAGAGGGACCCCCCAAAATGGTACAAAAAATTCGCGCGAACGTGCAATCTGTTGTAGGCCTTTCGGGGCCCTCTGGGAGCTCTCTTGGGGCCCCCATTGGTGGCGCCTTGGGGCCTTGGGATGGCTCCAAGAGGCTTCGGGATTGCCCCAGACCGCCACAAGACAGCTCCGAGACGGCCGTCGAGCACCACGGGTGAAAGCAAGTGACGCTAGGGAACAGGGCCTCTGGTAAGCCGCCACTGCGCCCCCTGGACTACCCAGACAGCGAGGGGATCTGAAACGCCCTGGGGCTCCAGGGGCCCCAGATTAGTGAAGTGAAGGTTTTTGCCATGCAAGCACCCCGAAATTCTTCACTTCACTAAACCGGACCCAGGACGAACTCGCTACGCTCCAGTCCCGCGGGAGATCCAAGACTCCCGCCGCCGCCCGGGGACGTTGCTGCATTGCGGTGCTCTGGTCACTGTTAATGGCTTCCGCGGGCTGCAGCGGCTCACTTCCATGACTACCCCGACTCACGAATCCAGTGGTTGGTCTGGCTCTATGGGTTGGTTTCGTTGTGTCGGTTGATTTTATGCTTGGTTGGCGGTCGGTGGATTTCGCGTTGTTCATTGGTGTCGTGAAGTGATTTGTCGTTTGGTTGGTCAGTGCCGTTTTGTTGATTCGTGCCGTTTTGTTGGTTGGTGTCGTTTCGTTGGTTGGTGTCGTTTTGTTGCTTGGTGTCGTTTTGTTGCTTGGTGTCCTTTTGTTGGCCGGTGTCGATTTGTTGGTTTGTTGGTTGGTGTCGGTTTGTTGGTTGGTGTCGTTTTGTTGCTTGGCGTCGTCCTGGCGGCGTGGCCGATAATCGGCGGCCTGCAATGGCGCCAGGATTTGTTTCGGGCCAGCCTTGATCGCCCTCATCATTCTCATATTCGTCAGCGTCAGCACTCGTCGCCCCCATCCGCGCACACATGCGGCCCTGGTACGGCTCTCACGCGGCCCTGCGAAGGCCTTCACTGTGCTCCCCAAAGCTTTCTGAGGGGCCCCCCAGAGGCCCCAAGAGGGCACTGGAAATTGTCGCTTCCAACTCCGCCAGGCGGAGGTCAACAAGGGTCTCACTGGTGCACTTCCAGGAATCGTCGTTCGATCCTCTTGGGGCCCTCCTGGGGCCTTCTGGAGCCGTCTTGGAAGCTCCGAGCGGCTCCATGAAGGCGCCGGGCGATATCGCTTCCAATTCCGCCAGGTGGAGTTAGACCAGGGGCTCACTGAGGCCCCTTTTTGCGCCCTCCTCTGCCTTTGAAAAAGCCCCGATGGGGTTCTTCAGTGCCGTCTTAGGGCCCCTAAGAGGCCTCCAGTAGGGTATTGAAGTTATCGCTTCCAACTCCGCCACGCGGAGTTGAACCCAGGGCGGCTCTCTATGGCCCTTTCGGGGCCTTCTTAGAGCTTTTCTGAGGCCCTAAGTGGGCCCTGGGAGGTGTCATTTTCACGGGCGTTGAAAGTGACACCGCGGAGGGCCCTCTTGGGCCCTTCTTGGGGCCTCTCTTGGGTCCCTCTGGGAGCCCTCTTGGTGCCGCCCTGGGGCCTTCTCGGGGCCTTCTTGGAGCCTTTCTGGTGCTCTTTAAGTGGGCCCTGGGAGGTGTCACTTTCACGGGCGCTGAAAGTGACACATCGAAGGGCCCGCTTTCCCTCGTAGCGCTGCCCGTGGCCGGGGCATTGTGCAGCGCATCCCTCGTCGAACGTATTTTGTCGGACGCGTGGTCGAATTCCGCCAGTTCGGTCGAGATGGTGGTCAAGCGGTTCGGTTGCAATGTAGCCATGCGGATCTGAGCTTACCATTTCTTGTTATTTTGGCGGGGATCGCAGGAGCGTTTGTGTTGTGATCAACTGTGCTCGATATATCCAGCTGCAACGTTTCATCCCAATATATTATTTTGAAACAAGTCAGCAGGGGCCAAATTGCTGATGTGAAGCAACATAGGTCTCGTAAATGAGGCGGGTGGGGCGGGTGGAACACGAGGGCGCAGGGCTGGGCGGGTCCAGCGGGCCAGACAGTAGAGCGCGGGGCCCTGCGGGATTCTTGCGAGGCTTTGGGGCTCGGCGCTTTCCCGAGGGTCTTGTTCTCCGGAGGGTCTGGGACGCGTCTTGGGCTCCAGAGGGCACCGCAGGCTCCGCTTGCCCCAGAGACTCCACGGGCCCCAGAAGGCGCTCCGGCCCCAGGGCCCTCGGGAGCCTGTGGTGCCCATCAGGGCCGTGGTTGTAAGGGGCCCCGAGGAGAACTGCGTCCCCCAACCCCTCGGAGCAGTCGTGCTCCCAAACCTTCGGGGGAACACGCGGAGCGAGCGCCTCGGGATGTCCCCATTATTGTCTGGTCGCGAACGGGCAAGTGTAGCGCCGCCTGGCGGCTCCCCTGTGGGGTGCTCGATCCTGCGCTTCGAATCAGCCTCGCCACTTGCAGCCAACACTGCCCTGATCTCTGTGCCCACTGCCCTCTCCCACCTCCGCATCCTCCCATATGTGAGTCCTGCGCTCGCGGGGTTGAAACCTTGTTGTTCTTAAACATCTGAAGACCATGTCTTTTTACATGTTTCACTCTGGGGGAATCCGGGATTGAAATTTTCGATTCTCAATATTTCAATTTGGGAGGTCCCAGACTCGAGTTTCAATCCTTCAATTTTTCAATGCCGCAAGTCTGGGATTGACATTTTCAATTCTGGCAGTTGAGCTCAATTCACATTCAATTGCTGCAGACATTTCAACTATCCAACAATTCAGCCGCCCCATGCCCATTGTTCTAAATGTGTATGTGAATCTAAATATAGAGAGAGGGAGATACAGATATAGAGGAAGAGAGAGGGAGAGCGAGAGAGAGAGAGAGAGAGAGATAGAGATATATAGAGAGGAAGAGAGAGGGAGCCGGGAGTACGGGAGATGGAGGGAGGCAGGGCCGGAGGGAGGGACAGCGAGAGAGAGAGGGGGGGCTCGCAGAAAAGAGAGCAGGAGGGCAGAGGCGGAGGTTGAGGGGGGCAGGAGGGAGGGATGGCAGGGCCGAGGAGGCAGACAGAGGAAGGGGGAGAGGGGGGGAGAACCGGGGAGGCAGAAGGCAGGGACGCAACGACGCCTTCGCCCCGCGCCCCGCGGCCCCCGCCCCTCCACGCGCCTGCGACGCGCCTGCGACGCGCGTCCTCGGGCCCCGCGCGGCTACCATTTCCCAGGCTTGGCGGTCGCCTGCAGAATGCGTGCGAACGAGAGCGTGGCCGAGATGCCACCGCGGGCGAAGGAGGAGGAGGAGGAGGTGGAGGAGGAGGAGGAGGCGGAGAACGAGGAGGAGGAGGAGGAGGAGGAGGAGGAGGAGGAAGAGGAGGAGGAGGATGCGGAGGAGGAGGACGAGGAGGAGGAGGATGCGGAGGACGATGAGGAGGAGGAGGATGCGGAGGAGGAGGAGGAGGAGGAGGAGGAGGAGGAGGATGCGGAGGAGGAGGAGGAGGAGGAGGAGGAGGGAGGAGCAGCCTCCTTCCCAGAAGCAGTGCTCGATCCTGTCTAGCGTTGTGCTGCTCCAGACTGCACGTGTGGGGTGTAGGCGTCGCCCTGGGGGCCTGTGGGCGGCCTCTCTGCTGCTGCGTCTTGGGCCTTCGCCCGGGCCCAGCACCATCAAAAAACGACTCGGGATGAAAAACGGGCCCCAGGGAAGAAAAGTCGGGACTTCGGGGGACCGCGCATTAATTACAAGATTACGACGCGGGATGTCTAGGGGGGCTCGGTTTATCTGGACGCCCTAGAGTCCCAAATCTGAAGGGCTCTGGAGCGTCTTGCACTGAATTTCTTCGCCGAGCTCGACCAGGCAGCGTGGTGTACACATCGAGCCCCTCCGCTTGCGTAAGCGCCCGCAGCTGCGGACGAGAGCGATGCCCTCCAGGCGGTGGCACCATTGGGTGCTTTTCGGCGCTCGCCTCCAACCCGCCTCCTCATCCTCCACCCTGAGCGTCTCTCCCAGACCCCCGACGTCATGATTTCTGTCGTAGCGTGAAGCCCCACAGAGGTCTCGATCCATTCCCCGGGACCGGTTTTTCATCCTGGGTCGTTTTTGGACCGCCTCGACGCCCAGTAAGTCAGGAGGAAAGAATCACAGACACAAAGAATCCTCGATTCCCCAGAACATATGGGAACATATGGGAAGTGGGGGGAAGACAAAAACCAAGAACAAATATACGAAAATATGGGGAATCCTGTTATGCGCGTGCATTTCTGTGTGTGTCCTCGATTCCCCGGAAGATATGGGAAAATATGGGCAGTGGGGGAGAAGACAAAGACCAAGACAAAATATACGAAAATATGGAGAATCCTGCTATTCGCGTGTACTTCTTCGTGTGCCCCAGGGCCCCTCCGCGAAGGGCCCCCAGCGGCCGAGCAGATGGCGAAGGCCTCACCCGGTGATTGTCTTACTGCCTCGAGAGGGGGCCTCGGCTCCTGCCTCCTCCACGGGGGGCGCGGGGGGTCTCCCAGAGGCCTTCCGGAGGCCCGAGGGTGCCGACGTACAGCAGGCGGGAACAAAAACACGCAGACACAATGATTCGTCGATCTCAGGAAAATATGCGAAAATATGGGAAGTGGGGGGGGGGGAGACGAAAATCCAAGAACTATGGAGAAATATGGGGAATCCTCTCATTCATTTATTTATTCATTTTTTAATGTATTGGGAAGGCCCTCAGGAGGGACCCCGAGAGGGCCTCAGGAGGCCAAACATGTTGATGTCCCCTCGGGTTTTTGCGGGTTGTTCGGAACCCCCCCTTTTCCGTCCCAGAAGGGCTCCGGACGGCCCCAGAGGCCCCAAAGATCGTCCCAAGACGGCCCCAGAGGCGCCCCAGAGGGGCCAACAACGGTCCAAGAGAGACCCCAGACGGGCCCAATGTCAGATCGAGGTCGGTTCGGGGAGGGCGCCTTCGTTTTCGTCGTGCTTTGGGTCTCGTGCATCCTGGGGATGGGTACAGTCGGGGCCCTGAAGAAGGAACCCTTTTCGTTGGGGAGGGGCTCGGTGTTCCTTGAATATTTGACAGTTTGTCTCGGGTTTTCCTGAGGTTCTCCATGGAAAATCGAGGTTGAACTTATGGGAAATAGGGGCCTCGTTCCTTATTTAGGGTTCTCTAGGTCAAGGCCCCGACTGTACCCTTGGATGTTCTGTGTGTTTGGGCCAGCGGAGGGTCTTGGAGGATGCTCTTCTGTCCCAGGCCCGACCGCAGACAAGCCGCCCCCCTCCCTTTGGGGGCCCTTTGGGGCCCCTCAAGGGGTCCTTTAGGGCCCAAAGGGGGGCCTTTAATTAGGCACCGTGACGGGTACTTTTCTTGCCCAGTGGCTGCGTCCGCATGCGCCCCGCGCCCATGTCGGCACACCCCTCACATGCTTCGTGGCCCCACAGGGAGCTCCACCGAAGCCCCCCCCCCCCCCCCAGTTATAGCCCCTCTTCGTTAGTTCGCGCCCAAGAGGTATGGAAGCCGCCCCCCTCCGCCTCCGCCCTCCTGGCCCTCGGCGCCCTCTGCTCCTCGCGCCCGGGCCCGCGCCGCCCCGTTCCCTGCCAGAGTCGATTTTGTTGCGCCCCGGGGTGGGTTGCGTGAACCTCGGGGACGCTCGTGGGTGATCCACATCGCAATCTTCTGCTGCTTCTGCTTTTCCGCCGCCTCCTCCTCCTCCTCCTCCTCCTCCTCCTCCTCCTCCTCCATCCTCCTCTCTCCTCCTCCTCCTCCTCCCCCTTCCTCCTTCTCCTCCCCCTCCCTCCTCCTCCTCCTCCCCTCTCCTCCTCCTCCTCCTCCTCCTCCTCCTCCTCCTCCTCCCCCCCTCCTCCTCTCCTCCTCTCCTCCCCTTCTCCTCCTCCTCCTCCTCCTCCTCCTCCTCCTCCTCCTCCTCCTCCTCCTCCTCCTCCTCCTCCTCCTCCTCCTCCCTCTTCCCGCCTCCCTCCTCCTCCTCCTCCTCCTCCCTCCTCCTCCCTCTTCCCTCCTCCCTCCACCCTCCTCCTGCCCATCCCCCTGGAGGGCGTTTTTTTGTGTGAGTCCCCGGCGACGCAGTCGATCGCCACGGGAGGCGGGCCCCGAGGGAAACGAGTCCCGAGGTTTCGGTTCGTCGTTCTGGGGCCGTCGGGGCCCCCCGCGGGCCTGGGGACGGATGGAAGACGGCTCAGGATGAAGAATTGGTCCTGGGGGAAGGCCCCAGGGTCCAGGACCCATTTCTGTCGGGACCCGTTTCCCCCATGATGACTAAGAAAAAAAACAGAGACTGAAGATGACCGCGGGCTGGCCGGCAAGGCCGGCAGGGCCGGCAAGGCCGGCAAGGCCAGCAGGGCGGGCAAGGCCGGCAAGGCCGGCAGGGCCGGCAAGGCCGGCAAGGCCGGCAAGGCCGGCAGGGCCGGCAGGGCCGGCAAGGCCGGCAGGGCCGGCAGGGCCGGCAAGGCCGGCAGGGCCGGGGGGAAGGCCTCAGGGTCCAGGACCCATTTCCGTCGGGACCCGCTTCCCCCATGATAATTAGGTCGAAAACGATAGCAGGGATGGGCAACCTTCCCAAGGCTACCCTTGCATCCTTCGAGGAGGGAAAGAGACACACGGGCACAATTCATCGTCGACTTCCAGGAAAATATGTGAACATATGGGCAGTGGGGGGGAAGACAGAAACCCCGAAAATATAAGCAAAAATATTGGAATCTGTTTATTTGTGCGTCTTTAGTTGTGTGTCCTGGGGCCCCTTCAATCCTTGCCTCCTCGGCCCATCCGTCCTTGCCCCCCTCTCGGTGGCCCGCCCCGCCCGAACCGCTTCGACGTGGGCGTCCGAGGGGCTTGCACCCTCAGCGCGCCTCACTGCTCTCAGTTTTGACTGCAGTAGGCGTGACGGCGTGACCGAGGTGGGGGGGGGGGGGGGAGCCGGTCACGCCGCGATTCGCGCGGGAGCCGTCTGGGAATGCTGGGGAGTGGCTCGTCCCCAGACGGCGCTGGTGCGCACTGCGTCGTGACCGAAGGGGGGATGGGGTCCAGCTCGCGGGCGTCATCGCGAGAATTGAAAGACCTGGCGCCTGGCCCCAGCCAGGAGGTATACATTCGGCACGAGGGCCAAGAGATAGAGCAGCCCTGGCACGGGGGGAGACTCCCTCGTGCTCGTCGTGCCTGGGCTCCTTCTCCACCTCGTGCTTGCTCCGCCTCTTGTGGCCATGCTCGGGCGATGCAGCGCGTGAGAGCTTGCCTGTCTGGCCGGCCGGCCTGGCACGGTGGTGGGCCGCTGGTGCCACTGGGGCATCCCAGGCACGTTTGGGGCCAGGAGCATGTCCACTGGAGCTTGTTGGCTTGCAGGGTCCCGCGACAGCGCGGCTTATATCGGGCCCGCCCGCCCTCCCCCCTCCACCCCGGATAGCCTGACCTTGTCGGCTGCGCAGGTCCGACGAGGAGCACGTGGCCCAAAGCGAACAGGCTAGGTTATCGGCTGGCACTGCGTGAACAGCGATCATCTATAGATCATCCTGTGTGTTGTCCAGCTTGTGGCAAATGACGCCCCAAGACGCGGCGTATCTCCTCGGTTCCGCGCGTGTCGCCCCGAGAGTTGGCCGGAAATTTCTACACGCATCTGCGTGGTCCTGTGGCGTCGTGGCGAAGCCTCCTGGGGCAGGGCCCAGACACACCGGTTTCTCACTACCGGCCCCCGGTGCCGGTTCTTCACCCCGAATTCGTCGTGTTTTCCGACGGTCCTTGGGCCCGTCGAGGGCACCCGGAGGCCGAGAATCAGGAGGGGAAAAAACACAGACACACTTAATCGTCGATTCCCAGGAAAATATGGGAAACTATGGGAAGTGGGGGGGAAGGCAAAAATTTAGAAAATATGCGAAATATGGGGAATCTTTTTATTTGTGTGTATTTATTTGTGTGTCTTGGGGCCCCTTCAGAGAATTGCGAACAATTATCTGCGGTGACCTCCCACGACGCGAGCACGCTGTGGCAACGCGCTCCTCGGGTGCGCCGTGCTCGGGTTATGTTGCGCGTGTCCCCTACAGGGGGATTTTCGACGAAAAATAATAAATACTCCAAAAATGCTCCAAAAGGGTAAAAAAATACCCCCAAAATAGTCCCCAGACTATTTTGGGGGTATTTTTTGATTATTTCTGGGGTATGTTTAATTGTTCTTCGAAAATTCCCCTGTAGGGGGACAGGCCCGACTTGATGCTCGGGCTCTCCCGCCCTTTTCTTGGGCACCCCCCCCGGGGGTGCCTCCCGATCGCCGCCGCCCGGCGGGGGGCTGCGACCGCGCGGCGAGGCGGACTGGCTGCTGGACCTCGTGACGGTGGGCTTCGACAAGGGGGCGCTGGAGCACCGCTGCTGCACCAGCCTGAAGGAGGTGGCGGAGGCGCACGGCGTGGCGGGGAGCCTGCGCGCCGCAGTCTGTGCGCACCCCGGGCGTGCTGTTTGCCCTGCCTCGGGCCCCAGAGGCCTCGCGCGAAGCGATGCGGCTCGAGAGGTGCCGCAGAGAGAGGGGGGGCCAGGGCTGTGGTCGGATTTTGTGTGACGATGCCGCATTTCTGTTCGTGTGGTTTCGGAGGGGAGGTCCGAGGAGAAAAAAAGGCACCGATGCCGCTGCCTTTGCTTCGTTTTCGCCTATTCTGGGCCTCCTGTCGGGGAAACGTACGACTCGAGTACGCCGGAAGTCGGGTTCGCCTACGCTTTTTGACGAGCCCGCCCTGGATTTTGACGGTCCAGTTTTCACGGGATGTCTGCAGCGAGAGTTCGCGTCAAGTTTCAGATTGGGGTCTCGTCATTCTCTTGAAGGCCCCGTCAGGCCAACCCGAGTGCCCCGACCCCGAGTCTTGCGTCTCCCCGATCATGGGAGGCCCTCGTAGCCACGGCTGGATTCGCCTCGGAGTTTTGGTCAGAACGGAACCCTGTAGAGGTCCAGGAAGTTGCAGAATCGGTGCATGTTGGTTTCTCTGGGATCGAGGGCGTCAGTTCTGGCGCTCCGCTAGGCAGAATCGTGGCAGAATAGCTAAGGGGTCAAGAAGTCCAGGAGCCCCTCCAGCTCTCCCGTCCTCCTCCTCGAAGGCTCCTCCTACTCCTTTATCACCATCACCATCAGCATCATCAGCAGCATCATCAGCAGCATCATCATCACCATCCTCATCATCATCGTCCTCCTCATCATCATCACCACCATCATCATCATCATCATCATCATCATCATCATCATCGTCGTACTTATCATTACCACCACCATCATCATCATCATCAGCAGCAGCAGCATCATCAGCATCAGCATAATCATATTCATCTTCATCTTCATCTTCATCATCATCATCGTCATAATCATCATCAGCATCATCATACAGTCGCGATGTGTTGGTCTCTCTCTCTCTCTCTCCATCTCCCACCTCATCCACACGCATGTATCCGCCTCTCGTCATGATTCCGATTCCACCTCCGCCTCCTCCGCCCCCTGCTCCCAGTGAGGCCTCCTGCAAGTTCAATAGCAGCGAGTACATGGCCCGGGTGAACGCAGAGGTTGCCATGGCGTGTAGCGGCGCCGCCCGGGCATCTTTGTTCGAAGTCTGCGCGAGGAGGATGGGAGGGGGCGCTCCGCTTGTTCCGCTTCGTCCATGGCCGCGGGGATTGCCACGGGGATAGGGAGTTTGTCAGTGAACGTCAGGGTGGCTTGAATCTGGCCTCGCATCGCTTATAAATGTGGGTCAGAAGTGCCCCAAGAGACCTAAAATCTCGACTAAGAGGGCTGCGCCCATATAGCGGAGTTATCGAACGCACCCAAGCCACGTAGGGCGTTTCTATCCCGCTTATAAGTTAGCTGACGCCAGATGTAATCTCAACCCAGCATCCGCCTGTAATACCCTTGTCTCCCTAGCAACCGCCGCCAGGATCCCGGCACCCCGCCTCTCCAGCTAACGTTGCTGTACCCCTTGCCCTTGGGAGGAGTCGGCGGACGAGTAGGAGGACCAGAGTAAGCCCAAGGGTGCATCAGCGATGCTGCAACACAACATACTCCAGATGTCGTAATAAAAGGGAGGGGGTCTGGACCCTCCAAGACAAGCCATTTCAGACCTCTCCCGTGAGAGAACCCTCCAAAACATCGTCCCCAGATCCCCCCGGGCCCTCCAAGATAGCCTGGATGAGACCTCCCCCCGAAATGAGACCCCCTCCCTTTTATTACGAAATCTGGAGTATCATCACACAGTTCAGCGAGGCGTCCTACGAGATCCCCGCCTCGCAGAAAGGACCGCGCCACGTCTGGTTCCACTGCTGCGCACGTTTGCACTTCTGGTCAGGCATGCCGAGAAAGTCTCAGGCGAGAGCCGCGTTTCGAGAAGCGTTCTGGATCGCTCTGGAATGGCTCCGGCGCCCGACATATTCTCCAGAACCGCCGGATCTCTGAGATTTCCGATTCGCCCCGGTCCGATTTTGCCCTTGTCCTGGCTTCATGTTATTCCTGGTTTCGCCGCCCCCTGACAGGCAACTTTTTTCCGAATCGGCGCTGGTATATCCCTGGTCGAAAACTGGCCGAGTCTAGCTTTGTCCCGCTTGATCCGCTTTAATTCCGTTCAATCCGGAACAATTCCATCGCCCCGCCCAATCCCACCCCAAGTCCAGCTCAGTGGCCTCTTAATCGTTCTGTCGGTGCTTTCTCAGAAGCTGATTCTTTTACTGCTGCGCCCCCCAAAGGCGGAGTGTGTGTGACAATGCAGAGTCAGCTTGCCCTCGGGGACTTTGCCAACCCCCGACGTTGCCTCGCTTGCCAAGCCCCGAATCGAGGTGAATAGCCTGTAATCACTCTAACGAAGACCTCCCAGGAGCTGCCTTCTCGAACGCCCGCGCCCAGGTGCCGTGAAAAACCTCGCGTGGGCGTGTCATCTCTCCGCTCCGCCTCCGGCCGGGCCCTTGGTCGACGATGCACGTTCGAGGCTGCACCGTAGGCAAGTTGGCCCGAAGAGCCCCCGAGGGGGCGAAACGCTTAGCCCTTTGCGTCGCTCGGACGTGTGCATTTTTCCTTCGGCGAGGACCATCGAGGAGCATCCTTGAGCATTTAGCGAAAAAACCACGCACGAAACAGAAAAAAACACAGGAAATGGACGTCCGAGCGATGGCCTGTTAGCCAGTTCATATTGCCGCTCGAGGGGGGCCGAGGCAAGGACAGGACCGACGAGTACGAATGGCAGCAGTCAGTTCCCCTCATCTGCG